>JAZKJV010011618.1:0-600000 GCA_037367405.1 Ottelia alismoides
TGGCACTATAAGTGAGACTCAATCTCTTTAATTTCTCCTTTATAAGTAAGTTCAATTGGTTTGACTCCGAAATAAGTTATGAGTCAAAAATGTGTGTCCTTCATTCATCGGTTAGACAAAACATCTAAGTTACCGTCTTTATTTCATATTTTAGCTAATAGGAATATCTTAGATATGAGTTACTTTGTATAAGTAATAATCAATCTTAGCATGCTATTCAAAGATTTTTGAGGCATTAAGAGGATTGCAAAGCACTTTAAGTCATCCTAATTTAATATGTATGTATGTGTGTGTGTGTGTGTCTATATATATATATATATATATGCATGTATAATCCTATTAGTTAAAGACTAAATATTGAATAAAAAAGAATAAAAGATATTAGCCATAAAATCCACCAGGAAATATTAAATATTTAAGATTGTTATTTTAATTCTTAACCCACACATTTATTTCCATGTTCCCACATTCCTTACGCTGCCTTTTCCATTTCCTTTTTCATTATCTACCAAAGATTCTTAAAATCCATGGTAAATTATGGTGGTATTTCTCCTAACACATGAAAATTATGGTTTTGCTATTTCGAGTTCCTCAACATTTGTCGTGGCTCGAAATTTATCTAGATATCTCTCCTCTATTTTTTTGTTTTGATTTTCCACTCGTGGCAATCCATGATGATTATCATTGTCAAGATGACATTTGTCATCACATGAGTAATATACAAGTTCTTCTCACGATGATGTAAGTTGTTCCTTTGTACATCAAAAATTCAGTATATTTCATTTCATGGCTTAATTTTTCGATATTGAAGATCCTTAGGCTTAGTGAAGAGGCTTTATATTGCTACATTATTTTTTACTATTTCCATTATTTTAAATAATAATATTAATTTGTATCAACTTTCTATATAAGTTTGATCTTGTCTTGCTTTAACATGCAATTGTAATTATAATGTGTTCAGCTTTTTCATCAATGATATTTTAACTCTGTGATAGCCTCATATAATTATATTGTATTTATATAATTCTTCTTATAGAAAAAAGTATATTTATATTTAAAAGATATATAATAATTGTAGAAATATGTAATTTTTCCATTGTATTATATTGGTTTAATATTTTCCTTGATTATATAGGTTTTCAACTTATCTTGGTGGTATATTTTCAAAACTAAATTATACATTAAAATATTAATATTATATTATTCTTCATATGATATTAGTTATATAAGCTTTAACTGAAGGTACGTGTTCAACATCAATATTAATTTTGAACATGTAAGATCGTGTGATACAACTGTCAGGCTTAAAGTTAAACAACAATATTAATTTTGAATCTGAACTGAAGGTAAACACAACTCATTTTTAGGATAGATAAACCTTGGTATACTACTCCCTACAAATGGAATGTTCGTCTAGTTTACCATGTGGATTTCTTAATCAAGTATATCTTGTTAAGTATTACAAAAGAATCATATAGTGACTAAAAAGGAAATGCTCGTAGTAGTTTGGGCCTTAGAGAAGTTCAGATCGTATCTTTTAGGTTCTAATGTGACAATTTAGATGGATCACACATCTATTAGATATTTAACAAAAAAGAAGGATGTGAAGACACGTCTTCTTATATGGATTTTATTATTCTAGGAGTTTGATTTTAGAGAATAAGGATAATTTTAGAGTCAAGAATGTTGTGGCCGGTCACTTATTCCGACTTGAGCTTAAGAATTCCCCTGATTCTGAGCCTATTAGAGAAACTTCTCTTGACGAGTCAATTTATATTATTGACTCACTCCCATGGTACACCAACATGGTGAACTTTCTTGTCTCAAAGCAAGTTCCCCAAAGTTGGACTAGAAATAACATTGACCGACTGAAGTTAGACTCGAGGAAGTGCCATTGGGAGGATCTGTTCCTTTTTTTGAAGGATCGGATTGTGTTTGGAGAAGGTGCATTCCTCAGAAGGAATATCGGAGTGTCCTTATTCACTACCATACTCTGGAGGCAAGAGTGCACCATTCGAGAAAGCAAACCGCATACAAAGTGCTACAATGTGGATTTTACTAGTTGACCGTGTTTTGAGATGCTTTTGATTTTATTACGGCATGCTCGATTTTGTCAGAGAATGGGAGGGACAATTGATTTAAGAGATGAAGTACCATGCAACATGTGATATTTTGTGATGTTTTTGACGCATAAGATATTGATTTTATGGGTCCCTTCCTTAACAATAATAGATATGGGCACATATTGTTAGCGGTTGATTATTTGTCAAGATGGGTGGAAGCTATCCCAACCCGAACTGCATACAACAAAACTATCTATAAATTTGTGAAAGATCACATCATTTATAGGTTTGGAGTCCCAAAGGTTATTATTTCAGATAGAGGTAGCCACTTTATGAATCGTGATATGAAAAGCTTAGCTAAGCAATATGAAATAGATCATAAAGTCACTAGTCCTTGCCATCTACAGTCAAACAGTATGGAAGGTTTCAAATATGGAAGTTAAGAGCTTCTACAAATGCTAGTTCGTCCTGATAGGAAGAATTGGTCCCAACTATTGGACCATGTTCTATGGACCAACGGGACAATCAACAAGACACCACTCGGTACTTCCCTCATTCCGTATGATCTATGGCAAGCCATGCCATTTGCCCGATGAATTAGTGTAAAAAATCTTATTAGGCTTAAAACAAATAAATTGAAATAGTCACCAATGTAAGAAAATTAGAGACTTAGATCTGAATGAGCTAATAGAGATCAGAAATAGAGCATACGACAACATCGTGGTCTACAAGGATAAAGTTAAGAAATGTCATGATCACCACATCAGTGCAAGTACTTTATCTCGAGACAAAAGGTATGGATGTTCAATGCTAAGTTTAAGATCTTTCATAGCAAAATCAAAATGGATAGGTCTCAAATAGTGAGAGAAGTGCACAGTAATGGAAGTATAGAGATATTTGATCTCATTGATGGTGTGCGTTCTTTCTTAGTAAATGGACAATTGTTAAATCACTTTATTGAATCAAATGAATAGTTAGTCTAGATTGAGAAGATTTCTTTCATACGGAGCGACGATTCGGATGTCATTCCAAACCATTCTGAATGAAGTACATCAGTAGATATATTTAGTTCATAGCAGATTCAACTACACTAAAGATTCCACCTTTCCCTATTTCTTCTAACTCAAAATCCCTATTTTCAATTATTTTTGTTTCTCTTATGTCAATCTCCTCTATGTGATGATTCTTTCTTTTTACTTAAACTATTTAAAGCATATGTATGGGGGTTGACCCATGTTCACTATGTTTCTTTCGTTTTTGCCGCCATTTTGTATCCTTGTAGTCAGTACTCCCTTTCTACATTTAGGCTATTTAAAGCCCGCATTTCACTTTGTGCCATGAGGATACACCACAAGCTAAGTATTAGGGGGTGTATGTATATATTTCATATATACTGTAAACATATCTCGTACTTTAACCATTTTGATATTACATATTGGGTGAAGGGTGTGGAGAATTTGGAACTGATTTGAAAATTATTTTATAAAATATTTTGAAAATCTTTATACCTATGTTACATATTTTGTAAAAATATTTTATAAATAGTTTGCAAAAAGGTGTACAATTGATTTTGATAAATTATTTTGTAAAAAAAATGTATATAATTAAAGAGATTGTTTTACATTGTTTGAAAGAATTTCTAACTAATAAGTGATTTTATCCCTAACACTTTCACATCACACAAGACTTAGTGCAGTTTAGGATACTAGGTTTAGAGTGACACTTAACTCAAAGTTTGACCATTCTTGCTTATTAGGATCTTAGGACTTAATGACTTAAACTTCCTAGTTTGAAGATATACATGATATATCGCATGTAGAATCTCTATTCTTAAAATAATATGACCAGCACTACACATGCACGATTGCATAATCATTGTGACGAGTTAATGTTTCACTTGAGAAACTAGGATGAGAAGTTTGAGTTAGGACCTGATTTTATGATGCTTGAGGATGTGCTAAGATTGAGAATTTCTTCATGAAATCTGAGTGTCAGCATAATAGCCAATATGAGAACAAGGTTCCTATATTATATTTATAAAAACCTAGGCGTCGGTGTGTGTAAAATCATTAAAATTAACCAGTATGTGAAAAGTTGAAAAAGTAGTGAGCTAGCCAAAAGAATATATATATATATATATGGGTTAAATGGGGCTGCTCCCTAGGGGAGCTAACTTGGCTCCCCCGCCCCATTTTTTTCTACTTTTATTTTTTTGAAAAATGCTTCCATAAATTTTATCGCTATATCCCTTTATTATATCATTCAAGTTTTGTGTGAAACAGAGACTCCTATGGCCTCCATCCAGACAATCATTTTTTAATGGTGAATAGAATTGTTGAAATTGAACCCGTTTGGATGGAGGTTGTAGGAATCTCTGTTTAGCACAAAATTTGAATGACATATTATAAGGATATATTAATGAAAATCCATGGAAGTAATTTTCAAAAAAAAAAAGGAAAAATGGGGCGGGGGAGCCAAGTTAGCTCCCCCAGGGGCAACCCCATTTAACCTTATAAATAAATAAGTAAATAACAATAGGAAGATCAAAAGCAGCACCCTAATCCCAAGATGGAATTGAATTGATCTCAGGCTAAGAAGACAAAATTTTCCTATAACCGAAGGTAGGAGTTGATATCGAGGGAAAGAGCTCAAAGCAAGGTCGGCATGGACTTCTATGTGCGAAAGAGAAAAACTCAAATACTCCAAGAAAATATCAAAGAGCTTATATTACTGACAAGCACTCCCATCCTTTTCAACATGTCCACTTAGACCAAAGCTACTATGCCTTATGAGTCGTGCGATCATGATAAAAGTGCTATGCATCATAAGCGATACAAGTATGTGTGTCGAAGGTATATTAGATATTCAAAAGAGATATAACCCCGGTGTACCCCAAAAAAACAAGTGCATAAGACTTAGAATTCTTGACGGACATACTGATTGACACTAAAAATACAAGAGTGTGTCTAATAAGGCACTCGAGCGATCATTGCTCCAATGAGAGGTGAAAAGAAATGACAGAATCCTATAATCCTCCATACATGGACATTCTATCTTACACTTTTAAGTTTGACAACTAAAGAGACAGTGAAATCAAGTGAGACTTTATTTGCTCCCTGAAGTTGAGGGTTGGTGGGGATGACTTTTTAGACTAGGATCTTGGGCGAAGCTGAGACTCTACGCTTGTATATGTGATCAACATTAAATGTCATACTTATATGTGTGTGTGTGTGTGTGCGTGTGTGTGTACAAAGAGTCTGATAACTAGGGAAGTTGAGTTCCTTTTGAATGAGACTTGAATAAACTTAGAGTTCAAGAGTAGCATGAAACCTGTATTATGAATTTCAAGTCTTGTATTTCAATTGCGCAGTCAGGGATTCAACTTACTTGTTCATTCTTTAATTTCTCGAGGACGAGCAAGGTTTAAGTATAAGGGGTGATGAATCTCGTATTCATAAATATTATATTGATTAATTAACCCTCTATCTTAGCATATTCAATTAACTTAATCATTAACTAAATATAATTAGCATGATACACTTTGTAAATAATTAAGGCTAATTATTGTAAATAAATAATGTCTCTAATTATTGTATATATGTGTTTATTGTTCTCTTTATTTTTTGTGTTTCCTTTATATTTAAAATCACATAAAATTGAGTGTAATATTGTATACAATATATTGTATATTATTTCATATTCAAAAATACAAATAAATAAATAGATAGATAAATAAAATAAGTATTTTTATATTCGTAAAAAGACTTACAAAAATAATATTATGTATATATGATGTATTGTGATTTTGGATTCAACATGAAAGTTGTAGATATTAAAAAAATACTCATCTTTCATGTAGATTACTTTTTTATTTGACTTTAGTTATTATTTTATTCCTATTTAACATTATTTTTTACATTTCCTTAATTCCGGATTGGGCCACGTGTCTTCCTCTTGGCTGTCCACATGGTCAGCCCTTCAGTCCACGCTGCCTACAACTTCCACCATCTCATAAAGTGATTAGACAGTCCAAGTTGTCATGCACCCGCTCCTCTCTCTATGTGTCCTTATCAGGGCCGTTGGATCTCAAGATCCAACAGCTCCTACACATCGTCAACCTCTGACTGTTCCTCCCCCAAGCGACGTGTCACTTCGTTAGCGCAACTTCAACCCATTTTCCCCGTCGCTCCACGTTGCTTCACAACTCAAATCTGGTACCAATCAAGAGACTATTCGTCCATCATTCACACCAACTCCTCCATCCCCAGCCTCCTCTTCACGTGTTCCAACCTAATGTAGTTGAAACTACTGCCTCGAATCACATGTGCTCCGATCAAAACAAAGTGGTGGCCGACAATTGAAGGCTATCTACCCTTGTGCGAGAGCCTTCCGAGCCCCCTCCCTGTCTCTTGAGAGAGAGAGAGAGAGTGAAGTTGAGTGACGACCAAGGTTCCTTCTCCGATGAGATTTGAAGGTCCAACACCTTCGTCGCAACCATAAAACATTATTCGAGATTTACGCATTTGCCATGCATGTAAAGCGGAGACCTAGGAGGCTCAAGAGCTCTGACCCATGCCTCCATTCCACCCTCTGTTTGTCCTTGATTTCTTCTTCCATCTCCAGGTAAAGCCCTGATTGTCCCCTTTTTTATTTCTTAGATTTAATTGCACTCACACACTCACCTTCTTGTCGTTCTAATCACTCATACACAATCGCTATGTCACCCTAATCTTCGCCAAGAATGTGATCCATTTCATCTTCCTTCACATCTCTTCCCCCACTCCGATACTTCTTCTTCTTGCTTAGAGGAATAACCCACCAAGGAGCTCCATCTTCTCCCCCTCTAACAACCCTTCATCTCTATCCACTTCACTCCATACAACACCCAAATGCTTTGGATGAACCACTAACACATGCATGTTCTATGAGTCATTAATGATCGGAAGTTTCAACCTCCTTTCGATCTAAAGCTTCATCTTCGATGAAGCTACATCGCCCTAGTGATTCATCCCAACGCCGAGGTTACTTAGCCCTGCTTCCATCTTCGCCAGCAAGCTACCAATGTTCTTCGATCTTCAATGCATCATGAAGATGACAGAGGAGCCCCTTGTGTCCACTGGAGCTTCTCCTGAGCACCTCCTTCTACAGAAGGGGATATCCTGCACCAACGTGCAATTACCTTTGGATTGAACCCCATCTGTATTAATCCTACGATCTACATTGCACCACACCTCATTCCGGACTTCTCAACCTTAGTGGGACCGAGCCGAGTCTGCAACGCCTCAGCTCTCCATGTGGCCGGAGCCACCTGGTGCTCCTTAGCTGCGTGTCGAAGAAGAAGTGTCATGCTCCTCGCATGCCTCCTTGGAGTATTTGCATCAAAGCCTCACCAAGTTTTCCTATTTACTAAGATACCCCTATGTTCCTAAAATCTTGTAGATAAGCCCATGTGGCTATTTATATATATTGGCACTTTTTGGTCCTATTTGTGAAGAACTTATGCATTTTTAATTATATTTTGTTTGTAAATAAGACCATGGGTTAGATGTTTAATAACTTTTGCATACATTATCCAAATTAAGTAAAATTGATCTTGTTTTAAAGCTTTAATCATGATCTTTTAAACGACCCGCTTTTTTCTCTAATGTATCCGTTATAATTTCATTTAAAAATTAGAGAATTTCTTTGCTTATTACATGTTCATTTAATTTCCATTAGTTCATGTTAGCTTCATTTTGTGTATTCAATTGGACATCGACATGTTCATCACATGTAGAAGTTAATTAGGTGATTAATCTTTTGATTTCATGTATCCTTGACTTAATTAATTACTAAATGAAGTTGAATTGAATTAGGTGTCTTATTAGTTATAATCATCAAATAAAACCTTAGAGTTAGAGCTATTCATTGATTATTAACTTTGGCCAAAGTGAGCTTAATTAAATCTCATGCTTGTTAAATAATTCAGAAGTAATTTGTGTGTTATTTGTATATGTGCATTGCATTGTATCGTCATTCACTTATTTTGTGGCATCTTATCAATTTTGCATATAAAATACTAAAAACAACATGCATGCATATACAGTAACCTAGAAATGCTTTGATCATTTAACCTAGAGTATTTGAATCATAGTTAATAAATCCAACTAGCTTGTGTCCTTATTATCGATCCTTGATTTATCCAGTTATTAATCTACACGTCGTTCTCTTTGCAGAGATTCTTTTAGCAAGGCTCTATTGATCTGTTGAATGCTTGTGCTACAACACGGCGTAATTAGAGTAGTGATCTAGCGTTTCATCAGACATGGGTGTTGCTGATGTGATCTTGGGACTCAAAATAATAAAGTCAGTTGATGGGATTGTAGTTTCTCAACCTCACTATGTTGAGAAGATACTTGAGAAATTTAGATATCAAGATTACAAAGCAGTAAATAATTCTTTTGATTCATCCAAAATGTTTTTCAAGAACAAGAATGGAATATTGTAGCTCATCTATGGTATTATGAAACTTAATGTGTCTTGCGAATTGCAAGAGACCTGATATTTCATTCTCAGTTGCAAAGCTGAGTAGATACACTAGTTGTCTTGGCCATACTCACTGGGAGGCTCTAGATCAAGTGCTGAAGCATTTGGAGGTAACTATTTCCCTTGTATTATGGTAGACATCCATCTTTACTAGAAGTATGTACTAATGCAAGCTGTATAGAGAAAGGAGAGAAGTCTGAGAGTAATGGTGCTACTGGGTATGTCTTTACCTTTGCAGGCAGCGCAGTCTTTGTGATTCTGTGAAGCATACCATTCTATCTCAGTCTACCTTTAAAGTTGAGATGTGTGCTTTGGATACCATTAGGATTGAGGCTAAATGGTTAAGGGACTTCTTTCTGAAATTCCCATGGTAGATCAGCCAGTCTTATGATCTCGATACCTTGTGACAACATGACCATAGTAGCCAAAATTAAGAGTTCAAAGTTCAATAAGAAAACAAGGAGACACATACAAATCAGATTTAAGACGTTAATGGATTCGATGTCTCTGAAGGATATTGAGAATCCTCAAGCGCATCACGGAAGCGTGACGGTCGCATCGAATACGATCGGGGCGACTAGTCGTACCAGTCGCAAGGTGCAGTGGAATTTAAAAAAATTTTAAATCAAATGATGAAACCACATGATCACGAGAACACTTCTCGGATCGTTTCATCAAACCACAAAGTATAAGGAATACCTTTGAAGCGTGGTTGTGATCGCGAGATCCCAAACAAGAGATCCTCCTGTCTCAAGTGCGATCCACGAAGAACGCACTTGCGGGCACAATGATGAGTCGCGTTCCTCCCGCAATCCTCGATGAAGATCCAAGCAATAGATCCCCTGATTTCGTCAAGCAAAATCCATCGTCTTCCTCTATAGCAAGTAGCCATGAAGAAGAAGGAGATCCTCAAGTCGTCGAAGGTGAAGGCGAGAACTTCTCTCCTTTCTCAACAATGGTGGTCGGCCACCCTATGGAGAGGGAGAGAGAGAGATAGCACGAGAATGAGAGGGAGAGAGAGAAGTAGAGTAGGCATCTACTTGGTGTAGCTTTCAAGGGCTAAGGCTACCCACTTTATATATTACTTTGGGATCCAATGGATCTCAATCCATGGCTCTCATGGATCCAACGGTCATTGTAATCCAAGAGCCATCCAACGGCTATGATTGTTGTTGGTTAAAAACCAACAACATTAATTTATATTAAATTAAATATATGTTGAATGATTATCAACACAATTTAATTAACATAAATTAATTACTAAGAGATAATATGATAACAAAAAAGGAGAGACAACAAACCACCCTAGATTATAGGGGGCGTCACCTATATGACTAAGTCATAGGTGACGCCACCTTATAATTTGGTGGTATTTTGTCTCCTTTTATTTTATCTCATTATTTCTTAATTAATTGCAATAACTATTATTGCAAAAATATTCACCAAATTAATTCCAAATTAATTTGTGAATATTTCAATCATGCCATTGAAAAAAATATGTGAATCATATTCACATTCCAAACTAATTTGTAAATTACATTTCAAGTTAGTTAACTAATGTGGATCCAATCCACATTAATAATTAACAAATGCTATTTACAATATTTCTCTCTCTCTCTGATATATTATAAATCCCATTTATAATATACACAGATATTCTGGATAGCACTATCCATGATCTTCTTATCCTTGATAATTGATGAATCTTGTATTCATCATGCTAAAATTGGTCATTTAGGCTCTGTCCCCCATCATCCACTTTAAATTAATCATTAATAGAGCATTATTAACATTCATATTTGTGTAAATAATATCTGCATTTCATCATGCATAAATTGCATTAAAAATCCCTTGTGTAAATTAGCCCAAAAAGCCGCTAACTTCTCTTATTTTTATTTAATTCATCCTAACTCCGATTGACCCAAAACCACTTCCATTGTGTAGATATTACTAACCTCATTAAATAAAAAATACAAAAAAATTGCTAGCCCCAATAAGTGTCAAATAGTCCCAAAGTCAAATTTCACATCTGACGGACTAAAATGAGCATATCTCCCACATACAGTGTCCGATTTTGGTCTACTCACTTTTAAAGTACTCCATTTTCAAATATCTTCAAAACAAGACCAATTTCGTAAAATTCGGAGCTCATATGTGAAAGTTGGGTTTTGGGCCGCTTTTGCGCATTTTAACTTTTTGCTAATTTTGACCTGAGTTTTTTTGTGCATAATTAACTCTTTTAATTTTATTTCTTTTTCATTTGTGTCCTTTGATGAATGTTTTAATAAGAAATGTAAAAATTCAAATCCAGATTAAAACTGAGATCAAAGAAATTGACCAAGTCCAAGTGTCTGTTGTCGGTCTGTAAAAAAGATGAGCGTTTCTTACTTTTATTTTATTTTCCTAATTTCTCATATTTTAAAAATCCAAAAAAATTATATTAATGTGTAAATAATTTTCTTCTATTTTATCGTATTTTTTCTAGATTTTTTATATTCTCTAAAACCACCAAAAAAATACAAAACCCAAAAAGTCGGTTTTCTATACACATGGAAAACCGCCAAAAATACCACTTCTCACAGGTGACCTCTTTTGTTCCCGGGTCCTTCATGAAAGTTGTAGATCTCGTCGAGACGAACAACTTTCATGAAGGAAATTTTTCGATTCGAGGTTTCCTGCTATTTCTTTTCTATTTTTATTTTAGAAATTTTTTTGGGGCGCCACGTGGCAGCCCCTGGGCGTGCCACGTGGCACCCCACTCTTCCCTCTCTATCCAGCCACACCTGGGTCACGTGCCCAGCACGTGACCCCGCCCTCTTCTTCCTCAGCCGTTACACACGCCCACTCCCCCGACCGTTTCTCCTCCTTCACCCACCGCCATGCGCGGCCATCAAAGCCGCCACCCCTCCCGCGTAACGCCGACCTTCTCCTCCTCCTATAAAGCTCAGCCCCTGACACCATGGAGCGCCCATCCGCCATCTCCGGCAATTAAGGAAGAAGAGACCACGCATCGGGTGGTGACAGCACCCTCTTCTCGACGGCGAGCTTCCTTCGGCAGGCGTGATCCAAGGCGCGCACCCGTGCCCCTTGCTGCTGCCCCAGTCCACGGACAGCTAGGTATTCCTCTCTTCTTCATCGGAGAGGATCGAATCCCCATCCCACCTCCATCTCCGACCTCGCTAAGGTCGGAGCGCCAACACATCCCCTTCCCCTCCCCCCAGTCCCCCTCCCCGTTTGTTTTAGCTAATACTGCAGGTACACCGCCGCACCTCGCGCCTCGACGCCGCCTCGCTCAGCTCCTCCTGCGCGGTTGCTCAGCCAATACGCAGATCTCCCCGACCGCCTGCCGCTCTTCGCCCACGGCGGCGCGCCTCGCCGCCCCACTCCTTCCCCACCGCACGGGCTTCCACCGCGAGGGCCCCTGACTGGGATTCGCCGCCCTTGGCCGCCGCGTCTCACGCGCGGAGTCCTCCCAAGCTCGCCTCGCGACGCCGGCTCGCCACCGCTTAACCCCCGCATCTCCATCTGCCGTTGGATCAAACCTTGATCCAACGACCCCAATCAAACCACATCAGCAAGTCCGAGCCTCGGCCTTAGCCTAGAGGCTCGGGCTCCCCGAGGCTCCGCCATTCGTAAACTAGGCTCGGGACTGTCCAAGCCTGAGCCCCAGCCATCCTGAGCCTCCGGTTCTGCCATCCAAGCCTCCTAGCGCACATGCAGGGCACGTGCGTTCAGGGAAAAATTGCGACTGTGCCCTTCAAGGTTCCTGAAATTGCAGAAATAACCTTGTCAGTGGGTAAATTGCAGAGAAGCTCCTCTAACTTTCAGAAATTACAGATAAGCCCCTCCAGGGACCTCTTTGCAAGAAAAACTTTATTTTATTTACACTTTAGTCCCTGTAATTTCAATTGAGCATATCTTTTTCATACGAACTCCGTTTTTAGCATATAATATGTCATTTTGAAGCTATTTTCATGCTCTACAATTTAGCATAGCCTGTGATCAGATCTGAAGCTGTTTACATTATTATTATTATTCGAGGATCTCATTTGACTTGCAGGCTCAATTTTGACATGTTCATACTTGAGGAATCAATGATATGTATACAGGGACTCCATTGAGAAAAATTTCTAAAATAAATCTTCATACATAATTTAATCATTATTCATTGAGGATTTAATCTGCGCAGGAGTTTCAAAAAAGGAAGATTGAGAACTATTTCCCTTGTATCTTTTAAATGATAATGTTTATTGCTTAAGGAACACTGTACATGGAAATTAAAAGAAATTTTCAATAGATCTCAGTATTGATACTCTGATTACTTCTCTTAAACTTTAGCTTTTGATCTGTGATAAAATTCGAGGTTATTGATTAACATATATTGGAGCTGAATTCTAAATCAGAGATCCTGAGCTTAAATTCTGTTTATTTTTGCATAGCAATTTCATCGTTGCATTGTATATTTTTTTTTACACAGAAATTAATCGACATTGATTGATTATTTAAATTGATTCAAAACCACGCAACTAAAAATCACCATTCCCTGAGTTCGACCTTGGTAAACTTGCCAAGTAAAAATACTCCACAACATTCAAGGTTTGTGGTATTTTGACGACTGAAATTCGCCTCCTATACTACAATTATCGACTATTAAAGAGGTGGATTTCGCGATCATCAAATGGCGCCGTTGCCGGGGAGCGGCGAATTTTTAGGGTTTTAAATCATTTCAGTAATTGATTTTTGTGAAAATTGATTTTTGTGCCATTTTTTTCTGCATTTTATTTTGCATTTCTCTCTTACTTCTGCTATTAACCGCAAATTCTCTCTTCGCAGACTTCTGCGAGCTGGATTTTGATATTAATTCAAGGATCTGCTATGAAGACCGAATTTTAATTTTGTGAGAGAGAGCTTAGCATAGGTTTAATTTATGCAATATTTTCAGGGTCCCTCTCTTTGAACCCTTGTAATAATTAAGACTGAACATTCATGTGGTGTGTCGGGTCTGTTTCAACCCCTTCTGTGTGGTTGGGACCCGACTTGAGTGGCGTAGGACTTAGGCACATATACGCTTGCTTGTTTATTACTGATTGTGCTCGTAATCTCTAGGCCACACTTTTTCACTAATTAAACGCACTATAGATTGTTCAACATTAGCCAAATTTTAAATCAATTCTTCCCGCTAATAGAACTATCTGTTTAGGGCGTTTTTCATCTGTGCATATCATTTAGTGTAAATTTAAAATTCCTTGTCTTGCATTCCGCATGAGAACGCGAGGATTCACTGTAAGTCCTTCTCTTAAGCATGCATCATTGATTTACGCTTGCATTGGTTTTTTCGATTCTCCCTCCTCAAGTTTTACAACTTAGGAATTAACGGAATTGGGACTTCTCGTTAGGCGTGAATTTTTGTGCTCACATAAACTACAGTGATACCTTAATCTAAAATTGGGACTACTAATCAAGGTGACTGTAAATAAACTGACCTAAAATTAACTTTTGTTGGTGGAGAGAAACCCACTCATTGTTTGTATAAGGACAAGATCGCACACCTTAGGGTAGAGCCAAAAACCGAAATATTTCATTCAGACTACTGATTTTAAAAACAATTAGCTACTTTTCAGTGAGGGTCTCGGGTAGCCGTTTACGGCCCGACTTCCCTTAGCAGAGTAGGTGGTTTAGAGGACACCGCGGAAGGCACCGTCCTCAAGTAACACGGGTAGCCATTTAAACGGTCCGTACTTACACCTATACTGGCTGAAAGTGGGTGCAACTAGTTGTATGAACTCAGGACAGTCTTTATAAAATATTTTGGCTCCTAACAGCTCCGCTTAATTTGCAAGATTGTCTTGTCATTAAATTAAAATTGAAAAGATAAGCGGCCGAACCCTGACGTGCCTTCATCTGTGTTGAGTGGTGAACTTGAAAATTGGCTGGTGTTTGCTTTGTGTCTGCTTCCTCGTAGAGATTCTCTCCATCCTCCTTGTCTTGTTCTTTTCACTCATTTGCTAAGGAATCTCTTATCCTTAGCAAAAACCTCATTCAATTCCGGCACTTAACACTTAACTCTTCCTTTCTGAAGGTGAATCAAAATGCCTCCAAAGAAGAACCCTGGTGACGATGAGAACAATAATGACCCCATCCATGCACTCTTGGCTAGGATAACAGATGTTGAACAAACCAATGAATTACTTAGGACGCAGTTGGCAATAATACAACAAGGCGAGGATGCTATGGAAGACACGCATCTCCCGGAATTAGATGAAGACTATAATTGGTTGAGACCTGTCCCCCCTGAGGATGCGTTCGAACACAAACCGCATTTCCTTGCACTATTGCCAAAGTTCGGAGGAAATAACCATGAAGAACCATATATCTTCCTCCGCGACTTCGAGTTAGTCTGTGCTAACCTCTGCCACCCTAAGGTTAGCCAGGACTACATAAGGTTGAGAGCTGTCCCCTTCGCCTTGACTGATAAGGCGTCTTACTGGCTAAAAAATCTAGGGGAAATAGTCACGACATGGGCCACATTCAAGATTCTGTTCTTAAAGAAATTCTACCCAGTTAGTAGAATTAATCAAATGAGGATAAAGCTCACGAGTTTCACCCAACACCCGAGTGAACCATTTCATGAAACCTGGGAAAGATTCACAGACTTAGTACAGAAATGCCCAGGACACAGGATAAGTAAAATGATGCTGGTCCAAAGTCTGGTGAGCGGGCTGAACCCTGAGACTCAAGGGTTGGTTAGTGCATCCTGCAGAGGAAGCTACATGGGGCGCCAAGAGGACACAGTCTACAGGGTGTTTGAGAGACTTGCTGAATCTAGTCGTGCACAAACCACCAGCCGGGCTTACATAGCCGGCTCCAAAAAGATGGTGAATAATCTGACGACCGATCACAATGCTGACATGGGAATAATAGCTGATAAGCTAACTATGGTTGAGCAGATTTATAAAAAGGTGGATGAGATCCATAAATCATCTGATATGGAGAAATTAGCCAAATTGCCCAAACAAATGGAGGAATTGGCTGACAGGGTATCAAAGATTGCACCCCCCGCACCCATACACCAAATTCACTACATTCAAGGTCAAGGGGTAGGGCAACATAGCCATTGGGGTGGAGACCAAGTCTTGTCCTCTCAAACTGATGAAACCTCCGCTCAGACTGATTTTGAGGAACCTCCACAAGTCATGGAGATAAACGGAGTCTGGTACAATTTGGAACCAGTCAATCGCTCAGGCCAAAACTCTACTCCAAACCCTCGTCCACCGCAAGCCCAGGCCACCTACCAGCCTCAACTACAGCAGAGGTAGCAATATCGCACGGGTTATCAGAACCCGCAACCTCAGCCACAGCAGAACCAATGCCAAAGCCAACAAGGGCAATATCAGCGACCTCAGGCCAGGCAGGGCCAAGGGTCCTCCTCCTCTTCTGCTATCTCTCCAGAACTCCAGCGAGTGTTGGATGAGCTTCATGACATGAGAGTCGACATAAATCGACTCTCTCGTTGGAGAGATGAGGTGACATCACCCCAGACCGTGATTCCAGCTCAAGTCCAGGCTAACCCAAATAGCCTTGGACACAATCAGGTATTAATCTCTGACTATTCCATACCTGAGCTTAAGCCCTCCTCAAATAATGACTCTTATCATATCTCTCTTAGGAGCGGAAGGACCGTAACCATGCCTGATCGAGCAAAGGAACACGAAGATATAGCCCCAGTGTCCACCAATACACACAACCCTGGGGGAATTGACAAAGGAAGACAGGAGGAGAAAGAACAAGTCCCACCCACACCACCTGGATATAATGGAGAGTCTGAGTCTGAGTCAGACAAAGAAATGCCACCAAGACACCATCCTCTAACCTCAAATTTCCCTGTTTTTAGTCCGAGTCCGAGTCCTGTACGAACTTTTTCATTCAATAAAAGTGATGATGTTGATCTCAACAAATCTATTCCTTTCCCCCGTGCTCTTACGGCGGGGAAGAAGAAAAACATAAAAAACCAAAAAATTGATGAAGAGATGGCCCGCATATGTAAGGAAAATATTAAGGTCACTCTGTCCCTAGACGAGATGATAGAAAGAGACTCGGCTTTTCGAAAATACCTGAAGGTGAGATGCACACCAACTAGGGCCAGCAAACAAACTCCTAGCCGAACAAAGAAACACATTCTCTTAGTAGCCACATCTCGTCTTATAAAAAATGAGCTGCCAAGAAAGAAGAGAGACATGGGTGCTCACTTTGTCACTAGCTACATCAAGGAAATCAAGTTTGCGAGAACATTGTTAGACAATGGATCATCCATAAATCTCATGCCCACAACCCTATATGAGCATCTAAAACTAGGTCCTCTTAAACAATCTGCAGTTGTACTTCAATTCGCAGACACATCAACTAAGAGACCTAGGGGCGAGATTCGAAACATTGTCATCAACATAGAGGGACAAAACTACCCAGTGGATTTTACAATTCTTGACATGGATGTCCCTAGAAATTGGAAAGATTCCCAGATGATACTAGGGCGACCCTTCCTTAGGACCGCAGGAGCTATATTTGATTATACATCCGGGAGAATCCAGTTCGGAAAAGTTGAACTTAAAAGGCAGCAAACTAGGTTCCAAAGACCTGACACTGAGTCGAGCACCGACTCTGAAAAATCAGAAACTGAGACTGAAATTACAGAACCAACAGTTGGGTCCTGGAGACAAAACCCAGCCGCTATGATAGAATCAACCTCATCTGGTGAGGAAATTGTTGATGATTTAGTCTGCCAGCTCATCCATGCATCTACCTATACTCTTGGAGACTCAGAGGCTACTCTAGACCTGTCAGTCCATTCTCCTTATGGACAATCCCTGAGTAAGGTACACAGATCGGACGCGGCGACTGCCACACCTCATTCCATCATTAGCGATCCGATCCATGATACAACCATGATGGTGGTCAACATTGATACACTACAAGCATCCACATCACAAAAACAAACATCACAGACAAAACCAGATTCGAGAAATATCATTGACTTACCTGAACTCAAACCATTGCCCCCGACACTTAAGTATGCCTTCCTTGCAGGACAAAAAGGACAATTTCCGGTCATTATCAGCTCACAACTGACCGAAGAGCAGGAGATCCGCCTGCTTAATGTTTTGGAGAAAAACCGCAAGGCTATAGGCTGGAGATTGTCTGATCTTCCAGGGATTAACCCAGCCCTGTGCTCACACCATATTTACTTGGAAGATAATGCTAAACCCTCCCGTGAATGCCAACGTAGATTGAATCCAAACTTACGGGAAGTGGTTAAGACTGAGATCGAAAAATGGTGTAAAGCTGGGTTCATTTATCCCATCTCCGACTCCAAATGGGTGTCACCTTTGCATGTAGTCCCGAAAAAGTCAGAACTCCAGATTATCACCAATGAGGAGGGAGAAGAGATTACGACACGGGTACCTACGTCGTGGCGTGTCTGTGTGGATTACAGGCGCCTGAATACCGCAACGAAGAAGGATCACTTTCCGCTGCCTTTTATTGATCAAATCCTGGAGAGATTGGCAGGGAGAGAATACTTCTGTTTCTTAGACAGGTACTCGAGCTACAATCAGGTAGCCATCGCCCCCGAGGACCAGGAAAAGACTACTTTCACATGTCCCTTCGGCACATACGCATTCAAGCGAATGCCTTTTGGTCTTTGCAATGCCCCCGGCACCTTTCAACGATGCATGATTGCAATTTTTGCCGACATGGTTGGGGATTTCCTGGAATTCTTCATGGACGACTTCTCGGTTCATGGTGATTCATTCGATGATTGTCTAGCGCACCTGGATCGAGTCCTCCAAAAGTGCAGGGAAGTGAATCCGGTGCTCTCTTGGGAGAAAAGCCATTTCATGGTGAAAGAGGGCATTGTACTGGGGCATGTCATCTCCAAGAAGGGAATGGAGGTTGACCCTGCCAAAGTAGATGTGATTAAAAAGCTTGAGCCACCCGCAAATGTGAAACAAGTACGGTCTTTTCTAGGGCATGTCGGATTTTACAGGAGATTTATCAAAGATTTTTCAAAAATTGCCCGACCGCTAACTGACCTTCTGGGGAAAGACACCGAATTCGTGGTAGATCATAAGTGTCTAGAAGCATTCGAATTACTCAAGAGAAGGATCATTGAGACTCCCATCCTATAAGCTCCCGACTGGTCTCTTCCCTTCGAGATCATGACAGACGCCTCTGATTTCGCTGTAGGGGTTGTATTAGGATAACGAAAAGATGGAATCCCGTATGCTATTCACTATGCAAGCAAAGTTTTAGACCCTGCTCAGAAAAATTACACTGTGACCGAAAAAGAAATGCTTGCTGTGGTTTTTGCCTTGGAAAAATTTCGATCAATACTTCTAGGATCTAAGGTGACGGTTTACACAGACCATTCTGCCATTCGCAATTTAATGGCCAAAAAGGACGCTAAAGCACGACTTCTGAGATGGATTCTACTACTTCAAGAATTTGATTTGGAGATTAAGGACAAACCTGGCGTGAAGAATGTCGTGGCTGATCATTTATCACGAATTGAACAAAACAAAATTCCGGAATCTGAATCCATCCGTGAAACCTTCCCAGATGAGTCAATTTCTGCTATTGACTCACTCCCTTGGTATGCAGACACGGTGAATTATCTCGTCACCAATGAAGTTCCTCAAGGTTGGCCCAGAAACAAAATCGATCGACTCATATCTGAAGCGAGACACTATCATTGGGAAGATCCTTTCCTTTTCTTTGAAGGACCAGATTGCATATGGCGAAGATGTATTCCTCAAGAGGAATATCAAAGCATCCTCAATCTATGCCACACCTTGGAGGCGGGAGGACATCACTCTGGGAAGAGGACCGCTGAGAAGATATTGCAATGTGGATTTTACTGGCCGACCTTGTTTAAGGATGCTTATAATTTTGTGAGGTCGTGCCCCGTCTGTCAGAGAATGGGAGGAACCATTGGTTCCAAAGATGTCATGCCTATGCAACCAGTGATCATCTGTGACGTATTCGATGCATGGGGCATTGACTTTATGGGCCCATTCCCTAATAGTCAAGGATTTGAATATATTCTTCTCGCGGTAGATTACTTATCTAGATGGGTGGAGGCTATCCCTACTCGAGCTGCAGATAGCAAAACTGTTTGCAAGTTTTTGAAAGATCATATTATTTCGAGGTTTGGAATTCCAAAAGTTTTAATATCTGATGGGGGAAGCCACTTTGTCAACCAGGAGGTGAAGAAGTTGACTAACGAATACGGCATCGAGCACCGTGTCGCTACTCCTTACCACCCACAATTCAATGGCATGACCGAGGTGTCAAACAGGGAGGTTAAAGGAATTTTACAGAAGCTCGTTTGCCCTGACAGGAAGAACTGGTCCCAACTCCTGGACCAAGTTCTATGGGCTTACTGAACGGCTTATAAGACCCCATTGGGCACCTCCCCGTTTAGAATGGTATATGGAAAACCATGCCATTTGCCCGCAGAACTTGTGCATAAATCAGAATGGGCAATCAAAAAGATTAATTGGAGCTGTCACCAAGGAAAGAAGAAGCGAGACATGAATTTGAATGAACTGTCTGAAATTAGAAATCATGCATACGAAAATAGCACCATTTACAAGGACAAGGTAAAGAGATGGCATGACAAGAACATTAGAACAAAGATCTTTGTCCCTGGGCAGAAAGTTTGGCTATTTAATGCAAAGTTGAAAATTTTCCAAGGGAAATTGAAATCGAAATGGACGGGACCCTTCATTGTAAGAGAGGTACACAATAATGGGAGTGTTGAGATCTCAGAGACCGCAGATAGCACGCAAACATCTATGGTCAACGGTCAGCTGCTGAAACATTTTGTCGAATCCAATGAGCAATTAGTACAAGTTGAACAGATCTCCTTCACTCAGTGCATAAATTTTGACGAAAAATTTGATCTGCCCAGATAGCACACCTCTCCGGAACCTACACTCTCTTGTACATCCGAAATTCTTCCCGGTTCCCCATCTGTAATTATCCGATTATACTTAGGCTGACCTGAGCCGAAGTATAGGGGGACCACTACCATTGTTTATACATCACTTCTCTTCTTTTGTTTTTATATCTCTCTATATTTAATACGAGCTATGTCAACATTTCACTTTGTGCCATGGGGACATACCACAAGTTAAGTATAGGGGGGTGTATTTGTATATATTTTATCTACTTTATCCATAGCTCGTACTTTAATCGGGGATGGGTACAAGTAGTGTGTATAATACCAGTTATCCAAAAAAAACAAAACAAAAAAAGAAAAGAAAAAAAAAGAAAAAAAACTTTTTGCATTAAAAAAAATCATCACTCATGGTCTTGCATTTCATGCATTCCTTGGTCGATATATTCCTGACACATTCACCATCACTCAAGGCTTGAGGATTTTTGAGGACACTTGATTCCTGAGATCTTGAGATTCTGAGTTAGCCTGCCTTAGTCATTAGGGTTTTTAGAACTTAATAATCCACACTTCCCTAGTTTGAAAGATTTGAGCGCTATATTGCACTCTTCATCTCTACCTTCAAAAAGAATATGATCAGCACAACCACTCCCACAACTGCATGATTGATGAGATGAGTTGAGATATCACTTGAGGAACTAGGACTAGAGATTTGAGTTTAGACCCGATCTGATGATATTCAAAGATGGGATAAAGTTAATGAAGGCTGCAAGCAACCTGAGTGTCAGCAAAAACCTAGCCAGTATGTGAACAAATTCATATGCTATCTTTTTGATATTGACCTAAGTGCCAGGGTGTGATGAAACTTAATGAAAATTGTTGATCAGTGTGCGCCATCTTTTGGTAAAAGCAGTGGAGCTAGCCAACAAAAAAAACTCTATCATCCAAAGTCAAATCCAAATGAGCTTCCACCAATGGCAAGCGCTCCCAAAATTTTCAAAGTGTCCACTTGGACCAAACACTAATTAGGACCAAGGAGTCGGGCTGACACCATAAAAGGGCTCTGCATCGTAAGCGATACAAGTCTGGGTGTCGAAGGTATCTTAGATACTCAAAAGAGACACACCCCAGTGTACTCCCAGAAAAACAAGTGCAGACGACTCCAAATTCTCTTGACGGACACATTGATCAACAAAATAAAATATACTTGTGTTGAGTAATAAGGCACTCGAGAGGCACCTTGTTCCAATGAAAGGGAGAGAAAATCAGACACAATCCTATGCCCTCCATCAACTGGCCGTCCATCTACACTTTCAAGTCTGACAAACTAATAAGACGGTTGACTGAAGCAAGAATAGACTTATTCCCTAGGGTTGAGGGTCAGGTCTAGAGGAGAGTCTCTTGGATTGGAACTTTGGGTGATGTCTCGATTTGACTCTCATGAATGCAGTACACTAAGAATCATATCCTTATACTATATGTACAAAAAGAGAGTCTGAAAATTAGAGAAGTTGGGTTCCTTTTGATTAAAGCTTGGTTGAGCACGAAATTTTATGATCACTCAAATTAAGGGTCTTCTCTGAATTGAGCCTTGTAAATTCACATACACAGTCAGGGATGTATTCAACTAAGTTATTCATTCATTCATGCTCAGGGACGAGCATGGTCTAAGTATAGGGGTATGATGAATCATGTATTCATCATGCTAAAATTGGTCATTTACGCTCTGTCCCCCATCATCCACTTTCAATTAATCATTAATAGAGCATTATTAGCATTCATACTTGTGTAAATAATATCTGCATTTCATCATGCATAAATTGCATTAAAAATCCCTTGTGTAAATTAGCCCAAAAAGCCGCTAACTTCTCTTATTTTTATTTAATTCGTCCTAACTCCGATTGACCCAAAACCACCTCCATTGTGTAGATATTACTAACCTCATTAAATAAAAAATACAAAAAAATTGCTAACCCCAATAAGTGTCAAATAGTCCCCAAGTCAAATTTCACATCTGACGGACTAAAATGAGCATATCTCCCACATATAGTGTTCGATTTTGGTCTACTCACTTTTAAAGTACTCCATTTTCAAATACCTTCAAAACAAGACCAATTTCGTAAAATTCGGAGCTCATATGTGAAAATTGGGTTTTGGGCCGCTTTTGCGCATTTTAACTTTTTGCTAATTTTGACCTGAGTTTTTATGTGCATAAATAACTCTTTTAATTTTATTTCTTTTTCATTTGTGTCCTTTGATGAATGTTTTAATAAGAAATGTAAAAATTCAAATCCAGATTAAAACTGAGATCAAAGAAATTGACCAAGTCCAAGTGTCCGTTGTCGGTCTGTACAAAAGATGAGCGTTTCTTACTTTTATTTTATTTTCCTAATTTCTCATCCTTTAAAAATCCAAAAAAAATAGATTAATGTGTAAATAATTTTCTTCTATTTTATCGTATTTTTTCTAGATTTTTTATCCTCTCTAAAACCACCAAAAAAATACAAAACCCAAAAAGTCGGTTTTCTATACACATGGAAAACCGCCAAAAATACCACTTCTCACAGGTGACCTCTTTTGTTCCCGGATCCTTCATGAAAGTTGTAGATCTCGTCGAGACGAACAACTTTTATGAAGGAAATTTTCGATCCGAGGTCTCCTGCTATTTCTTTTCTATTTTTATTTTAGAATTTTTTTTGGGGCACCACGTGGCAGCCCCTGGGCGTGCCACGTGGCACCCCACTCTTCCCTCTCTATCCAGCCACACCTGGGTCACGTGCCCAGCACGTGACCCCGCCCTCTTCTTCCTCAGCCGTTACACACGCCCACTCCCCCGGCCGTTTCTCCTCCTTCACCCACCACCATGTGCGGCCATCAAAGCCTCCACCCCTCCCGCGTAACGCCGACCTTCTCCTCCTCCTATAAAGCTCAGCCCCCGACGCCAAGGAGCGCCCATCCGCCATCTCCGGCAAGTAAGGAAGAAGAGACCACGCATCGGGTGGTGACAGCACCCTCTTCTCGACGGCGAGCTTCCTCCGTCAGGCGTGATCCAAGGCGCGCACCCGTGCCCCTTGCTGCTGCCCCAGTCCACGGACAGCTAGGTATTCCTCTCTTCTTCATCGGAGAGGATCGAATCCCCATCCCACCTCCATCTCCGACCTCGCTAAGGTCGGAGAGCCAACACATCCCCTTCCCCTCCCCCCAGCCCCCTCCCCGTTTGTTTTAGCTAATACTGCAGGTACACCGCCGCACCTCGCGCCTCGACGCTGCCTCGCTCAGCTCCTCCTGCACGGTCGCTCAGCCAATACGCAGATCTCCCTGACCGCCTGCCGCTCTTCGCCCACGGAGGCGCGCCTCGCCGCCCCACTCCTTCCCCACCGCACGGGCTTCCACCGCGAGGGCCCCTGACTGGGATTCGCCGCCCTTGGCCACCGCGTCTCGCGCGCGGAGTCCTCCCAAGCTCGCCTCGCGACGCCGGCTCGCCACCGCTTAAACCCCGCATCTCCATCTGCCGTTGGATCAAACCTTGATCCAACGGCCCCAATCAAACCACATCAGCAAGTCCGAGCCTCGGCCTTAGCCTAGAGGCTCGGGCTTCCCGAGGCTCCGCCATTCGTCAACTAGGCTCGGGACTGTCCAAGCCTGAGCCCCAGCCATCCTGAGCCTCCGGTTCTGCCATCCAAGCCTCCTAGCGCACGTGCAGGGCACGTGCGTTCAGGGAAAAATTGCGACTGTGCCCTTCAAGGTTCCTGAAATTGCAGAAATAACCCTGTCAGTGGGTAAATTGCAGAGAAGCTCCTCCGACTTTCAGAAATTACAGATAAGCCCCTCCAGGGACCTCTTTGCAAGAAAAACTTTATTTTATTTACAATTTAGTCCCTGTAATTGAGCATATCTTTTCATACGAACTCCGTTTTTAGCATATAATATGTCATTTTGAAGCTATTTTCATGCTCTACAATTTAGCGTAGCCTGTGAACAGATCTGAAGTTGTTTACATTATTATTATTATTCGAGGATCTCATTTGACTTGCAGGCTCAATTTTGACATGTTCATACTTGAGGAATCAATGATATGTATACAGGGACTCCATTGAGAAAATTTTCTAAAATAAATCTTCATACATAATTTAATCATTATTCATTGAGGATTTAATCTGCGCAGGAGTTTCAAAAAAGGAAGATTGAGAACTATTTCCCTTGTATCTTTTAAATGATAATGTTTATTGCTTAAGGAACAATGTACATGGAAATTAAAAGAAATTTTCAATAGATCTCAGTATTGATACTCTGATTACTTTTCTTAAACTTTAGCTTTTGATCTGTGATAAAATTCGAGGTTATTGATTAACATATATTGGAGCTGAATTCTAAATCACAGATCCTGAGCTTAAATTCTGTTTATTTTTGCATAGTAATTTCATCGTTGCATTGTATATTTTTTTTACACAGAAATTAATCGACATTGATTGATTATTTAAATTGATTCAAAACCGCGCAACTAAAAATCACCGTTCCCTGAGTTCGACCTTGGTAAACTTGCCAAGTAAAAATACTCCACAACATTCAAGGTTTGTGGTGTTTTGACGACCGAAATTCGCCTCCTATACTACAATTATCGACTATTAAAGAGGTGGATTTCGCGATCATCAATAATTAAATCCTATTTAATTATCTTGGATAATCGTTCTCACAATATGAATCTTATTCATATTAAACTTGATAATTAAATCTCATTTAATTATCTTGGACACATTCTCACAATATGAATCTTATTCGTATTATACTTTGATAAATAAATCTCATTTAATTATCAAAATCTTCTTGCTTGGATACTAAATTCATCATAGGAATTATTCTTGAACTCCTTCAAGAATAATGTGCCTTCTCCGTAGATACTTGGAGATAAGGACATGGCAATTGTATTGTTCCACGTATAGTGACTTGGATGTTGAGATCTCATCTCAAATCCAGATCTAACGGACCTCTCATAGATGCTTGATTAAATCAAGTCCGTATACTTAATCTTCTCATTGCATCTGAATCACATTCAGATCTATGTCCAACACTTGGACTAAGATCAAGTTACTTCTCTCTTGAGAGGAGTCACTAAAATCCAGTTTCATCACTCCCTCGTACTAGAAGCGTCATGGTTATACAATCGTTTATGATCACATCACCCTCAGGTATTCCCAATACCTGCACATCCTGCATACCGGAAGACCAATGATCAACCTGAAGATGAAGATCTATTTTATACTGTCTTCTTCAGTGTTTGATCACCAAGTTTCTCAATCTTGGTTATTGGGATTTGGTATCGATCATATGCTTTCCCAAAGCATATATCATACCTTCAAATTCTTGTCATGCTTCCAAAGCACGACGACCATGCATGGAATTTGATCGGTCCCAATACCTCATGAGTGAGCTCATGTCTTCCGGTTCACAAGTGAACCTGTATGATCCCTTTGAGAGATCGTATTACTCATATGACCTTATATGCACACCAGCTCGCCGGTATATAGACCTTGGTTAGGTCATCAACCTACTGGTCTGCCAAATGTACACACTCAGACATATAGTAACACATCTGTCTCCAGTCAGAGGATGTGTGCCTATGCTGTGACAGCATTCAACATAGGACTTAGGTTATCTCGATCTCGCTAAGTCAACCCATTGACCTAACTAATCTGACACCTCCGAATCACTATTCCCACGCAGAGGACCTGCATCAAGAGATCGGTCAGATATCAACCTATGTGAGAAAGGATTGCCATCTCCTACTCAGGCTGGAGATCATCTCTTAATAATCATTTGACGGTGCTTGATGAGTCCTCTATTTAGCCCATTAGATATTCATCCAATCACCAGCCTCTATGATTCATTTAATGAATCAACAGCTGTATGATCATTAAGATGGCCATGGTACATAACCCTAATTGTACAGAGGGACCTATTATGCAAATTATTTATTCTTCATTTCAGATCAGGGAATGATACGTACAATAATATTTATTGCATAATGGCTCGCCGTGGGCTCGCATGTCCAACAATCTCCCACTAGCCCAAAGAGCCATTAATGGGCTAATCATTTAAACCCACACTCATGTGACAATCATAGGCTATTTAGAAAATAGCTAGGTAAGCTGATCAGTCACTCTGTTCCCGCGAGACTACGCCAAGTCCTTTTACGGTACTTGCATATCCCCAGTAACAGTGCTCGCATCTAATGCAACCAATACTCAATCTTGTCAGTCATAGTATCCTTGATACTACAACTCAAAGAAATATTATTATAACCAGTATGTAATTTCTATTATCCTTATCAGAATGCACTTATCCCTGGAGATCTCTATCTCCTAAGGTATTCGCAGTTAAGATATTTTAGATCTCCATCTAAAAGTCTTAATTTCTTGAAGATAAGACTTAGAGATCACTATCTCTAAAGCCGTGTCATCTTTGAAGATATTGTTATTAGTGCAATTAAGTGTTCTATCTCCATAGTAGGATTAGTAACAGTTTACTACTCCCACTGCATGACAGATATCTGGCTTTTGTACACATTTAGCATACTTTCAGCTTCTCGTAACTGACGCACAAAAGGGCAACCAGTTTTTAGCATTCACTTCCTCAACTCTTTGAGGTGCTATCCCTTTAGATAGGTCAGTACCAAATCTTAAGGTAAGAAAGCCTTTCTTGGAATTTCCAGAAAATGGAACATGTCCAAGGTGTACTACAAATGTGACAGTCCCAATACCCTCTTTTCTTTGCTTCTGAACACCTTCAGAACTAAGATCCAAGAGGCATCTTTTGAGATCATATCTCAAGGTATGGAATAGCCAGGTCATAAAACACTTATTATCATCCTTATATCATTCCAAATGATTAGGACATTATCTACACTTAGCACGATGAACATAATGGCACTCCTACTAAGCTTCACATGGTTCATCAAGATTCTATTTGAAATTATAACAATTATAATTTCATCAAATCTTATGTTCCAACGACAATAATCTTATTTGAGTCCAAAAGTTGGAGTTCTTTAGCCAGCACATCTTGCATTCCTCAACCATGAAGCCCTGGGGCTACTTCATGTGAATATCCTCAAAGAGGTATTCATAGAGGAATACAATCTTGACTCACATCTTGAAGATGCCATAGTCAAATTGTGTAGCTAGGGTTAGCAATATTCTGATGGGTTTAAGCATGATCACTGAAAAGCAAGCTGCATCGCAATCGATGTCTTCTCTTCGGTGTGTAGCTCATGGCTACGAACCATGCTTTGAAGGTCTCTACCTTCTCATTAGGTTCCCTCTTTCTATTGAAGATCCATTTACACCTTAATGGATCTAACCCTTATAGGTGGATCCTCGAGGGTCCATATACAACACTTGTATATGAAGTCTACCTTAGACCTTTGTTGCTAATATCCATCTTTCCATGTCATGATCCTCAGGAGCTTCATCACATGAAGTCCGATCATTGTCAGACTTAACTGACACATGGAATACATCTTCAAACTCATTTGAAGAAGTATTAGTGTTTCATCTTTAATTGTCCCTTTTAGTTTCCGAATTCTGGAGCCTCATTATCTTCTCAAGATTAAATGAGTTCCTTTACTTCATTTTCATCTTGATTCTCAAGAGAGTCATCCTATTAGAATCATATTCTCAAAGATGAGATATTTTAAGAATCTCAAGGTCATAAAGTAGGTATCCAATACCATCCTTTATTTTTCTAATGAAGTAGCACTCTCAAGTGCTAGATTCCAGCTTACATGCATGGAACCTTATTAAGGATATATATATTGTAGTCTCTACTACACATATATACCTAGAAACTAAGGGATAATTATGCTAAAAATCATCATTGATCAAATCATGTCACACATGATCTAATTGTATCTTCCTACAACTCCATTGAGTTTATGTGTGTCAGGAGGATTGAGATAGAAATGATATTCATATCTCCATAAGATATTCTTTGAATTCATCTAATAGGTACTTGCTACCTTGGTTAGATCAAATTCATTTAATATTCCTTCAAACTTTGGTTCTAAACCAAAAATTATGAAATCTTTGAACATTTCAAAGGTTTCTCATGTGAAGAGAAGAAAACTCATATATCATACATAATCATCAATAGATATCACATATCCATAATGTTTACTACGATATAGATGACTCACAAACATCAATATGTATGAGATCTCGAATACCTTGACATCTTACACCTTTTCCAAAAGAAGGGTGTATTGGATATTTTACTTTGAATACAATATTCATAAGTATGTAAGATTTGAAATTTTAGACATTTTAAAGTTTCATCTCTTACTTGTCTATTGATCAAATCAACAGGCATATGTCCAAAACTTGATGCTAAATCATTGCCAAATGATCGTTATCCTCCTATTGATCTTATAAGGTTTAACTTTCAGTATTAGAAATCTCAATGAACCATTCATTAAATTTCTAATTTAGTAGAGTCCACCAGATGCTAGATTATTATCTGAAATATATCCATCATAACTCTTTATGATAGGTTTATTCAAGAATTCATGTTTATTTCCAATATTTAGAAACAAACAATGAGTGTATTCTAATATCTAGGTCATAGAGACATTCTCTAAGACTAAGGCTCTCCCACTGAAATTAAGAAGTCTATCAATCCAACAGAGATTGTTGCAACAATTGCATCAATATCCATGTGGATAACTTTAAACCTTAAGATCAAAATTTTCCAGTCTTCTAATACATGTGCAACACATTGCAAGTGTTGTTAGAAGATTGAGATACAATTATTAGACTTTATCTTATCAAATAAGCAAGTCAATTTCAATGATCAAATGTAGATATAGATTATTATGATGCATTATCTGAGTCCTTCTCTAAGGATTCTAGACAGACTTGATAGTCATACTATCAACACATCAAGTTATTGCAGTATAGGCATTCATCCAACTCTTTGGATGTCATATGGAAGTCACATAAGTACAATCAACTCTTTGACTTTCCTTCTCACATGGGTCCGACCCACGCTTCCACTGTGCTCTCTTCATCTATAAACAACCATTGTTCAAGACTAAGGATCTCTTATGTTAAATTCAAAAGAATTCAATGTAAGAGCATTTCAACATTTATACATGCTTCATTAAATTCATACAATGTGAATATTATGAATCTTCATGAATGACTAGAGTATAGACAGTAGAATGATGACACTCATCATGTCTACATCCATCTAGACTCCTAAAACATTGGTTCGGGTAAGTATTCAAATATTTTGAATACATCATCTCTTTCTAGCCACAATTCTGCATAATGTAGAGAACCATATCATTCATGATTAAATGTCTAGAGCACATATGTATGCCAGAACATCTTCTTAGATTTTATAAGGATTATTTGACAATTACGATCATCATCGACATGTCACTTCCAAAGTACACTCGATGAAAGATCATGACTATAGAGACATACAAACCCTAAGATGATGTCTTATTGTCTTATTTAATTGTCATTCCTCATTATGTTGAGGAAACTTGCACATTGCAACCACATACATTATGTGTCCAATTGCAAGTACAATATCTGGATTATGAGTCCAATCCATGATATTTTACTGGTTATTATTGAGTATAACATTGAGTGGGTTTTATGAAGGATTATCTGAAATAAGAAATTTGCATAAGGGTATATATATTATATACATATTTTACTTTGATTTAGGAATTTTAAATAAAATTTGTCTTGCTATATCTACTATGAAAGATTATTCCCTAATTGTCTTTCAAAGTAAGAGATATACTTACCGCTATATCTCAAGCAAGATCTGGGATCTCCTCTCTATCTTTATCACATCCCAATAATATGAGAACCTGTGACTCAAATAAAGAGAAGCGGGAACACATTCCGCTTTGCAAGTCCAACTTGCATTTCTCAATTCGGTCTTTAACACCCGGGCCCACCACCCCTAAGATGATGTTGACCCGTTGTCAATTGAACCAACCGTCAACAGGCTTAAAACTCGCTATACGCAATCCAATATCGCCCCAATAATATGAGGACTCGATATTGGGGTCACTACGTATACGACCTTACTCTTTCGAGAAGCAAAGAACCCGATCCAAATAATTGTATATAGGATTTGTCACTTCGGACAGGCGTCTCCCATATACAACTTTTAGCGACGAAATTCTTTGCCTTGACGGGAGACCATGGATGTCACTTATGTGATCCTCCACCTCTTATTCAAATTGAAATAATTAATTACCGTGAATCATAATTAATTCTTCCAAGGGAAATACACATCTATTCATAATAGAGTGTTTAATAGGATATAATTAATTTAATCACATTAAATCAATCATTAATCCTATTATCAATCAACAAACTTTGAATTCTTTACTTGAATAGTAGGTATAATCTCAAAGTACGTATTATTTCGAATTTTAATAATTAGAAATACATTTTGATTTCTCCAGCATTATCCAATCCCTACCCGTTGTCATGGCCAGTACCAGCGAGAGTGGGACGGACCACATAAGTTGCAACCCGCTACCCCAGCGATCTCCGACTAGACACCATATCCACCTCAGGAAAGGATAATGCCAGATAGATCATCATGTACTTTGAGATGTTCATCGGTCTTTCAACTGAAATTATACCATATAATATACATCAAAACCTTTTTGATTATATTATAAGGAGATTTGCTAAACAAATCCCCAATCATATTCAAGCAAGAGGTTTTTGCATGTAAAAGTTGTCCTACAACTATTGTAAGATGACCTACGGTTTTGCATGAAAACAATGTTTGTTGATGATTTCAAATTAACCAATGACCAAGATCAACTATCTTATCATTTTGGTTTAGTGGGATGTCATTCAAGGAATTGATTATCATCTTTAAATATTTCAAAAATATTTATTAATAATCAATTTCAGAAAATTAACAATTAATTTTCGTCAACATTTATTTGAATGACTATCACAAGGTTCATGATCAAAAAAATTGTCAATTTCCAGCAGTGACCCCTTATCACTAAAATTAACTTATCTTGATCAATTTATATCCAAAATTCGCAAAATTAGTGTCCTAAGTTTGCCAACTTGATTTACAACAGAATCCAAGTGATAATTCACGCATTTCGAGGCATATCAAAACCGTAATTAACAAATTAATCACGTTCAATTTCGTTGTTCCCGCAACAGTGAATACATGCATATTCAAAAGGCCATATCTTGAGCAAATTAAATCCAAATTTAGTAAACTTAAATCCTATAGTTTCCTTGTTTAATGGGGAACAAAATCCAATTGAATATTTCGTGTTTAAACAATTTAAACAGTGCCGAAAAAAACAATTAAACAGAGTTGCGAAAATTCAAATGTGCCAAAACTTTCGCGACCATTTCAAACCCAAGTCGTCCAAGATCATGGATCATATCCAAAACCTTTTTCGACCTAAGGCTCTGATACCACTTGAAGGATATTGAGAATCCTCAAGCGCATCACGGAAGCGTGATGGTCGCATCGAATACGATCGGGGCGACTAGTCGTACTAGTCGCAAGGTGCAGCGGGATTTAAAAAAAAATTAAATCAAATGATGAAACCACATGATCACGAGAACACTTCTCGGATCGTTTCATCAAACCACAAAGTATAAGGATTACCTTTGAAGCGTGGTTGTGATCGCGAGATCCCAAACAAGAGATCCTCCTGTCTCAAGTCCGATCCACGAAGAACGCACTTGCGGGCACGATGATGAGTCGCGTTCCTCCCGCAATCCTCGATGAAGATCCAAGCAATAGATCCCCTGATTTCGTCAAGCGAAATCCATCGTCTTCCTCTATAGCAAGTAGCCATGAAGAAGAAGGAGATCCTCAAGTCGTCAAAGGCGAAGGCGAGAACTTCTCTCCTTTCTCAACAATGGTGGTCGGCCACCCTATGGAGAGGGAGAGAGAGAGATAGCACGAGAATGAGAGAGAGAGAGAGAGAGAGAGAGAAGTAGAGTAGGCATCTACTTGGTGTAGCTTTCAAGGGTTAAGGATACCCACTTTATATATTACTTTGGGATCCAATGGATCTCAATCCATGGCTCTCATGGATCCAACGGTCATTGTAATCCAAGAGCCATCAACGGCTATGATTGTTGTTGGTTAAAAACCAACAACATTAATTTATATTAAATTAAATATATGTTGAATGATTATCAACACAATTTAATTAACATAAATTTATTACTAAGAGATAATATGATAACAAAAAAGGAGAGACAACAAACCACCCTAAATTATAGGGGGCGTCACCTATGACTAAGTCGTAGGTGACGCCACCTTATAATTTAGTGGTATTTTGTCTCCTTTTATTTTATCTCATTATTTCTTAATTAATTGCAATAACTATTATTGCAATAATATCCACCAAATTAATTTCAAATTAATTTGTGAATATTTCAATCATGCTATTGAAAAAATATGTGAATCATATTCACATCCCAAACTAATTTGTAAATTACATTTCTAGTTAATTAACTAATGTGGATCCAATCCACATTAATAATTAACAAATGCTATTTACGATATTTCTCTCTCTCTCATATATTATAAATCCCATTTATAATATACACAGATATTCTGGATAGCACTATCCATGATCTGCTTATCCTTGATAATTAAATCCTATTTAATTATCTTAGATAATCATTCTCACAATATGAATCTTATTCATATTATACTTGATAATTAAATCTCATTTAATTATCTTGGACACATTCTCACAATATGAATCTTATTCATATTATACTTTGATAAATAAATCTTATTTAATTATCAAAACCTTCTTGCTTGGATACTAAATTCATCATAGGAATTATTCTTGAACTCCTTCAAGAATAATGTGCCTTCTCCGTAGATACTTGGAGATAAGGACAGGGCGATTGTATTGTTTCACGTATAGTGACTTGGATGTTGAGATCTCATCTCAAATCCAGATCTAACGGACCTCTCATAGATGCTTGATTAAATCAAGTCTCATTGCATCTGAATCACATTCAGATCAATGTCCAACACTTGGACTAAGATCAAGTTACTTCTCTCTTGAGAGGAGTCACTAAAATCCAGACCTGTTTCATCACTCCCTCGGACTGGAAGCGTCATGGTTATACAATTGTTTATGATCACATCACCCTCAGGTATTCCCAATACCTGCACATCCTGCATACTGGAAGACCAATAATCTACCTGAAGATGAAGATCTATTTTATACTGTCTTCTTCAGTGTTTGATCACCAAGTTTCTCAATCTTGGTCATTGGGATTTGGTATCGATCATATGCTTTCCCAAAGCATATATCATACCTTCAAATTCTTGTCATGCTTCTAAAGCACGACGACCATGCATGGAATTTGATCGGTCCCAATACCTCATGAGTGAGCTCATGTCTTCCGGTTCACAAGTGAACCTGTATGATCCCTTTGAAAGATCGTATTACTCATATGCCCTTATATGCACACCTGCTCGCCGGTATATAGACCTTGGTTAGGTCATCAACCTACTGGTCTGCCAAATGTACACACTCAGACATATAGTAACACATCTGTCTCCGGTTAGAGGATGTGTGCCTATGCTGTAACAGCATTCAACATAGGACTTAGGTTATCTCGATCTCGCTAAGTCAACCCATTGACCTAACTAATCTGACACCTCCGAATCACTATTCCCATGCAGAGGACCTGCAGCAAGAGGTCGATCAGATATCAACCTATGTGAGAAAGGATTGCCATCTCCTACTCAGGCTGGAGATCATCTCTTAATAATCATTTTACGGTGCTTGATGAGTCCTCTATTTAATCCATTAGATATTCATCCAAGCACCAGACTCTATGATTCATTTAATGAATCAACAGCTGTATGATCATTAAGATGGCCATGGTACATAACCCTAATTGTACAGAGGGACCTATTATGCAAATTATTTATTCTTCATTTCAGATCAAGGAATGATACGTGCAATAACATTTATTGCATAATAGCTCACCGTGGGCTCGCATGTCCAACAGTCTCGAGGTGTGTTGATTGTGGATTTTATTAGATCCAAAGGCAACACAGTAGATCCATTGACTAAGAAACTTGATTTATCTTTAGTTATAAAGTCTAGGCTTGGGATGAGGTTGAGACCCGTTGAGAGTTCCTCTATAATAAGAACCCAACCTATCTGAGCGGAGATCCCACAAAGCAAGTTTAATGTGGTAATAACAGGTTGTTTGGAGTACTAATTGGCACTCATATTTCAATGCTTATACACGAGTGTCTTATCCCTGCAAGCATAAATGCCATTTAAGCTGTAAGTTTAGGGAGAGCATATGCTTTGAGTGGGTCAAGCCTTTGAGCAGGATGTTAGTAATGCATTCTTAGAGAATGCCACCTATGTGAGTGTACTATAGGTCACATTTAAAGGAAGAGAGTCTTCCCTCAGTACTCTCATTGAACATGATAAGGGTGGATGGCATTTAATAGTATCGGCCCTGAAGATTGTAACAAAAATAACACTTTGGTGTTTCTATAGTGTACTTTTAACACTAAGGTTTGAAGTTCAAAATGTAGTTATCTTCATTCCTATTAAGGTGAAAGTAATAAACATAGGTAGATGTTCAAATCAGAAGTTACCTTTATTGCAAATAAAGTGTGACAACCGAAAGATGTCTTTTGACCCTATTTGAATATCTTCTAAAATTGATTAATTCATAGGGGATTGTTATATTTAAATTCATTGTAATTAGGTTTAACGTAGTAAATCTATGAAATTACATTGGGTTAACCATTTGATTTTAAATGGGAAGTCAAATTGTGTTGGAGGGAAAGTTGTTAATAGTCAAATTTGCAACAAGGAGAGTTTGGGTGGAGTTTTAGTGCATCTACTAGTTCTAAAACTTTGGTGAACTTGTATATGAGTTCACACTACAAGCTCTTATAGAAATAGTAGAGAGGAGGAATAAAAGATAACACATGTGCGATCACACTCCATCTCCAACTCGGACTGGATCTCAAATCTCGATAATTTTACTACAGGTCTCATTTTGCAGGCCGAATAAATTTATCCTATAATTTAATTGTGATTAGACTACTGCGAGAATTCGACTTGATCCAACGACTTGACATCTTTTCTAATTTATGTACTGTTTTATTTGCCACAATCTATTTATTGCTTTACATTTCTTGGATCTCGCCTTAACATGTTGTATCAACGTTTTAATCCATTCCTGCTTGCTGGTTGTAATTGAGATCTGAATTGAAAATTGCTATCTAAAATGCATTTATTTTGATTCATATGAATCTGAAAAAATTACTGCATATTACATATACATATGTGCTATTTTTTCTATTTGTAGTTCTCTATTATTGACAAATTTTAGTTCATATTTTTACTTTTCTCAAACCTATTTTATGATCTACAACATACCATAGTCATACATATACATACAATTAGAATCAATGGTAAAATTAATCGAGAAAGATTTGAATCAATGGTAAAAATAATCGAGAAAGATGGTAAAATAAGTAAAGATTTACTCGTACCTGTTTCTGTGTTCTATTTCACTGGAGAAATATATTTATATTATTTCATAAATATTTTTATAATACATAAAAGAATTAAAAGCAACTAACAATTTTTTTAATAGCACCTTCTGGAAAAAATTGACGAATTTAGTTGCGTATTCGCATTACCGTTGAAAATTATGTTGTATTTTATGGAAATGCGCTCACTTTCATTTTTGTTAACATTCTCAAGTCCCACAACTGTTGAAAATTTAATTACTTACTGACGAAGTTGCATAACTAAACAAAACTGTTCAATTATTTTAGTTTCAATATTATGAATTCGTAGATTTCTTCGTATTTGCCAACCTCTTTTCCGGTCATCAGTTCGAATATGTTCCAAAGATTCCATTCCTACAGAGGAGTTTTATTGCCGTCATTCAAGGGTGTTCAATATCACGCAAATCCGTCCATGTTATATGCACCAGATGCTGCCTTCCACAAGACACCAGGGGAAAATTGCTCTTTACCTGCAAAACTTACACCATAATCCCTGAAAATTATCTATAAACACTTGAAGTAAAATATAATTGAAAAACCTAGATCGAGCTAAATTAAAACCAAATATAAAATATAAAAAAGAAAATTAATAAAATAAAACAAATTAATAAAACAAGAAAATGATTAAAGGCAGCAATCGCAAATTAAAAATGTGAGCACGTAACAATAATAAATAATTTAATCAAAATAAATTCTAGATTAAAATAGTTCAGCCTAGTCAGCCTAATTATTGGTCATAGATTCTTTCTTTTATAATCCATTTAGTAGCAGTAAACCACAGGTCTTCGTTGCGTGGCCAACACGTTTTCCAAGCTGCAACCGCCATATAAAAACGACCTGCAAAATTTGAAACAGATGTTAGAAACGTAGGGGGAATATAAACAAAAATTAGAGCTGGGAGAAAACACACGGAATGAACGCAGCAAACAAAACATAGGGAAAACGGGGAAACGGACCGAACGGTTGAGAAAAAACACACGGAATGAACACAGCAAACAAAATAAAGGGAAAACGAGAAACGGACCGAACGGTTAAGATACGACGAGGAGCAATCAACCTAAGAACCGACGGCGCAGATGCGAATCGCGAACAAATAGACGCAAAACAAACACGGAAATGAGAACAGATCAGACGGCGGAGATAGAAAGGAAACCGGTCCTTTTTTTTGTTCTATTTATATCGGAATCCTTTCAGCCGATCGATCCATTACGTATACATGACTTTTTCCTACTAATTTACAGCTCGCGAACAAAAAGATGACCTTCCACTCCACCGAAAATTTTCACCTGCACAGTTCATTCGTGTCGTTCGCTTTTTGGAATCGTCTTTTTGGAGGCGGTGACCGGAACGCCAGAGAACTACCAGTGACCGCCGCTGTGGACGAGGTGAGGGCGGGGCGGGTGAGCGTAAGCGTGAGCGTTACCACCGCACACGGGGCGGTGGAGAGGGCGGTGATGATGGTGGGGATGGCGGGGACGGTGGCACGGTGGGGACACGAGGCAGCCGGAGGGACTCGTCACCTTCGCCGGAGGGCTGCCGGAGGGCGCGAGGGTGAAGAGGAACGCGCGGATCTTCCTCGGGGAAGTATGATCTCGATCTGCGAGGTCGTACTCCTCGATCAGATTCGCGAGATCCTCGTCGGAAGTGACGGAGACGAGGGCGTCGAGGTCCTCGGTAGGGATCTGACAGCGAAGGCTCACGGCGGAGGCGGATCCACAGAGATCAGCCATCTTCTTCATCAAATCTGCGCAAACAATACGGAAAACATTAAATCGGTTTCGATATGGGGGCGGAAAACCATAGAATATGGAGAAAAGCGTCAGAGACGGACCTGAGAAGGGGAGGGATCGGGGGACGGCGAGGACGCGGGTGTTGCCGCCTACGTAGCGGAGACGGCCGTCGGGGAAGCGAGGGAGGATACGGCCGCCGTAGCTGCAAAGGAACTTGACGAGGGGCTTGGCCGACGGGAAGTCGTCGGACGAGGAGAGGGAGGAGAGCGAGGATACGGAGGAGGCGGCGGAGGCGACCATGGCGGCTACGGAGGCGGTTGCTTGCGGCGGAGGTAAGTGTTTCAGGGGCAGACGAAAAGCTTCTGGAAGGATTGGAAGCGGTAGAGGAAGGGGAGGAGTGTGGGGCTCTCGTTCTCTCCTTCAAGCCTCATATTGGGGGACTGCGGGGTCGCTTTTATAGGGATATTGGGGTGTGGGAGTCGGGGTATGGATGGGACTGGGACTGGGACTGGGAATTAGAGGATATTCGAATTTTATATCTGGAGGGAAAGGAGCGGGAGGATGGGAAGGACGTCGGGATTTGGGTTCTTTACTCGTTTCCTCGCGTATTGGGAGATTTACACTGAGATCCCTGTATATATTCGAAGTTATGTAGATAATCATATTTGAGAAGTACGTATTTCCGGATAGAGGAAAGGGAGTTTACTTTGTGAAGTAGGTAACTTTACCTATTTCAAACCTATTTTCCGTAAATTTTTTTTATATTTTTTGAAAAATACCACCGTAGATTTTCATAATTATATCCCTTAATATGTCATTCAAATTTCGTTAGAAAAAAGAGACTCTTAAGGCCTCCATCCAGAACATATAAAATACGGTAAATCTGTGACCGTTAAAAAATGACTGTCTGGATGGAGGCCGTAGGAGTCTCTGTTTCTGAAAAAATTTGAATGACATATTAGAGGGATATAGTTATGAAAATCTACATAGTATTGTTCAAAAAAACTAAAAAAATTACTAAAAATGAATGTGAAGTAGGTAAGGTTACCTACTTCACAAAGTAGACTCCCTTTCCTCTTCCTGATAATATGCAGTTTTGGTCCCCGAAAATATGTTTGTTTGCATTCCTCTTGATAAACTGATGCTGGTTGAACAGTGTGCTTTTGATAGTAATTATTATTGAGAGAATGTGAGGGCTTTATTTGGAAATAAACAAATCCTCTGATAAAGTGGTTATATCATGATTAATTCATTGATTATATCTTATATCCTGATTAAATCATTGATTATATTATCACTTCGAATCAATCAAGAATACATGATTCAATGTGATACACGGAGTATTTCCTTTTATTCTTTCTTTCTATTGCAATTTTTCAGAATTTCAGAGCACTATTGATAAAGTTTACAATGCATAATAATCCAAGTGGAGATATCGTTGGCACAAGCTGAAGGATTTATATGTAAACAAACCCGTGCTTAGAATGATATACGATTAATTATGTAGAGTACAAGTGTCTATCTCTAATATTGAACAACTGCATGGTCATTAATGTAATAATCACATCCTCCGTTTTTGTTTTTGTTTTTTGGGGGTAAAAATCGCCTGTCTTTGATATAGGAGTGGATGTGGATATGTTCAAGGCCTTGGAAGTTGCGAGTAGGGCCCAGTGGACCCCATTGGCGGCGTGGAGCGAAGTCTGCCAGCTCTTTGGATGGGCCTCGGAAGGTGACGACAGGTGATCGTTGGGATCAAACTGGGGCCCACTTCCTGGTAAATTACAACATAGGGAAAATTTCTGAAAATATGACGGCGATGTTCTCGAACTCTTGTGATATTTCATCCCAGGACCAAGAGGGTATCCCTCATTTTTATTCGGCTGAAAGGATAGGATTTACAGGCTTCGTTTGGTTGCAGGGTTGGGTTGGAGTACATCGGTGTATCCCTCCTTCCAACCCTCTCAATCCTCCTCACAGTTTACTATTCACAGGGTGACCCCAGCCCAATCCGGTAACCAAACGAAACCATAGGGATAAGAAGCAGTAATTTCCTATTCGTTGTTGGACTGGAAAAGAGTGTATTAAGGGATTAGAAATTAGTTACGTGATATAATGTTGTTTGATTCGAAAATATATTTGTATTTTTATGATGGGAGATGTTGCTGATGGAGGGATAAGAGGTCAAAGTAAATATTTAAATCTAGCAAATTATCTATTATTTTAAAAAATCAAATTAAATTTAAAAAGTTTATGGAGATGAACGTAACAAAAACACAAACTAATAAGCATTGCAGGTAGATAGATGGATGTACGTACGACCAGTTTGACTTACTTATTAGTATAGTTCTTGTTGTAATAATTCTGGCAATTCATGGAAGGAAGGAGACTTCCTTATATCACTAGTGAGAGATGGCATCAACTGGAAATAACGTATAGTTTAAAACGTTTTAAATTTTATTAACGTTCGAGGTCGTTTATACATCTGGTTTGAATTTAATCATAGGCTTAGAATCAGTCAATACTGAGATGAGGAACTAATTTTGACCTTCCACAAACAGTTCAGACTTTTGAAATAATATAAAAAGTCGGTCCTATTAGTCGAGTCGGAACGGAAATATTTTGAATAGGGATAGCTGGTCAGTCCGGGCGACTTATTCTTAAACGATTGTTCCTTTTTTCTATTTTTTTTAAAGTAAATTAAAACCAAGATGTTTAATGATTGATCCGAATTCAACTGTTTCTTTTATTTTTTATTTACAAATATCCAAATTTATGTAAATATAGAAGCATATATAAAAGGATTTTGTATGTTCAAAATAATTAAAGAATAGAAAATCGATTAAATCATTGCCGTTCATCGCGAATGATCCGAGATGGAGACACGTGGTTGATTTATATGAGGACGCAACTTGGCAAGGCGGTTGGGTGCGGACCTGGTGAAATCCAACGGCTACAACTTCCATGGCCCTCCACATGCACACTTGTACTGATACAATATATTGTCTTTATGGATTTTTATCACTTGCACCCTTCTTAATTAACTTACGCAGTATCAGTTATATCCTTCTCCTTTTGTAATATAAGTTGTGGCGCTAATTTCTTACAAAATTCACAGTTTTGTCCATCCGCTGAGGTAAAGTAGGGGCATAATTGAAATTTCAAAGGATAGAATTGTAAATATTGTAAGAAATCAGGTGCACAACTGATATTACAACAAATGAAGGGCAAGACCAGAAGTTAAAAAGAGCACAAGTGATAAAAATAATATCTTTATGGGTAAAATGAGGCTTGGGGGAGTTAACTTAGCTCCCCCACGCCATTTTTTATTTTTTTTAAATTTCTTCCGTAGTTTTTCAACAATATATATCTATATTATGTCATTCAAATTTCACGCGAAACAAATATTTCTACGACCTCCATCCAGAAAGGTCGTTTTTAGCAATTTTGTTACCGTTAAAAAATGACTGTCTGAATGGAGACCGTAGGATGTTGGAAATAAGATTACCAGTTCATACATTAAACAGTATAAAATCGGATCCAAATGAATTAACAGAGAGACGATACAGATTAAAATCATATTAATCATATGTTTCCCAATCATTATCCGATTAATCAATGTAAACAGGAACCGATTAAAAGAACAGAAACATAAATAATACGGGCATGACCCAGAAAGGGTAAAGCAATAAACATATTGTGGCAAACAAAATAAAACAAAGATCAGTTTAGAAGTCACCGAAGCGTCCATGTAATGAACTGTCCTTAGAGAAGATATCGCCCCCACAATACCGGTGCGTAGGGTACTGGCGATCCGCTCCCAGGATACAACGGTTCACGATCGTCGTCGGCGTACACCAACGGGATCGTCCTCGATTGTACCTCAGAGAACTGCAGCCGAGAGAGAAGAAGAGGAAGACGTTCGTCCGCGAGAGGAAGAACCAGAGAGAGACGGCGTGAGAGAGGTTTTTCTCGCGAGTGAAGAAAAACCGAGTCGAGTGAGGGATATAAATAGAGGGGCTCGCGTCCTAAAAACGCAACCTTTGATTTCCAAAAATGCGTCCCGAAAACGCATCCTTTCGGATCCCAAAAAACGCGCCTATAATGGCGAGTTAAATTCCCATTTAAGTCGACTTACCAAATTAATCGTGTGATTAATTTAATCGACTTACCAAATGAAACCCACAGCAAAAGTATCGAGATCTGAGATCCAAATTTACTCTCCCGAGCCCGAGCCGGAGTCCGAGCCGGAGCCGGAGCCGGAGCCCGAGCCCGAGCCCGAGCCCGAGCCCGAGCCGGAGACGGAGACGGAGACGGAGACGGAGCGAAGCGGAGCGCGCGCACGCGCGCGTGTGTGGTCCTCCATTCCTCCTCTCTACTATTGTTACAAGAGCTTGGGGTGTGGACTAATATTTAAGTCCACCAAAAAGTTTAGTTCTCCCCGGTGTGGGACTAAACTTCCACCCAAACTTCCACCCAAATTTCCATATTTCAAATTTGGGAATTCCTAACTTTCCCTCCAAACCATTTGGTTTCCCAATTGAAACCAAATTGAATGGAAATTGTAATTACATAGACTTTCCAATTAAAGTCTAAATACAACTTTGAATACAATAATCCCCCACGAATTCACCAATTTGAAAAAGAGATTCAAAAGGATTTAACAGACTTCTTTCGGCTGCCCACACTTTGCTTTCAGTAAAGGTACCTTCCGGTTTGAACCTCTACCTGAGTTTACTACTTTCACTTTTATAGGAACGAAGTGAACTACGTCTTGAACTTCAGACCTTGGTGTTAAAGTATACGGTAGAAACAACAAAGAGTTGTTCTTGTTACAATCTTCAGGGTTGGTGCTCTTAAAGGCCATGCACCCTTATCCTGTTTCATGAGTGTGTTCAGGAAAGACCATCTTCCTTTAACTGCGGCCCACAATAACACTCACATAGGTGGCGTTCTCCAAGGATGCATTGCAAACATCCTGCCCAAAGGCTTGAACCCATTCACAGCCTACGCTCTTCCTAAACTTGGAGCTTAAATGGCACTCAGGCTTCCAGGGATAAGACACTCATGCTTACGCATTAAACTTAGAGTGCCAACCAGTTCTCCTAACAGCTTGTTATTACCACATTGAACCTACTTTGTGGGATCTCCACTCAGTTAGGTTGGGTTGCTACTGTAGAGGAACTCCCAATGGGTCTCAGTCCCATCCCAAGCCTAGACTTTAGGACTAAAGATCTATCAAGTCCCTTAGTCAACGGATCTGCCGTGTTGTCTTTGGATCCAACAAAATCCACAGCCAACACTCCTCGAGACACCAAATCCCTTAACGTCTTAAGTCTGATTTGTATGTGTCTCCTTGTTTTCTGATTGAACTTCGAACTCTTGATCTTGACAATTGTGGTCATATTATCACAATGTACCGAGATCGCAGGAACAGGCTGACCTACCATAGGAATTTCAGACAGAAGTTCCCTTAGCCATTCAGCCTCAATTCCAGTGGTGTCCAAAGCACACAGCTCGGCCTCAAAAGTGGATCGAGCTAGAATGGTCTGCTTCACAGACCTCCAGGAGACTGCACCGCCTACAAGGGTAAATACATACCCTGTAACACCATTACTCCCAGACTCCTCTATTTTCCCTATCCAGCTTGCATCACTGTATCCTTCTAGTACAGATGGATGTCTACCATAATGCAAACTAAGGGAAATAGTTCCCTTCAAGTACTTCAGTACTCGATCCAGAGCCTCCCAGTGAGTACGGTTAGGACAACTAGTGTATCTACTCAGCTTTGCAACCGAGAATGAAATATTAGGTCTCGTGCAATTTGCAAGATATATTAAACTTCCTATTACTTGTGAATACCTTAGCTGGGCTACAGGTACTCCACTTTTATTCTTAAACAGTGTTTTGGATGAATCATAAGGAGTGCTTACAGCTTTGCAATCTTGATATCCAAATTTCTCAAGTACCTTCTCAACATAGTGAGATTGAGAAATTACAATCTCATCAACTGACCTTGTCAGTTTGAGACCCAAGATTACATCAGCAACACCCATGTCCTTCATCTCAAACTTGCTACTCAAGAATGCCTCAGTCTCATTAATAATCCTCATATGTGATCCAAACAACAATATGTCATCGACATATAGGTACAAGACAATACACTCATTACCTTTCACCTTGGAATAAACACACTTATCGGATTCATGAACCTTAAAGACACATGACAAAATGGTTTTGTCAAATTTTTCATGCCACTGCTTTGGTGTTTGTTTCAATCCGTAAAGGGATTTCACAAGCTTGCAAACCTTTCCCTCAATCCCAGGAGTCACAAGCCCATCAGGTTGATTCATATAAATCTCTTCCTCAAGATCGTCATGCAAGAAGGCAGTCTTCACATCCATCTGGTGGATAGAGAGATCATATACAGATGCCAATGCTATGAGCATCAGGATTGTGGTCATCCTAGTCACAGGGGAATAGGTATCAAAATAATCGACACCTTCCTTTTGCCTAAAGCCCTTGGCAACTAATCTGGCTTTTTACTTTTCAATTAATCCGTCAGGTCTAAGCTTTCTCTTAAACACCTACTTGCAACCAATAGTAGAGCACCCTTTGGGTAAATCAAACAACTCCCAAGTTCCATTAGCCATAATGGAATCCATCTCAGATTTTATGGCTTCCTTCCATTGTTTTGCTTCAGACGAAGCCATGGCTTCTTTGTAACTTGGTGGATCACCCTCGATCTGGTAGACTACAAAGTCGCTACCCAGATCCTTGGCTATCCGAGGTCTTTTACTCCTCCTTGGCTCAATCTCTTTAGAAAGATCATTGGGTTCAGGTTGAGTCTCAACCCCCACATTCGATATCCTTTCCACTTGATCTGGAATAGATCTTGTTGTAGAGGCGCCCTCAATGGTAGGTTCTGAGGAATCCCAGTCTTCAATGGGAAGACATCCTCAAAGAAGGTAGCATCACGGAGTTCAACAATAGTGTTGACATCTATACCCGATATCTCGGACCGAATTACCAAGAACCTATATGCATAACTATTTTCTAGATAACCTAAGAAGACCGCATCAACAGTTTTAGGACCAAGTTTCTTTCTCTTGTGTTCTGGGACTAAAACCTTAGCGAGACAGCCCCACACTTTGAGATATCTTAAACTCGGTTTTCTATTTCTCCAAAGTTCAAAGGGAAACTTTTCCATATGTCTTGGAGGCACCTTATTCAAAATATGACAAGCCGTATTCAAGGCTTCTCCCCACATATAGGTTGGAAGTCCAGAACTCTTTAGGAGAGCATTGATTATGTCAGTTAAGGTTCTATTTTTCCGTTCTGTTATCCCATTTGATTGCGGTGAATATGGGGCCGTAACTTTATTAACTATGCCAAAAGATTTGCATTGTTAATCAAATAAGTTAGAGGTATATTCACCTCCTCTATCTGACCTAAAGCGTTTAAGCACTTTTCCTGTTTGTGTCTCAGCCTCATTCATAAAGATAAGAAATTTCTATAAGGCTTCATCCTTGGTTTTCATTAGATGTACATAGCAGTATCTACTGCCATCATCTATAAAGGTGATAAAGTATTTCTTATTGTCTCGGGTCAACACACCATTAAACTCACAGATATCTGTGTGCAGTAGATCCAAGATCTCACTATCTCTAGAGACAGACTAAAAAGACTTCCTAGGTGTCTTTGCTTACACACATATCTCACATTTTTGAGTTTTGTCAATCGTGTGTTTAGGGATTAATTCTAAATTCATCATTCTTTTAATTGAATTTAGGTTTACATGTCCTAATCTACCATGCCACAGATCACAAGATTCAAGATTATTCACAACATTAGACACAGAACTAGAACATTCAGCATTCAAAACATTCAATTCATTAATGTTTACTTAATCACATCTAATTCTAAATAACAAATCAAAGTCGGCCAAATAGCCTTTACCATAAAAGACACCATGTCTCAAAATAACAACTTTATTACATTTAAAGTTTAATTCAAAACTATTTCTAACTAAGATAGGGCCAGATAACACATTCTTCTTGATGTCAGGAATATGCAGCACCCTATGCAACGTCCAGACACGTCCAGAGGAGAACCTCAAGTTGACTTGTCCCGACCCTAGCACCCTGGCTGCAGAATCGTTCCCCATCTTCACAGTCCCACCGCTGCAGGTCTGATAAGAAGAAAATAACGTTCTATCAGAACATATATTTACATTGGCTCCCGTATCCACGAGCCACTCATTTGGATCATGGATACTGTATAGTTCAGGTTTTACAGAGACATACCCCTCGCTAGCCCCGAGTCCCATAGTGATAATGTTCACTTGTGGACTCCCGTCTGTAGCCTTAGGTTGAGCCTTCAAGGACGGACAGTCCTTCTTCCAATGGCCAACCTAATTACAGTGCCAACAGGGTTTATTCTTTGCCTTTTTCTGGATCTTGCCCTTTGGTTTCATTTTATTGTTATTGGGACCCTTTCCCTTCTTATCCTTGCCCTTCGAGGTCAATAAATTGACCTTAGCCTGAATATTAACAGGAAGCACAGGTTTTTGTTTCCTGTGTTCCTCCTTTATGGCAATAGCCACCATCAAGTCATCCATAGAAATTTTCCCCTTTCTGTGTTTTAGGGTAATACCGAAGTCTTCCCACGACTTTGAGAATTTTTCTATCATGCACATGACCTGAAACTTCTCTAAAAGTTTCATTTCGGCATCCTCTAAACCATGGAGCAGGAGTAAAAACTCGTGTGCCTGTTCAGAAACAGACTTCCCTTCGGCAATGGAAAACTTCAAAAATTTGGCTACGGAGTATTTCATAATACCGAGATCTTCGGTATTATACTTCCGATCCAAGTCTTCCCATAGCCCCTTCGTAGTCTACGTGGACGAACAATATACGTCAAACAAAGTGTTGGGCAGAGCCAACAAGATGCAACCATTACATATACGGTCGCGTTCCTTCCACGCGGATTGCGCCTTATGGCTATCGGGTGAGGGGTTTTCCGCCTGTACCGTAGGACAGTCAGTTTCAAGCATCGAGATTAACCCTATGGTGGTTAACCAGATCCTCATGCGTTGTTGCCAACGCTTAAAATTCTGTCCACCGAATTTTTCAGGCATACCCGTCATATCTACCCTCGATTTAAATATTGTTTCCGACATTTTAGAATCGGTTCCAGATATCTTCTCTAAGATTGTTGGAAATAAGATTATCAGTTCATACATTAAACAGTATAAAATCGGATCCAAATGAATTAACAGAGAGACGATATAGATTAAAACCATATTAATCATATGTTTCCCAATCATTATCTGATTAATCAATATAAACAGGAACCAATTAAAAGAACAGAAACATAAATAATACGGGCATGACCCAGAAAGGGTAAAGCAATAAACATATTGCGGCAAACAAAATAAAACAAAGATCAGTTTAGAAGTCACCGAAGCGTCCATGTAATGGACTGTCCTTAGAGAAGATATCGCCCTCACAATACCGGTGCGTAGGGTACTGGCGATCCGCTCCCAGGATACGACGGTTAACGATCGTTGTCGGCGCACACCAACGGGATCGTCCTCGATTGTACCTCAGAGAACTACAGCCGAGAGAGGAGAAGAGGAAGACGTTCGTCCGCGAGAGGAAGAATCAGAGAGAGACGGCGTGAGAGAGGTTTTTCTTGCGAGTGAAGAAAAACCGAGTCGAGTGAGGGATATAAATAGAGGGGCTCGCATTGGTTTCCAAAAATGCGTCCCGAAAACGCATCCTTTCAGATCCCAAAAAACGCGCGAGTTGAATTCCCATTTAAGTCGACTTACCAAATTAATCGTGTGATTAATTTAATCGACTTACCAAATGAAACCCACAGCAAAAGTATCGAGATCCGAATTGACTCTCCCGAGCCGGAGCCGGAGCCGGAGCCGGAGCGGAGCGCGCGCGCGCGCGTGTGTGGTCCTCCATTCCTCCTCTATACTATTGCTACAAGAGCTTGGGGTGTGGACTCATATTTAAGTCCACCAAAAAGTTTAGTTCTCCCCGGTGTGGGACTAAACTTCCACCCAAACTTCCATATTTCAAATTTAGGGATTCCTAACTTTCCCTCCAAAACATTTGGTTTCCCAATTGAAATCAAATTGAATGGCAATTGTAATTACATAGACTTTCCAATTAAAGTCTAAATACAACTTTGAATACAACATAGGAGTCTCTATTTCGCACGAAATTTGAATAGCATAATCTTGGAATATAGTAATGAATATTCACGGAAGAAATTTCAAAAAAAAAACAAAAAAAACGGACGAAATGACGCGAGAGGGGCCAAGTTAGCTCCCTTCGGGGCAGCCCCATTTAACCCTTTCTTTATTCATATTGTTTTATTGTATTAGATGGCATATAATGAGGACCGTGTTAATCAGATCCCTTTCACTACCAATATTTAACCATTGTTATTAAAAATGAACTGCATAAGAAAAATGTTGTACAAAAAAGGTGCAGAATTCAATTATTTTCACTCGCAAAGTAAAAAGCTTGCAATATATGTACCAAACTATTTCCAAAAGAATGCAATTTTTTGCGTTTTTGAAAGCTCTAAAGAAACTTCGAGAGAACCACTAAAAATAATTTGATGTCATCCGTTATATATCAATAGTATACAATTCAATTTGATGAATCAAGACAAACCTTATTTTCATTAACATAGATGAAGTAATGTCTATGAGCGATATCAAATAAATGTTTAATAAAAATACTAACAACTATGTTGTTAATCAAAAGAAAACTAATTGAGATAAGGATCGGCATATAATCGTTAAGTAATAAGAGTGAACAATAGTATGTCCAGCAAAATAATACAAAAGCTTCGTAAGATGAAAGAGATTCGAAGGTATACATGGATCCGTTTCTTTTTCATGGATGTGTTTGTACTGGATTACTATATAAATTCTCTAGGGTTAGGGCTCTCTGTATCCTCTGTATTTTCTTTCTTTTTCCACATAGTGAAAATTGATCGATGACATCCAAACGTAGCCCAGTTGCAGGTGAACCTTTTAAATACGTGTGTGTTGTGTCTTGCTTTTTGGTCGTGTTTGTACGCGATCCACAACAAATTGGTATCCGAGTTTCGGTTTTGTCATGATCATCCAGAAAGATGGCGTCGCACAATTTGAAAATCGAAAAGTTCACAGGGAAGAACAGATCTAGTTTATGGTTGATCAAGATGCGTGCCCTTCTGAAGCAGGAGGGCATCTAGGCACCGTTGGATCAAGAGCGGGAGAAGGCACTCGAGACCTCTAAGTTGATGGTGCAAGAAGAGAAGGCGCACTTGACGACCATACTAAGTTTGGCGGACGAGATTATCGCGAGGATGCCGATGAGGATTCCGCATCCGGTCAATGGTTGAGGCTCAAAAGTCTTTACATGACGAAGTCTCTAACCAACAAGTTGCTTTTGAAGCAACATATGTTCTCTCTCCACATACAGGAGGGCACATCTCTTAAAAAACATCTAGATCGCTGATGAGCTCGAAGATCGTCTCTTTAATAATCGATAATTGTAGTATAGGAGACGAAATTCGATCAATCAAAAACCACACTTTCGAATATGTGGAAGTTATTTTACTTGGCAAGTTTACCAAGGTCGAACAAAGGGACATGAGCCTCTTAGTCTATTTATCGAAAATTGTTGCTTAATTAATGCGTGATTATTTTCTAATCCTGGGTCTTCATGCAGATGTGATATGAAAAACGATATGCAGATAAATTGATGCGAGGACATGTTCATGTGATGTATGCAATTTTTATTTGATTTTAAAATGCAATTAAAATATGATGCAATGTGAATTTATATGCAATAGATGAATATGCGAACAATAATATACACATATACCCTAAAAATTGTCAAATCAATGAGCAATAGAATGAAGATCACTTTTAGAGTCAAATCGAGCATGAAAGACGATTAATGGCATTTAAATAAATGGCAAGGAGATATTGAGCACATAAAAATATAGCATATTCAATGCAGGAGTCAAAATATGAAATTATCTATGCCATTGGAAAGACAATGAAACAAGCTTCAAAATGAAATTGAAATCAATAAAACAGAGATCAAATGCTCAAGATATTAAAGAAACAGTTCAGGGGCATAAATGAAAAGATAAATATCATAAATAACTCCTTAGAGGGACCTATTTGCAATATGCAAAAACTAACTGGGCCCAAATGTAAATTTTCCAAACGCGCAGGGCCTTTTGCAATTTTCTACAACTGATAGGCCTCCTTGAAATTTACCACAGGCGTGCACGTGAGGCATGTGCCTAAAGAACCTGGACATAATTCTTGAAAGTATCGGGGTCTTCAATGCAAATTACTCAGCCCCTCACGTACGTGGCACGCGAGGGGTCTAGACTCGAGAGGCATCCCAAACTTGGGCCACGTAGCAGCATCATGTGCTTCGGGAGGAGGTTTGGTCACCCTAGCCTAGAGGATAGTCGTGGAGGATCGAGTCTTCACCAGGACCGTCTGATCTAGATGATCGAGCGGTAGTTGCTCTCTGTGCTCTGCCTCCTACAGTAGCGAGGAGGTTGTGCTTCGGCGAGGGGCTTGGAGCTCCTCCATGCTCCAGTTGTGTCCCTAATTGTCGAAGAGGCTCTCAGGAGCCTTGGCGATGAAGCTCAAACATCGGAGGAGACGCGGGGAAGGTCAGAAGCGGTTGTCGATGGAGCTACGCTGGAGACGAGGTCCGAAAATGGAGCCACCTTGGAACGTCCGACCAATGAGGAACTTTGGACCTACAGGAGTTAGATATAGCCGAGGCGGTGGCGTGAAGTTCATGCGTGAGAGGTGGGGTGGACTGGAGTCCCGTAGAGGTGGAGGAGTGGGGGATCGAGGCTCATCTCCGACGAACTAGAGGAGAGATGGGGTGGAGGTGGTCGGGGTTCTGGAGAAGGGAGGAAGGCGAGAAGCATGGTTGGTGAGGGTGTTCGATGTGAGGTGGAGCTAAGTGTATGGTCAGGAGAAGGTGAAGTGTATTGTGTGCGAAGGGAAAAAGGGGAGAAAATTCAAAGAAAAACAAGGAAGGGATTACCTGGAGGATCGAGAGGAAGAAGATAGAAGATATGGCCTGGGCCAAGGCTCCTTAAGGAGTCTCCAGTCGTCGCACGATGAGGGCGACCATTCCTCGGTTCTCATCGGTGGTCGTGCCACCGTTACTCAACCGAGGTGGCCGAGTGTCAACAGCTGGGAGAAGGACCCATGGTCTCCAATCAAAACCCCTCTCTCACTGTCACCGAAGGAGGGAGATAGCTAGGGTTCTTCCATGAATTGGTGGACGATCCGTGGTGAGGGGCGGAGGAGGCGTTTTATAGGTGGAGGGGGCGGTTATGAACGTGATTTGTAACGCATGTGAAGATGATCTTGGAGTGAAGGATGGAGATGTTGATGGATGCGCGAAGGACACGATCATGAGGGCTACGTGGAATGGTTGCTAGGGAGCGGAGAGGTGAACTGATGGCGGAGCTAAAATGGAAAGGGAGAGTGGGGTTGACGAGGTGTAACGCTTGGAGCAGAAGGCGTTTGGAGGTTGAAGATGAAGCTCCACCGTTGGATCAAGTGATCTAACGATTGGGATTGGAGCGCGGGTGAAGGTCCTAGATCAGATTAGAGGACCTGATCCAAAGGCACAAGATGAGGTGGGAGATGAGGGCTGAAATTTGATCTGATGTTTCATCAACGGTTGTGGGAATAAGGGGGATGTGGAGGACGCTCAGCCCTTGGATGGTTAGCCATCCAATGGCTGAGATGGAAGCAGGAAGGAGTGGCGAGGATTTGACCTGGGGGTCTGATCAGACAGCTCAAATAGAGATGGAGATGGATGGTTAATATCCAGATAGGGAGGGGTTGATCCTGTTGATCGAGATTTTCTGGGTTTTAATTTTGATGGAAAATAAATGTGTCGTTGACCCAAAGAAACCTGAACAAAAAAATATTTTTTTCTCGAACTAAATAAATTACAAAAGAAATGTGTATCAAGAGAATTTTTCCTATTTAATTAACATGTATAACAACATGATCGAACTCAAGAAGGCAACAATTACCGAGGGCTATTCTCATAATTAAAAAAATCAATTAAAAGAAAAATGGAATCTCAAATGCTAACTATCTTGGTTTTCTGACATTTTTATCTTTTAATTATTTTTATTTTTTATTTCTATTTTTCTATTTTCTGATTTTCATTTTTTTAATGATTTTTAATTTTGAAAATTTTCAATTTTCAAAAATATAGTTTTCAAAACAAAATCATACACAAAAGAAATGCAATTTTTTTAGATTTTTTCAAATATGATAAAAATGATCAAAAAATTCTACAGAAAATATTTTTGTGTTTTGTTGATTTTTTTAGTATTTTTGTAATTTTTTAGAGATTTTTAATTTTTTCTAGGATTTTCAAAATGAATAAAAACTGGGAATAATGCAAACAGTGAACAAACATGACTATTTTACAATTTAAAAATATAAATGAAATAAAAAATGCTGCAATTATTTTTCCTAAAAACTAGAATGGATTATCTACAAATAAGAAGTGAAATCACATTTTTTTAATTTTTCTACAATTTTATATGACTTTTTAAAGATTTTTAGTATTTTACAAATTTTAGTTTTATAAATAATTAATGCGTAAAATTTGCACAGAAAATAAAATATACAAAAAGAAAACTACTATATTTTTTAGAATTCTTTACTCAATATTTGAATTTTTATGATTTTTTCAAATTTAAAACAAGAAATAATACAATGTTTGATTTTTTAAATAATATCAATGTGAAGAAAATGCAATGCAAAAATTGTACAATGAACATGCACACCGCAAGAATATACAATTTTTTTTGCAAAATTTATTGAGCACAAATGCTATTTATTTCAACAATAAAAGCATGCAAATTAGAGTCTATAAAACAGGGACCAGAAAGTAATTATTTAGTGTTTTGACATCAAAAATTAACAAGAAATAAAATAGAGGAAAACATCGGAATTTACCCAGGTGGGGCGTACGCTGCACTTGACTGGAGATGGCAGGGGCTTCTTTGCAATCGTGGAAATGTCCAAGGACTTGAATGTAGTTTGCCCAATTTTTTTTAATTCCCTAGGGTTCACACTGGCTTCTTCGTTTCGTTCTTGTTCAAGACCAAGGGACGCAACACCTCCTTCCTTCTCTTCACGCAGGTGGCAGCAGAGTATGGCTAAGTGCGGCTGGTCGCGTGATGTGATGAGCTTGCGCAGATGAACAGGGGATAGATGGTAGCGGGGGCTGGCGGTAGTGGAGATCTGGGCGACCCTTCGTGCGAAGAAGCTCAACGGCTGGTGGCGCTCGAGGGCACGAGGGGCGATGGTAGGGGGTGTAGATGGCGGATCAGGGCGGCTCGCGTGGAGGGGGTGTGAAGGTGTCGGGTCTGCAGATGGAGCGTGGCGGGAGGCTGAGCCGCGGTGGCGCTGGCGCTGCGGTGGACAGGGGAAGAGCTCCAAGGCGGAGCTCACGGGTGCGGTCGTGGATGGCTGGCGGGGTTGCGGTGCGGCCCTGGAGCGACGGCCGTGGGTCGGTGCAAAAACGAACTAATCTATATAATATAGCTGCTCTCTCATGCTCCTCTGCTCCTCAGGTGCGAACTCCTCCAAAAGAAAACCGAAGCATCCTCGGGCGGTAGGGGTGTCTATCGAGTTCAACGAGCTGAGTTGGCCTCGACTCGAACTCGAACTCGATAAGAAACCTAAGGCTCGAACTCGAGCTCGATAAGGGTCGAGCCCTGGATCACAAATTCGAACTCGAACTCATCAAGTTCGAGCTGACTCACGAGCCTCTTATCGAGCCACGTGTTTTTGAGCTAGCGCATGAGCCTCAAAATGAGCTGGCTCATGAGCCTCTTATCGTGTCATGAGTTTCTGAGCTGGCTCACGAGCCTCAAAATGAGCAGGCTCATGAACCTCTTAACGAGTCATTGTTCCATTTTATAAATTAAATTATGCAAATGCCATTTGTAACTTTGATTTTTATACTCTTTTCTGTAGCTTTTTGGGCAAGCAAAATGTTAACATCTATTTTATATCAAACTAAATGTGGAAGTTTCGATATATGTTTTCAACTTTTTATTAAGAGGGGAAATGAGTTATCGAGTCAAGTTTCCGAGTTGAACAATGCCCAACTCGAACTCGACTCAATAAGCTAACGAGCCATAAAATCCAACTCGGGCTCGGGCTCATTAAGGTTTTTGAGTCCGACTCATGAGCCCTTAACAACCGAACCCGAGTTGAGCTCATCGAGCTTGAGCTTTCCTGACAGCCCTATCGTGCGGTTCCTCACACAAAAAGTGAAACATACGAGTGTTAGAGAATAGTTATATCAAATAGAAACAAGAAATGGACAAAAGTGAAAAATGACTACTAAGTCGTGCTCCCCGGCAACGACGCCATTCACCATTCCGATGACCGGCCTGACTACTCGGGTTAGACCACATCTGTTGGCGATGACAAAAGGGGTTGCTCCAGGCGCATCCATTTTTTTGTATTTTTTATTTTTTTAGAACAACAGCTATATATATATTGAAAATCCTGTACCTGCAATAAGAGATAAATGACGACTTGAGCACGACGGCTCCGTAAAAAAAATCAAATAGCGGTTAGGTGAATGGATGGTTCCATTGTTCGGTGAGGGATTGGAACTGGGTCTCTGACCACCGTACACGGTCGGAGGCGAGAGATCGTGTGAGGTAGAATGTGATGCGATGAGATCGAGAAAGTGAGATGAAATATCTGATCGGATTGAGATCAAATCATGATAATGAAAGATTAACGATTAACTGTGATTTAGAACTACGATATAAAATAAAAAATGACAATGAAATCAAAAGTGCAACAATTAAACTACATTAACCAAAATTAAGAACAAGAAAAAATGAATCTCACCATGGGAGCGGAAAATATCGTAATGGCCTCGACGAAGGCCGACTCACTGTCACCGGAAGGCTCGGAGGGTAGGCACATTTCTACAACAATAAACACTTGGAGATTAGGCTCCTCTCACCAAAGATTGATCGAGTGAGAATGAGGGACGAGGAGCCAAATAAATAGAAAAAATAATTGAATTTGAATTTGAAATTTTTTAAAATTTGAATGAATAGGAAAAGGGGGAAGAAGTTAGTGGTGGATAAAATTATATTATCTACATAATTAATTAATTAATTAAATTATTATGGTCACTTTATAAAATTAAATAATAAATGTTAATTATTATTTTTTGTGGTCGTTATTTAAGGAAATCAACTATATACATATATTATATACATATGATACATTATATATATAGTTAAATAAGGAAATTAGTTTATATTTTTATTTTAAAAGTTTTTATTTTTTTATTTGAAATAATTATTAAAAAATATTTACAATTAATTCTAAATATAATATGTATAAAAAATAAATATGGATAGATATGTACAATAAATAAATGGTAAATTGTAAAAACCATCCCAAAGATCGTCTTTCAAACCGTAACTCCAAAAATTATGAAAGCACTACCATTTTAAGATAATTTAATTTAGAATACAAAAGAAGTGAGTTTGATTCAATTCGAGTTCATATTGAGCCGGAATTGGTCTTTCAATTATCGCTTTATGGCTTTTTCCGGATGTGGTTACTTTTATTCTATACATGATTATTTTACAAGTATTTTTATTAATTAGGGAATATTTTTATTTACAACTTTTATTTTAAAAACTATTTAATTTGAAGTCAAATGTACAAATAAAATAGTGTAAGTTTTATACACATAATAAATGAGAAGTATTTACAAAATATTTTTTGGATTTTCTAATTAAGGACCCTATCTCCCCCTACTTTATTCCTGATCGATCATGTCAAGTCTTGACCTTCTCTCGGGGTTCGGGTCGGCTTGTATCTATTACATGTACACAGTCTTTTTATTTTCTTTATTTTTCCTTTATTTCTTTATTTATTAATCTTAGATTAAAATAATAATATATGTACAATATTTACATACAAATGCATGTTACTAAGAATATATATTTAGTATTATATACAAGTATTTTATAAAGGATTTTAAACTAAAATAAATGAATAAAGATGATGAAATACATATTCATCTGATCTAATGGCCAATAAGGAGGACGGGTGGAGGGAAGAGGACACAACCACGTGGGCAGTCCAGAGGGCACCACGTGGCTCCATCAGAAAAATAAAAAATTAAGAAATAAAGAAAAAACAAAAAGAAATAATTAGACGTTGAATTAGGAAAAATCAAAATATGAAAATTGTAGATCTCATTGAGATCTACAAGTTTCATGTTTGACAAAAAGTCAAAAGAGGTCATTTGTAAAATGAAGAATTTTTGCAAGTATTTATAATGACTTGAAAATACTTAATTTTGTGGTTTTGATATTTTTATCTTTTAATTTCTTTTTAAAATAAAAAACAAATATATATATAATATTTAATCTAATTTTTAGAGGTTTTTAATAACCAAGAAGATGTTCGTAATAAATACAATAGATTAAGATAGGTGATTGACCTATTCACAAAGATGCGGAATTAATAAAGATTTCTCATGAGGTTTTTATCCTTCGAGGATAAAAATAGAGAATAATGATGATCCAACAGGGATTCATCAATCACTTAAATACATTGTTGGTGGATTTAAGAAACGTAGATGTTAATTGAAGATGAGGATGTTTCCTTGACTTTATGGATTTCTCTTCCATTATCATATGAGAATTTTATTCAATCGATCATTGTGGCAATAGAATCGATAACCCTAGAGGAAATTCATGTGAGTCTGCATACATGTGAACTTCGAGATATGGCTATCGAGAAGTAGGATTCTGATGTTGCAGGTTTGATTATGACTCATAAAAGTCATGCCGGTTCTGGATACGCGAAGATGGGAAAACATAAGTCCAAGTCGAAGAATCATAATGCTATTGGCATCTGCAATTACTGCAAGGAACTTGGACATTGAAAGAATGACTGTCCGAAGAAGGAAGGGAAAGCCACGTTGGCTGTCATGGCTCATGGAGGCAGAGATTTCGAATATGATCTGGTTCTCACTATCACGGATCACAAGATGACATATAGCACATGGATTCTTGATTCATGTTATTCTTACCGTATGACTCCCAATGAAGATTGGTTCTGCATCTATGAGGAGGTAGATGGAGGAAACATCATCATGGAGAATGATACATCGTGCAAGATTGTAGGGATTGACTTTGTGAATATCAAGATACATGATGGAGTCGTGAGGACGGTGACAGAAGTACGTCATGTTCCTGATCTGAGGAAGAACGTGATATCCCTTAGAGTCTTAGACTCTAAAGGATATAGGTACAATACTGAAGGTGCAGTCATGTAGGTTGCTAAAGTCAGGGTGGTTGTCATCAAGGACAACAAGCAGAAGACCCTACATCATGCAATGATTTACAGTTATAGGTTCTCTTGCAGTGGCATCCCAAACCGTGAGATCAGAGTTAGAATTGTGGTATATGTGGATGGAACACATGAGCCAAATGGGGATGGATATCCTCAATCAGAAGGGACTCATCAGGGTTCTCAAGGGATCTAAGCCAGAGTTCTGTGAGCATTGCGTGTTTGGAAAATACCATAGGAAGCAATTCAGTAAAACTATCCACGAGATGAATGAGACGCTCAACTACATCCATACTGATTGTTGGGGCCCTTCACGGGTCCCATCTTTGAGAGGTGCCAGATATTTTCTATTTATCATTGATGATTACTCCTGGATGGTGTGGGTGTACATGATGAAGCACAAGAGCAAAGCATTTCGGACCTTGAGGCAGTGGAAGATTTTGGTAGTGAACCAGACTTCTAAGAAGAAGAAGTGTCTTCGTACAGATAATATGTTGGAATTCTGTTTGTTAGAGTTCAATAAGTTCTGCAAGGAGGAGGGTGTTACAAAACACCTCACCATCAGAGATATACCACAACAGAACGAGGTTGCAGAAGGAATGAACACGACACTTCTGGAGATAGCAAGGAGCATGCTTTCTAATACTGGATTTGGTAGTTCATTTCGGGCTGAAGTTGTGAATACATCTTGTTACTTGGCGAATCGGAGTCTCGCATCTATCATTAATTGCAAAACACCCATGAGGTATGGTCTGGTAATCATGCTGACTATTTTGTTTTACGAGTCTTTGGTTGTGCTTCATATTATCATTTTAGTGAAGTAAAGTTAGAACCAAGTGCAAAGAAAGGGGTGTTCACAGGCTATGGTGCAAGAGTAAAGGGGTACAGAATCTGGTCCCCTTTTGAGCATAGAATTATTATAAACAGGAATGTTACTTTTGATGAGAATTCCATGCTTTACTCAAGTAGTGAGTCTGTTGACGCAAGAACAAGTGATTATGTGCCCAAACAAGTAGAGTTTGCACTGACATCAAGTAGTGATCACGCAGTTGATCACACCACTCCTGATTAGGCTGTTGCTGAAGAGCCTGAAGTTGAGCAACCAGAGGAGAGGCAACCAAGTGTTACTACTGATCCACCCCATTGGGAGATACATCCACTGCAGAGATACATATTTGAATACTTGGTTGCATTTGCTTTACAGGTTGCGGAGGAGGTAGAGTTTCCATATCCTTCCACTTAAGGGAAGATAATAGATGGTGCATAAATTTGGGTAGTGGATTTCTGCTATGGTTGAGGAAGTCTCTTCACAAGAATTAGAAATGAGAGTTTGTCAAATTACCAATGGAGAGGAAGGTCATTGGACGCAAAGAGGTCTTCAAGAAAAGACAAGAATCTCATGTAGTGAAGGCATCAGATACAAGGGATGCCTAATTGTGAAGGGTTACAGTCATAACAAAGGTGTGGGTTATAATGAGATATTCTCTCACGTTGTAATACATACATCCATCAGGGTGCTACTAGATCTTGTATCACATCGAGACTTGAAGCTAGAACATTTAAATGTAATGACAGCTTTCTTGCATGATGAACTTGAAGAAGACATATTTATGAGCCAGCCGGAGGGATTCACATCGCAGGGCAAGGACGACCGTGTGCATATTGAAGAAGTCCTTGTATGATCTTATGCAGTCTCCTAATCAATGGTACATGAAGTTTGACAGTTTCATGAATGATCATGTATGTGTTTTCTTTCTTTCTCCATGTAGTGAAAATCGATTGCCGCCACCCAAAGACGTAGCCCAGTTACGGGTGAACCTTTTTAAATCTATGTGTTTGCTTCTTACTTATTTGATCGTGTTTTTACGTGTTTGCTTCCGCGATCCAAAACAAATTGGTATCAAAGCTTTGGATTCTGTCAAGATCATCCAACAAGATGGCATCACACAATCTGAAGATCAAAAAGTTTACAGGGAAGAACAGATTCAGTCTATGACAGATCAAGATGCACGTCCTCGTGAAGCAGAAGGGCATCCGGGTACCATTGGACTAGGAGCGGACGAAGGCACTCGAGCCCTCTAAGTTGATGGTGCAAGAAGAGAAGGCACTCGACGATCATGCTGTGTTTGGTGGATGAGATTATCGTGGAGAATGCCGATGAGGATTCCGCAGCCGGTATGTGATTGATACTTGAAAGTTTGTACATGACGAAGTCTATGATTAATAAGTTGCTTTTGAAGCAACTCATGTTCTCTCTCTGCATGCAGGAAGGTACATCTCTTAGAAAACATCTACATCGCTTAAATACATTATCGATGGATTTAAGAAACGTGGGCGTTAAGATTGAAGATGAGGATGTTGCCTTGATTTTGCGAGTTTCTCTTCCATTATCGTATGAGAATTTTGTTCAATCGACCATTGTGGTGAGAGAATCTATAACCCTAGAGGAAATTCACATGAGTCTACATACACATGAACTTCGACATATGTCTATTGGGAAGCATGACTCTGATGCTGCATGTTTGGTTATGACTCATGAAAAAAGTCATGCAGATTTTCTGGCTACACGTATAATGGAAAATAGAAGTCCAAATCGAAGAATTACAATGCTAGGGACATCTACAATTACTGTAAGGAACCTGGACATCAGAAGAAGGATTGCACGAAGAAGAAAGGGAAAGCCACAGTGGTTGTCGTGGCTTATGGAGGCACGGATTCTGAAGATAATCTAGTTCTCACTATCACGGATTACAATATGATAGATAGCACATGGATTCTTAATTCAGATTATTCTTACCATAAGACTCCCAATGAAAATTGGTTCGACATCTATGAGGAGATAGATGGCGGAAACGTCATTATGGAGAATGATACATTGTGCAAGATTGTAGGGATTGACTCTGTGAAGATCAAGATGCATTATGGATTTATGAGGATAGTGACAGAAGTACGTCATGTTCCTGATATGAGGAAGAACCTGATATCCCTTAGAGTATTGGACTCTAAAGGATATAGATACAATGCTGAAGGTGGAGTCATGTAGGTTGCCAAAGGAAGGGTGGTTTTCACCAAGGGGAACAAGCAGAAGACCCTATACATCATGTAAAGGTTTATAGTTATAGGTTCACTGGCACTGACGTCTCAAGCCATGAGATCAAAGTCAGAATTGTGGAATATGTGGTTGGGACATATGAGTCAAATGGGGATGAATATCATCAATCAGAAGGGGGCTCATCAGGGTTCTCAATGGATCTTAGTCGGAGTTCTATGAGCATTGCGTGTTTAGAAAACAACAAAGGAAGCAATTCAGTAAAGCTATCCACAGGACGAATGAGATGCTCAACTACATCCATACTGATTATCGGGGCCCTTCACAGGTTCCATCTTTGGGAGGTGTCATGTATTTTATATTTATCATTGATGATTACTCTAGGATGTTGTGGGTGTACATGATGAAGCACAAGAAGAAGCATTTCAAATCGTGAGGCAGTGGAAGATTTTGGTAGTGAACTAAACTTCTAAGAAGAAGAAGCATCTTCGTACAGATAATGGGACGTACTTCTGTTCGTTAGAGTTCAATAAGTCCTACAGGGAGGAGGGTGTTGCAAGACACTTCATCGTCAGAGATATGCCACAACATAACGGGGTTGCAAAACAAATAAATATGATGCTTCTAGAGAAAGCAAGGTGTATGGCCTCTAGTGTTGGACTTGGTAGTTCATTTTGGGTTGAAGCTATGAATATAGCTTGTTACTTGGTGAATCGGAGTCTCACATCTACCATTGATTACAAAACACTCATGGTGGTGGAGAAGTTATTGCTGCTATTGGAGCAGAAACAACCAAGTGCAAATGTAGCGGAGATGTGCCCGATGAGAGGGCCGCGATAGGGGAAGGTAGGGTGCGGTGGGAGTGCGACAGGATCTGTCGACGGGTGCTGAGGGTCGGTCACAATCGAGGATTTGGAAGGCACGATAGGTCATCATCTGGATGTCGGGTGGGAGGGAAGCGTCAGCGGAGGTTGGCGACAAGGGAACGAGAGGGAGAGGTTGCAGCAGGGGAGGGTGGCGACAGGGGAGGGCGTCAGGAGGGGAGTGCTGCGAGAGGAAGGGGGGGGGGCTGCATCAGTGGAGGGCATTGGGAGGGAGGGGGTTGCGGCAGGGGACAGCTTTGGAAGGGGAGGAAGGGGCGTTGGGAGGGAAGGGTTGCGGGATGGGGACGGAGGGAGGGGAGGGACGTTGCGAGGGGTATTACAGGAATTCTGGAGGACTTCGGTAAGCGGCAATCATATGTAAATAATAATACTAAAAAGGATGTCTCTTACAATTTCAACATATATGAGTCCCACCATGTGCGAACTCACACTCAATGACTCCAGTAAGCGGCAACCACAAATAAAAGCATGTATCCACTCTCTCCCTCTCCCTCTTTCCCGATCTTGTACCTTGCCCGCAAAGATAAGTGGGAGTCACAATCATAGCCGAATCAGATGGAAGGGGAAAAAGGCTACCAAAAGCTAGACTTGGATAAGGTCTTCTTCCCTAGGATCATATCCGAAGCGAACTCAAAGCAGCCAACAACCATAGTTTTCTCTCGCCCGCTCCTTAGCTTCTTTCTATTGAAACCTAACCCCTCTATTTCTGAGGTCAACTATATAGCTTCTTCACACTATTTTTTATAGCATATTTATATAATGGCAAATAGCTCATCAACCTACACGATCAGAGATCTTTCTTTAAATCTATGGCCCTAAAGACCACTCAAAGTTACTTCATCAGAATCTCTACAATCCTAAACATAAAACACAAATTGTCAAGTAGTAATCCCTCATTCCTATAAGCCACCTCAAATTTATATTGATTTATTTAGAAATCGAATGCATTAGATAAATCCACATTCACAAATTAATTTTTAATCAAACTTTCTTTTGAATTTTTATCTAATCATGTCCTAATCAAATTCAAATAATTCAATTCAATTAGTACCCCTATTTATTACTATCACACTTTATAATTATTATACGTGGAATTATATTTAGAAATTACCCCACGAATCGTATAAACTTTGTAAATTACTTTCTCTACCTTTGAAACAATGCAATTCCTTCCTCGATCCCATAAACTTGCCAACTCTTATCCCTTGAACCCCACGATTAATCTATTTGAAACTCGTGGAGATTTTTGAGATAATTTACGGGGTCAATGTGGTAATTACATCGTGCAAAAGCTTGTAGAGGTAATTTAATAAGTTTCCAAGGATTGTGGGATAAAAATCCCTTATATTTAATGTGTTATAATATAATTAAATTCATGCAAATAAAATCATACCTGTTTAGTTGTCTCACCAGTTGCATGAGGTGTATGATGGAGTTCCACCATTATTAATTTATGTTGACATGACTTATTGGATTGTAGTATTTATTTAAGATGTAGTTGGAAGAAATCTACCCACATAGCATTGATGTGACATTTATTCTCTTATATTATCATAAGAATCTTTTTTTAAATATCTATCAGTCCTCTTGGGTAATTTTGATTTGATTAATTTCATATAATTGATTTTGTAATTTACGAGAATATTAAAAAAGATTATAGTGCCACCAGCTGCTATCACCTCCATCTCTTTCGTGAAAGAATCGAGCCAAAGAAATGGAAATATCTCTAGTTTTCCTATATCCTTTATTTACCTTTTCGTTGGAAAAATACATAATAAGAACAAAATAAATCCTCACTTTCCTCTATATTATCTCTTTCACAAAAAGAAAACAGAAAAAGAAAAGTTTATCTCTTTTTTTCCACCTCACATGAATCCACATATACATGCAATGCAACCAATAAGAAAGTGTTCATATATTGGGAAAGCATCTCATGTGATTGTGATCATACAACCCATACCCATCCTGCCAATCAACCTCACCTGATGCACCACTTGCAGGGTGGAGCAATTCATCTTATTTTAAAAAAGGATTTTTACATCATCACCATCAAAATCATGTTTTATTACAAAAACAATCCATAGAATCTTTGTAATTACACCACGACCTCTGTAACTTTACTTCGCGTAGCACATATGAACACATATGCCCCCCAGTCATGGGTCGTGATGCAAGAGCTAGCAATATTACAGGAGTCATGGTGTAATTGCAAACGTTATGGGGATAGTAGTGTAATTAAACAAGATTTTAGTAGCAACTTTTTTATTTATAATAGGTTCCATCAACTCTACATCCTCTTAAAAACCACTAACCGCTAAATTATATATCTTCCAATTTTGGTTTTTCTCATCAAATTTATGTCAATTTGATGCTATATTCCAAAACTTAGTAATGCGGGATTAAAATTAATAAAAAAAGCGATTCTCCTCATAATCATTATTTATCTAAGTCCATGTTTTCATATTTGTTACTCATTAAATAAACAAATAAATTTTCAAAGTAATAATTGTAGCTAATAATTTTAGTTGGGGTCTTATTTATATAAACATCTTAATCATTATATTCAGATAAATAATCTCTAATTTACGAGAAGCAAGGGGAGTATCTCATTTTGCACTTAGAAATACCAAGTTATATTTGTATCTATTTATTTCAATTTGAAAATGATTAAAAATAGTTATCATCTCATCTAACAAAATGAAATACAATATTTTACATGATTTTTTTTACTTTTTCCTTTCGAGTTTCTCACTAAAAGTTACCTTTCCAATTATTTTCCTTGTTCATATCCTCCAGAAGAACGGAGAGTAGACCCTTATTCTTCTTATTCCACATCCTTATTCATGTTTATTTCCGAACCGAACGCTCCCTTATATTCGTACAACTCACAGTATTTTTTTGTTGGTAGTGTAATACAGGGATATAAGTACAATAATGAAGAAAGCTACTGATAATTTTGTAAGAATACAAGAATACAAGTGTAATGGCAAAAAAGGCATATTGTAATTAAAAAGCATAGATTTCAATTTTTTGTACCAAATTTAGTTTCCTATTGACTTTATTGCGATTTGTTCTTTATTTTGGGGGTTAATGGTATTATGAGGTGTTAAAGTTTTAATTTTGTTATACTCTCTTAATGGGAGGAAGGAACCAATTGGTGATGACATTGTTTATGTTGAGAGAGTCGTAATTAATTAATCATAGTTTCTTTTAGTTACGTTAGAATGAGTAAGATGCAATGCACCTCATCCTTTAAATCTACAAAAAGAAAAGGAAAGAAAGTTTCGAACTTGAATTGCTAATTTTGCGCAAGAATATGTAAATTTCACATGTCGGAAGCAACTAGAGATGAAAACGGTGGATACAAATGTGAATATAAGTATAATCATATCCTTATCCATTTTAAACACGAATACAGATGTGGATGCGAACATTTTATTATACTCAATACCATATTTTGGTTTTTGGCGTTTCATTAAAGATGTTGTATCTTAGGCTGAATAATATTTTCTAGGATTTTTATCACTTGTGATCGTCAACTTCTACAATATCAGTTACCCCTAGACCTGGCCATTGGGCCGGGGGCCCGCCCGCCCAGCCCGTTCATGGGCCGGGCTTGGGCAATCGATTTTGGAAATGGGCCGGCCCGGCCCGGCTTGCTCTTTGGCCCGCCCGTCAATTGGGCGGGCCGTGGACATGTGTCATAAAACCCGGCCCGGCCCGGCCCGCATATATAAAAATATATGTTTAAAAATTATATTTTAGATACATTTAATATAATATATGTTCAACTTCTTTGTAGATTTTCCTTGCTTGGATGTGTACCCTTTCCATTTGAGAGTAGTTAGAAGGGCTATACTGTTAGTGACGAAAGGGGCATAATTTTGTGAGTGAATCATACGGGCCATATACCTGGAGTTGATGAAATTATCCACCAGTTAGTGTCTGTCTTACCAATGTTTTCTTATGTGTAGCTACTGCACTGAAATTGAATGCCAAAAGTTTTAATTAAAAAAAGTAACACATATTATGGTTACTTGGATTTAGAAAGATTAGATGATGCTAAAAAAACTTAATTATCTCCATAAATTTAATTAAAAAATTAATTAAAAATATTTTACATTCGGCCCATGGGCTTGGGCCTTAAAGTATGGCCCGTGGACCGGGCCGGGCCGGGCCTTGGACAAGGGGTTTTAAAACCTCGGCCCGGTCGGCCCGGCCCATGGCCCGACCCGGCCCGGACTTTGGCCAGGTCTAAGTTACCCCTCCCTTTCTTTAATATTAGTTTACCCTTGACTTCTTACAAAATTTACAGTTATGTCCTTCCGTTAATATAAAGTAGAAGCATAGCTGATATTACAAAAGGGTTGTGAATTTTGTAAGAAGTCAATGAAGCAAAGAGGGGCATAACTGATATTGCAGAAGTTAAGAAGGGCACATGTGATAAAAGCATTATTTCTACCAAAGATGCAGTTTTTTTTATAACTTTTTATCATTTTGTGATTGGTTATATGAATTAATCAGATTTTAAACTATTTAAATTATCTACGGTACTAAATATCAACATTCCTTACATTTTCCCCATGAATAAAGTTCATTACATGTTACGTAACATATATTTTAATTTATTTTAGATGAATATGAAATCTCCACCCACAAAGGGATTTTTTATTGTTGGGTTGATAGAATCTTTTCTCCAATATATTTATTATAATTACAACTAGCAAATTCTAGCTCTTTTTTAAAAGAGATATTTATTTCATCTTTGCCCTTTTGAGTATTTTCACAAATAATCCGATGCAATTTTGCAATTACAATTGTGCCTCTTGATTCTAAAAAAAATCACTTGTTACACTTGTCTCCCTACAATCACCAATAGAAAGGTAATTGTAATATCATGGATTACCATTGTTGGCGAGGCGGCCTAAGAAGAGGGACTGGGATGCACTGGTGGAGAGGCTCGAGAACAAGCTTGTGGGTTGGAAGGCTAGAATGTTATCGAGCGGAGGAAAGTTGATTCTGCTAAAGCACGTTCTTTCGACCATCCCAATCTTCTTCTGCTCTATAAGGTCGCTGCCTACGGGGGTGCTTGCAAGAATTGAGGCGATGATGCGCAGATTCTTCTGGTTGGATGCGAGGCAGTCTAGGAGGGGGGTTCACTTGGTGGACTGGAGTAGGGTGACATCATCGAAGAAGAAGGGTGGATTGAGTGTGCCATGGCGTGGACAAATGAACAAGGCTTTAATGGTAAAATGGGCCGGTGCGCTTATGGGGGAGCTTGGAGGATTTGGTATGCAGGGTGATGAGGAAAATGTATGGGATTTTCATGTTGATGGAAGTGGTCGTGGGGCTCCTACCGTCATCTTTGTGGAAGGGCATTTCTCAGGTGATTCCAAAGATGATCGGTCAATTGAGACTGATGCTTGGGGATGGAGCTTGGTTTCGGTTCTGAAGGGATGACTGGTCGGGGGAGAGGGTGTTGGGTGTAGTTGGGTGTATGGTATCCGCGTATGATGCAGCTAGCGATGGATAAGGAGGTGACGGTGCAGAAGGTTCGGGAGCAAGTGGTGTGTTATCCGATTTTTGCTCGATTGTCGAATCAGAGGGTGGAGGTCTTCTTGGTCTTGCAGGCAGAACTGGATCTCACTTTCTTCACTAGCTTCGGAATATGGCATAATAGAGAAGGCCAATTATTTGAGATGAAATCTTCAGTTACAATACATGGACAACTGTCAGGAGGAGGGAGGGAGCAGAGGCACGGAGGTAGTAGAGGAAGGAAAGAAGCTGGGGTATTTACGTGTCACTGTAGGAGAAGAAGTTGAGAGAATCCCACTTTAATTATATTAATAGATTATAAGGGTGCCATTGTAAATGCGAAAGAAGGAGTATAGTTGTTGTTGAAAAACTTGAAAAAGTACAAGTGTAAGAATCCTAAAAAAGCGAAATACGGATGGCTAACATTATAAATTATAGAGTCAATACAAGTAATCTTAACTCAGGAATGCATGATTGGAACTAGGAGTATGCCAAGGTACCTCGAAATACCCTGGCAGTCCTACTCCGTTTGGTTGCAAGGTTGGGCAGGGTTGGGTTGACCCAACCCGGGGTACCCTCCTTCCAAACATCCCAATCCTCCTCACATTTTACTATTCATAGGGGTACCTCAACCCAACCCAATCCTGCCCAACCCTGCAACCAAACGAACCGAGGATTGGGATGTTTGGAATAAGGGTTCCGTGCAAAAACACCAACTGCTAATATTTCTTTAGGGTGCGTTCGGTTCGAGAATAAGCAGGAATAAGGATGGGGAATAAGCAAGGACGGATCTAGAGGGGGGCATGGAGGGGCACATACCCCCCCTAGATTTTATGATGCTATCTTTTTATTATTAATATAATATTATATTTATAATATTATTTTGGTGTTCCTCTACTAATTGTACTTATAAACTTAATTTGTAACCCCTTCAATTTGGATTTGCTTTATCATCTCTCCCCACAATTCTCTCATCTATTTCATCTTTTGAAATCTCTTTCCATGCATATCTTCTTCTTCTTCTCTCTCTTTCATTGTTATATCTCTTAAAAAGTCAGACTGGATTAGTTGGTCAGACTGGTTGGATTGGATAATACCCTCAATCTCGTCAGTTCAACCGGTTCCATGGAGGTAAATAGAAATTTAAAAAATTAATTTGAATATTGATCATGTCGGATTGAAGTGGACTAGTTTGACTTGGATCTTACAGTTACAAAGAATTGAGATATTATTATTAATTATCAACAATGATTCAACACATACATTCTTACTTACACACACATAAAATTGCGCGTGCACGTAGTCTTCATGATTTAGAATATCAATTCCACCTGTATGAACCATAAATTAAGCTCGATCCTATTTTTTGAGGTTGATACAAATGATGAAGTCATGAATACTCTACTCAGTTTGACCCAACAGTCGATCTCGGTAAAATACCAAACCAATGACTAAATGGTTCAACGTTCGATCTGGGTTTTAAAAATCTTATTCTCATCCTTTCTCTACGCATCTCCCTTTCTTTCTCACTGACTCGTATTTATCTCTCTCTTTCACTCATTGAGAAGTGTCAATACGAAATGTAACTTTATTTTATGATTTTTATATTGTATCTATTGTGGTCCTATGCTCCATGTTTAAATTTAGATGGTTGTGTACAATTTTCCCTAACTCTTTTAGATTCATGGAAAAGTTTCAAAATCTTATTGCATATATGATTTATCCAATTTTTTTAATGAATATGTATGTATCCGATATTCAATCGTACGATTTTATATATTTGTAAAAAAAAGTTATATTTTTTGCTCGTAAAAATTTAAGAAGTTTAATCAAATTGTCATTTTTATGTTGCATTATAATTACGCCACATGTTGGTAATATTACAATCAACATATAAATAAAAGTTTTACTTTGTGCTCCCTTTGCAAAAAGTTTCTGGCTCCGTCCCTGGGAATAAGGAGAATAAAGGTCTATTCTTTGTTCGGCTGGAGGATAGGAATAAGGAGAATAAGGTGAAATAAAGGTAGGTAAGGTGAGATAAAGATAGGAATAAGAATAAAATAAGATGAAATAATGGAGAATAATCGTACCACTGAGAACCGTGCCGGGAAGAGAATTGACCCCTTATTTCATGTCCTATTCTCCAACCAAACAGGGCCTTAGTGAACTACGAGCTATTTACTTCGGTCGTGGGGTAAATTATCCTTATGATTTCGTCCAACCACAATAAAAAAAACCTCCCGTGATATTTACTGGTTCATATATATATATTAACAATTAATAAATCCGGAAGATATTTTCCTGATATCAAATCTATTTTAATTAATTACTCGAACTCGGTTGTCAAGTCAGAGGAAAATGTGAACGAGAGAGTAAGCTGCCGCGTACACAATTCACATTTATAATTATGGGATTTTTTACGTGTGCATCCTTTTAGTTTTTCCAATAAACCTTATGTCTCTATTTTTTTATAATTACATTTTTGTCCATATACTCTCAACAAAATTACAATGTCGCCCTTCTATAAATGATTTTGGGATTTTTACGCGTGCTTCGATTTCAATCTCGAGAAATCATTTACAACAAAGACAGAAAATCTCTACCGTTGATTTAAAAAAAAACACGTAATTTTTGAATATATGAAGTAATATTCGATTGGAAACGTCCTAATTAGAGATATGAATATATCCAACACGCAAATGCCTCTTCCCACAAAGGCCAATTGTGATCATGCTTAAGAATATTCCGAATTAATCGAGACATGAGGATTTTAACAAGTTGTCACCGGATAAATGGTTGCATGAAGATCTCACCATTCATTACCTATCATTATACAAACAATTATCTCTTCTTTATCCTGCATATCAGATAAACACAAAATAGAGATAAATCACATTTATATATCCTTCATGCTGACTCCGGAACGATGATCCTGTATCCAACGGCCAAGATTAGCCCAAGGATGGATCGGACGGCTAACCGTCTCTTTCGGGCAATAAATGAGATGATAAGACAGGGATAACTATGTGCACATAAACGAAGATAAGGCAATGAGATGATCCAGTGGTTATTGACCCCATTTTTATTTATTTATTTTTTGGTAAGGCCCTGTTTTTATTTCTGTCCATTACAAGGACGGGTGGCACGTACATAATAAAATGGTTTTTTTACACTGTCATCCCTAAAAAATAATTATTATAAAGATTATAGAAATTACGGTGCAATAGTACAGAACCTCTGCTTGTACTTTTATTTATTTTTAACCGTTGTTTTCCATTATATAATCGTTCTCCTTATTTATTTTTAACAGTTACTCATTGTATATTCGTTATCGAAGAAAATTGACATCGTTATTTTTTTATTAAGTTGGATTCGACAACAGATACTTAAGCGAAATGAAGTTGTATTCGTCTGATATTATGTATACTCTGATATAGTTATTAAACGTTGCTACGTTGGGATGATAAATCGCTAAATACGGTTCTCAGGGAATCCAACATTTTTGAAAGATCTTCCAAAATGTGTTGCCATTTGGAAGATTCCAAGGAATGGTTTGGTGGTAGTCCAGTGTACCTACACTTTAAAGAACCCAGGTTGAATCTTAACGGGTATGCTCCAGACTCGAAATTACCGAGCCTTCTATTAAAAAAAAACATATTGCCATTTATTTCAAAGAAAATGGAACTAATTATTATAGGTTTAATGGAGCTACCTTAAGGGAGAGCCAACTTGGCCACCTTCACTCTTATTATTTGTATTTCTAGCATTTTCTGAAAAAGACCTGGTGGTATTTAGATCATTATTTGACTTCACATCTCATCCGAATTTCGACTTGGTTCAAGACTCATATCCCATCCATCAAGCCTGTCAATTTTTTATGGTATTAGAATTGCTGAAATTAACCCCTTATAGATCGGCATGTTAGGAATATCTAATCTATAAAAATTTCCTATCATTTGTTTCAGAAAACACCTTAAGAAATACAAAAAAACTGAGGATAGTCAAGTTGGCTCCCCGTGAAGTAATCCCATTGAACCCAATTATAATTTAAGATAAAAAATAAAGGATTTTTATCAGTTGTCCCCCTCCGAGATATTGCAATTTCAGTTATGCCCCTTCCTTTTTGAGAATATCAGTTGTACCCCTGACTTCTTGCCGTTCTATCACTTATGCCCCTCGGGTTAGTGACAGTCTATAACCAACGCAAACGAACGTTAACTTTGAGGGTATAAATGAAATTAAATTTAAAATAGAGGATTAAAAAGTCCTCTTCCTCCCTTATGGTTCCTCCTCCCCATCTCCTCCCTCCACTCCCACGCCTCCCTCTCTGTCTCCCATTCCTCCGCCCCGAGCTCTCCTGCAACCTCCTCTACCTCGACCTCCCCCCCGCCCCTGCTCCTCCCCCATGCCTCCCCCTCCGCCCCGTCCTCCTCACCCAGCCTGCAACCTCCTCCTCCACCCCCAGAATCCTCCTTGGTCCTCAACCTCCTCCTCCTCCTCATCCCTCTGCCCACGGCCTTCCCCTCCGCCCCATCCTCCTCACCCAGCCCACAGCCTTCTTCTCTACCCCCATTGTCCTCCTCCGCCCGCAGCTTCCCCTCCGTTGTACAGCGCCTCGAGGGAGGAAATCTCGTTCTCGAGCGAAGCATGAACTACGATGTCGAAATCCATGTGATCCAATGGTTCAAATTCGAAGACGGTCCTGCTGGCAAGGTCTACATCAGACTCTACCGCATTGTCGAGTTCTGGAAGGATGTCAAAAAGTCAGGGTTCACCGCGTACAAATACAAGATCGTTCACATTGCTGGGCAGTTCGAGATGGGCAGCACTGCGCTCAAATTTGCCAAGGAGATGAAGGAGAAGCTACTGAATTCCACAGCTACAAATCATGCCAGCTGTGATTTTTGATGGGACGGGAGCCTGCTCCAGTCGGGCTGTTCAATGATATCGATGATGACTGTGAGCCGATGTTGTTCGTCTATGTCGCCCACCTGATGTACCTGTGCTCCATGCTCCTACACAAGGACAACTTCTTTGGCTGTCGGTGTGTAACAAATTGCGGGGAGGATTGTGCCTGCACAGAGAGGAATGGAGGCGATTTCGTCTATGACCCACATGGGGTGCTTGTGACAGGGGAAGCCATTGGTGTACGAATGCGGCAGCTTCTGCCACTAGCCGCCGAGCTGCAGGAATCGGTCAGCCAGAAGGGGGCTAGGAGCCGGCTAGAGGTGTTCCGGTCGAGGGAGATCGGGTGGGGAGTGAGGTCGCTTGATCCGATTTGTGCTAGAACCTTTGTATGCGAGTACAGTGGGATCATACTTACCGAGCAGCAGACTGAGTTGCTATCTATGAATGGCGATAGCCTGGTGCATCCCAGGAGAACGTGTTCAATGTTGATCTTGGGTACCGACGACCCCTCGATCCCCCGATTCCACGTGTGAAGTACTCACTCGATGTGACTCGATCAAGGAACGTTGCATGCTACTTGAGCCACAGCTGCTCCCCAAACATATTCCTGCAGCTCGTGCTCTACGATCACTACGCTCTGCTCGTAGCCTCCCCCTCCATCCCCGGTGTCTTTCTCCTCCTTCCCCTCCCTCGTCCCCGACCTCCTCCTCCTGCTCCTCACTCCTCCGCCTGCAGCCTCCATCTCTGTACTTCATCGTCTTCTCCATCTCCAAATTGCGGTTTTCAATTTTGTGGGTGATCCTTTTGATTTCCAATATTACCCCTCTTACCCAAACCATGGTTTGAAAAAATCATGGTTGAGTTCAACTCATTGACGGCCAAAGTAACGGATGGGTACAAGTGATAGAACAGCATGAAGTCGGGGGACAACTGATATTCTCAAAAAGGAAGGGGTATAACTGATATTGTAAAATTTCAGAGGGACACAACTGATAAAAATCCAAAAATAAAAAAGGTCTCAACTTTATGTCAATTTCAAATAAAGGGTTTTATCTTTTAAATGTAAAAAAGAAGGGTCTAGACTTTTGAATTTTGGGTTTGACATCTTGTTGAAGCTTATATAAGCATGTATGATGTATTTGAGACAAAAAAAAATCAAGCCCTGTCTTTGTTACATTTCAGAGATGATACATCTAATTGATAATACGAATTTGTAACATTTGTAACTCCAACCGTTATCAAAGGAAACTGGTTCTTGTAATTTGTGAGTATTAATCGTGGGATTAATTCTGAGTGTTTCAGAATTGATGGACAATCCTGACTATAAATTATTTTTATATTAATCTCATAATTTTACATTTTCACCGTTGTTTTTATTCCATTAGGTCATTCAATTGATAAAAAGCTTCTTTTATTTAAAAAAAAACATAAAAAGTGGTCAAGCAAACGTAGTAATCTTTGTAGCTTCTAAAACGGAGACTCGTCGGGATGAGAATATTCATCGAATCTTTGAGTGGAATTTAATATTTTGTAATGTCACCATCGATTCCATTTGATTTAAGAGATCACTAAAGAAGATGATTTGCATTTATAATTTTAACGGATCTAACAGATATTTTCTCAAATCCGGTAAATTATGAATTGGATTCGACCGTAACATGCTGTGTTGTTTTAATTATTTCTATGGATAATATATATTAACTTTTAAAAAGTAGAGAGTACGATGAAATAGGAAATATTTTGGCTAGTGTTTCTTAACAAAATAATTGATGATATGGAGCTGAAATTTGACATGACTGTTAGATACAAGATAATTTTCCGGTTTCTTCAAGTCGATATGCTCAATATTTTCTCCTTGCTATTCCTATTGACGGACTTGGTTTACACATTTCACCAATAGAATATCGCAGTATCCTCAGATACCGTCTTATGATTCTTTTATTTCCAGCTGATGAGACATGTTCAGTTTGTCGTAAGGCATGCCTAGACACTTTTGGGGATCATGCAATTTATTGCAAGGAACTTTCGAGTTTTAAGTATAGATACGATCTTGTTAGAGATATTTTATTTGATGTACTCAGACGTGCATGTATTATTGCTAAGAAAGAGGCGCCTGTGGACTTTTTAGCTGATCCACAGGAGGAAAGATCCACACTTAGATCAATTGATATTTTGATTTTTGGATAGGTCGGAGGGAAACATGCTTGTGTAGATTTGATAGGAGTTTCACCGCTGGTGGGACTGAAGAGCGGGACCTTCACAGCAGGGCATGCTGTCCTTAAAGATGGTTCATCAAAACTCGTGAAACATGAAAAAGCGTGCATTGAGAATCAACATGCATTCATCCCTTTTGATTTTGATACTTTTAGATTCTTAGCACCAGAAGCTACGGAGCTTTTGAAGAGGATCCATAAAATCATGAGCAGTAATATTATGGTTTATAGGTTTATAGAAGTAGTATTTGGTTTTACAATTCAAAAAAGAGTAGCGGCTGAACTTGTTGCGCGCCTGTCTCATATTTTGATGTAATGTGAAAGATCAGGTTATAAATAGGAAATTGATAACGTTTTTTCTTCTTTTTTCATTTTCGTCCACCATCTCCTTATTCGAATGCTATTCAGAATATTTATTTAACAAATTGTAACGTTTAATGGATTTAATTATACTGTGAAAAGTTTTAGTCGATTAAAATTGGATTGGACATAAATTAAGCTTAATTTTAATAAATGTCAAAAAAAATCCAAAATTTAGTGTACCAGACGGTCATGATTTTTTTGACAAATCATTTTTGACATCGTTCTCAAGAGCAATGAGTAGTTTGGTCTAAGATTCTGTGGTGCATAAGAATATAATTATTTGACGAAAACAAAACCATAGGATGTGGAAATTGTGGAGGACCAAGCAATATTAGCTGTTCATGTCAACATATTATTGCCCAATTAAAGTCCAAACTTGCACATCAAAATTAAATGGAGGCGTAGTCCACGTGAGCATCAGCCAATCATACGTGAGAAAATTATTACACTACATTATCTTTGATTTTATATCCTATTTTTTTCTATTTGTTCCGGAAGCAACTAGAACACCCGTGAAGCATAACTGTATTTATGCCGATTCTTTTTAACCTAATAATAATAATAGTAAGGATATTTGCACTTGCGCCCTTATGAGGTTCTGGAATTGCAATTACGCCACTACTTTTTTTTTGCAAAACATCTGTGCCCATGTATTCTTACAAAATTTGTAGTATCCTTCTCCTGATGTAATATTGGGGCAGAAGTGTAATAACCTAAGGGCGGCACTATGAGTTTTGTAAGAATACAATGGAACAAGTGATTACAAAAAAGGTAATTACTTAACTATAATTACAAAATCTCGAATGGATATAAGTGCAAAGAAACCCAACAATAAAGAAATAAATGATAGGTGTGGGGAATATAATTAAATTTTGAAGGAGCAACATGGAGATGTGTGTAGATGGCAAATGGGGCTTCAAGTTGGGTGGCATATTCTAGTTTCAGTTCTCATGGCAATGGAATATTATCTTGTAATTTTATTTTCCATTCTCACGTATTTATGTGTGTTCCAATTCAAAGAGTGCACACCACCCATCTAATTTGCCCTCTAATTTATATATTTTTTAAGGTTTTTATCGGTTGTTCTCCTATGAGATATTGCAATATCAGTTATGCTCCTCTTTTTTTGGAATATAAGTTCAACCCATGACTTGTTCTGTAATGATCACTTATTGTCCATCCCAACGCAAACAAACATTAACTTTGAGGACACAAGAGAAATTAAATTTTGAAAAAAATGGTTGAAAGGTTTTTCCACATAGTCCTCCCCTCCCCAGCCTCCTCCATCCCGCTCCTCCTCCGCCCCTCTCCTCCAACACCCCCACCTCCTCCTTCGCCCCCTTGATCCTCCATCGCCTCCTCCTCCTCTGCCTCCTTGCTCCTCCACCACCCCCTGCTCCTCCTCCACCCCTTGCCCCTACTCCTCCACCCCCTTCATGGAGGACAGTGTTGGACGCAGGAACTTCGAGGATTGGTTTTTATTAGTGGATATGAAGTTGTCGTTGCGATCCCCAAAATTCCCGGCGCAAACAAACAAAATTTTTTTCTTCTCAAGCAACAAAAATAATTATAGCGGGAGAAGTTCTTTTGCTACTTATTTACCTGTATAGCAACAAGATCAAACTCAGGGAGGTTACAATTCCCAAGGGTTATTCAAATAATCGAAAATCAATTACGAGAAAAAGGAATCTCAATGGAAAACTATCTTGTTTTTTGTGATTTTTTGTCTTTTTATTTTTTTAACTTTTTTTATTTCTATTCTTTTACTTTCTGATTTTCAAATTTTTAATGATTTTGATTTTATATTTTTTTTTATTTTTCAAAAATAAGGAATAATATGCACAAGGGAAGAAATACACACACCACACTCTTTTTTGTATTTTCAAAATAGTTAGAAATGCTCAGAAAAATCCATAGAAAATATTTTTGGATTTTAAAGGCTTTGAAATATTTTGAAAATTTTTGTAGAATTTTCAAATATTTTTATTCTTTCTAAAAAGCAAAAATGATAAACAATACACAACCTAGAGTAATCTGCAACTTAAAAAGATTTGAAGTACCCAAAACTCCTGGAAATTATTTTTATGCTAAACTATAGACAAATATCTACAAACAGGAAGTGAAATCAAGATTTTTGGATTTTTGTAGAATTTTATGTGATTTTTTCTAAGTTTTTTGATAATTTTCAATTTTTAGGGTTTTGAAAAGAATTAATGCACGAAATTTGCACAGAAATTAAAAGACAATGAAAGAAAAGTAATCTATTTTTTTGAAATTTTTAGAGTAATGTTCAAATTTTTATGTTTTTCCAGGAAAGAAAATGACACTGTTTTATTTTTTACAGTATTAAATGAAAATAAAATGTAATGAAAAATTTATGCTAGAAAGATATACACATCAGGAGCATAGAATAATGTTTTCAAAAATTATTGACCAATAAAAACATTTATTTCACTGAAAAGAGCATGCAAAATAATGTCAGGAAAACATGGACTAAAATATGAATGTAGAAAGTTCAGGAATTAAAATGTAACAATAAATAAAAAGGGAAAAGAAAACACAATTTACCCAGTTAAAACGTGCGCTGCACGTGTGTTTCAAGCAGGGGGCTTTTTGCGTAATTTCTGAAATTGTTCAGGAAGAAATTGCAATTTGTAAAACCTCTAGGGGGATGTCTGATATTTTTCCAAATCTTTTTTAATGACCCCTAGGGTTCCCAGTTCCTCTTCTTCGTTCTTCACCCAAATGTTGCGCTCCTCCTCCGAGCGAGGGTGCTGATGGCGATGGCCGTTTGTAGAGGAGCTTCTCGCAGTCTTCAAGCGGATGGTCGGCTGCTGGAGGATGGTGCCGATGATGGTGACGGGCAGAGAAGGTGGACGCAGATGCAGGTCTGGTCGACATCAGTGGAGATCGGCGGTGACAATGGCGACGCTCCTCCGTGCGGCGGTGCAGAAGAATGAGATGCAGAGTTCGATGGATGCGGGCTTCGCGCAGGGGAGTTCGGACTGCGGGGATTCTGATAAATCTACGTTTCATCATCTTTATTCTATCATTTTGGACTTAAAAACCCTAGTAAATACATGTAAATAGCGTTAATTCATGCATTTTAGCATCCATGCATTATTGTGTAAATAGTGTACAAAATACGATTTTTAAAGCCAAAATTATAGAATAAAGAAAAGAAAGGAAAAGATAAAATATTGTAAATATTTTATGACTCAAAACCCCGAGACCTAGGCATCTCGATGACTAGGTCAACAAGGAATAAAGTAGGGGGAGATAAGGCCCAAAATACAATACAAATGTCTTTTATTTTATTCATTCTTTATTCATTTGAGACCTATTTTTGGTTCCACTTTTTATACTCCAAATAAATAAACTTTGTACATAAAAGTTGTAGATAATTAAATATAGAAAAATACAAAATTGATTTCACTCAAAAATAATGTACAGCTAAAAAGTTATGATCTGAATAAAATTCCAGAATTCTAATTTTCTAGACATGTATCTCTCAAATAAAAACTTAAAATATATCAAATCCATCTTTAATTGTATATAATTTCCAATAAGCTATTTAATGAAGGTGGTTTTGTATTTTTCGGAGTTACGGTTTGAAAGTTGAGTTTTGGACCCCTATTGTATACTTGTACCGATTAAAATATTCATTTTATTTATTGTTCATTATTTTATTATTTCATATTTTTATTTCATAAATATTATATATGTACATATTAAAACTGGAATAAAATGATAAATAAAACATTAAAAATAAAATTCGTATATAAAATACATAGATGAATTACCAATGTACTGTGTTAGAACCACATTTTTTGTCGTTTTCGCCGATTTTTGGAGGACGCATCGTGCATCTTTTTGCAATGAAGTCTTCTTGACTTTGTCTCCCTTATATCCACCATACACGTCCAGGGTATATCTTGAGGATTGGATCATGGATTCGCCCTATTTTCTTCAATCCTTGGAGCTTGTTCATCACGTTGTCTGACCCCCCCTCTGTTGTGCGTCAGAACATTAATTATTGCCATTTTCTCGAATTTTTATAGGACGATTCTTTCACCAAATCGATGGACTTCCTTCTTAACTTTTTCTCCCCATATATTCACCATACACGCTCAATTATTATATCGAGGGTTGAGTTGTCGATTCTCTAGATACACACCGATCTTCTTGCCACCTCATCAACTCTCTAACCAGCCTCTGCCACTCCTGTCAGAACCTTGTTTTTTGTTAGATTTCTCGGATTTTTCAAGGTTGATCCTTTCACCCAATTGCTACGCTTCCTTCATGACTTTTTCTCCTTGAAGTACCCTCATACACGCCCAGAGGTTGCTTGGAGGATTGGATCAATGATTCGCTTGATCTCCATAGTTCTTTGGAGCTGCCCACCTCACATGTACAAAACTCCCCATCTTCTTCCCATTCATTTTTTTGAACCCTCTTGGACCCATTTTGGCCACCCTTCTTGGAGCTCAAGATAGAGTGAAGTGACATTGAGCTCTCCAGCTCCTCAGAGGCGCGGCTAGGCGAGTCGAAGGGCGGCTCCACCCCCACCTCCAGCCACTGACCGTCGAGGTTCCACCTTCCTGGTTTCTAGGCCAGTCGAGGTCATTTTTTTGCTTGTTTTCTTGCTCTTTATTCACTTGTAGATCATAGATTTATTCTAGCATTTTGTTTACTTGCTTTTTAGTCACTTAGTCACCCAGTTCAACCCTCGCCGGAGCAAGCTCCGGCAAGCTTCCAACCCATCATTTCAACTTTCATTCATCCTTCTCGACACGGCTCACATCTCACCACCGCCATCCTCCGCTATTCTACGTATCCTCATACACAACCCCCTCCATCTTTGGCCACATACAGTGGTCGGAGCACATCCTTCTTCCCTCACCAAATCGAAGGAAAACCCATTCATATCCCATTTTTGTGTACCTAACATCTTGGCCGAGTTTTGTACTCGAGCCCTTCTTTTAATTGCATGTACATCGGAGCAATTTCACGCACATCCCCTTATTTTCCAAGAGCAGCTTCATGCCACGTGGATAAGTGGCAAGTTTTACGATCATACCCCTGCATTTTTGGCATATTTCAAGAAGTTTTTGAGTACATTTTTGAACAACAATTTCATTTTGATTTTTTCATCTGTACCCCTGCACTCAAATGCTCATAACCCATTCATCTGAACTCCATTTCATGTGAGATTTTTTTTAGAAAGCTGCTTCAAAGATCTACATCATATCAAAATTTCGAAATATTTTGATGTACGAGCAATTAATGGTGAATTTTTGAACTCAGGACACTGATTTGGTGTATTTTGTTAATAACTCTTTCAACACTTGATATCACTTGCTCATTTTTGGATATGTTGTAGAAATTAGTAGGGCTGAGTTTGTATTCAAATTTCATCAAAAGATCTTGCGATTTGTGTCCTGTAGAATTTCTACAATATTTGGAGTGATTGATTTATTTCTGGAGCATCTTTCATCTATTTAAAAATCTAAAAGCTACAAAAATACATGTCCTATCACGAGCATTTTTGCAATAAAAATAAAGTCCAAGAGGCTCTTGTGCAAAAGTACCTGAAAAAACCATATTATTTATTTTTAAAGACCTTTTAATAATTACAAAATCTTCCAGGGCATCTATGCAATTTATCCATCACGTGGGATTACACGTGACGCATCTTTGAAGGGACCTAAATGCAAATACAATAAAATCCAAGAGCCTTCTAGAAATTTTCACAAAAATATACAACGTTAATTTCATTTTATTGGACTTTTTAGAAATACAAAAATTCGTAGGGGTATACTTGCAATTTTGTCACCTCACACGGGATGGTACGTAAGGTGATGTGTACTGGACCCAAATGCAATTTAAATATATACAGGGGGTCAACTGCAAAATGTTCACTTTATTTTAAGCGGCTAACTTTATTTATAGGACTAAATAATAAATACAAAAAATGCAGTGCTAAGATGTGCAATTTACCCCATATATGCGCGCGGGCGGACAATGGTGATTTAGCCACTTATCCACGTGTCGCTCGTTGGTGGCCCGATGACGGTTCGCGATCCGACGATGATGATTAGATCTCATGACTGAGATCTACGGTGAAGGGGCCTCTTGATCGGACGGTGCTGGCGTGATCTGGAGCTCCTTCCCAGATCGGGCGGATGCTGCTCTCTTCCAAGAACATGGAAGAACATATGGCTTCCCTTCCTTCGATCGTGGTGTCCTCCTTCCTCCGGTAGTCTTTGGCGATGGGAATGGTGTCTACACGTCCGGGGAGGCGTTCCACAGCCGCTGATGTGCTCAACTAGGCGCCTGGAGGTCCGGAGATGTCAGGCGAGCTTGGGAAAGAAAGGCACCTCCAGGAACCTTGTGTCAGGTCAATATGAGTCCAGGAGGGCTCCTTCGAGCGCGTGCCTTGCACAGGAAAGAACGAATGGCTCGAGGGCTTCGACCTCAACCTAAGATGAAGCTGCTTTGCGTGAGAATGAGGATGGACGGTGATGCTCCGACGATGGATGGAGAGTGAGCATCCATTCGCGGAACCACGTGGGTTCCTGTTGGTCAAGGGTGGCTGGGAGATGGAGAAATGGATTGGGAAGGGAATGAGGGTGGACTGGTGGTCGGAAAACACATGAGGCATGATGTCTGCTCCGACGAATTACGAAATGGCTAAACTACACTAATCCTATGGGATAAAGGCTAATCCAAATGCATAAATAGAAAGCACGAATGAAAATCTAACTAAATAAATAAAACGCGCAGCTCGAACCTGGGTATTGGACAGGGAGCAGGACGGTCGCAGGAGCGCCGCTGTGGGTGCATCACCTTCATCCTTCAGCCGCCTCCAAGCTCCAGGGGACTTCCCCCTATCACGAGGATGCACGCTAGGCCGGAGTGGAGTGGTTTAGGACTCTAGGAATGGACCAATATTGTATGGAGGAAGGAGATGGATTATTTATAAACATTGGTGTGCACCTTTATTGACTGGCCTAAATCAATGAATTTAACGTATATACAGGTGATCTGAGGTGGCGTGGATGTACAATGAACTGGGATGATTTTTTATGAAGGGATCGGGGACAGATGATGGATGGATCATGCAGGAAAAAGGCAAGAAAATCAGGGAAAATATAGATCTGAAACGCATAAGCTTGGATGGGACAGTTGACCAGAGGTCAACGATCCGAGCCATGTCATTGGTCCCTATAGGCGTGTTACAGGACAAAATAGTAGGGTTATTTGAAAAGAATTAATTAAAAATAATAAATGATTTTTTGTATAAAATAACAAATGTTTATTATTTTATGTATTATTTTATTATGATTTTTATTTATTTTTTAACTTTATTTATTAGTAGTTAGTTTTTATTAGTATATTTATAGGTATATTCATCTATGTTTTGTATATTTTTATTTTTATTTTGTATATTTTATTTTATTATTTTATTCTTTTATTTTATATATTTACAACTTATTTTTATGAGTATAATATATTTTTATTATATTTTTATGATGTTGTTTGTATACTTAAATAAATAGATATGTATATTTGATAGGTATAATTATAGGTATTTTACCTATGTTTTATATACATCTTTTTATTTTAATGTATTTTATTGAATTTTATTTTACTTTTGTATTTTTAATAGAATATAGATAATATTTACAATATTATGAAAATATGAATGAAGAAGGAAATAAATGAAATCCACTTTTATTTATATACATATATGATATATGACATATGTAATTTGTATATATATATTTGTAGACTTATTTTATTTTACATTTCCTTTTTAGTTTTATTTTGGTTTTCTCATGCACATCTATTATAAATAATATTTACAAAATTATATAAATATCAATTTGTAAAAATAATAAATACTGAATAAAATGAATATTTAATCGATATAATATACAATGAGGGCCCAAAACCTAACTTTCACACAGTAACTCCAAAAAAATATGAAACACCGCCATTAAATAGCTTGTGAAAAGTTATATACAATTAGAGATGATTTTGATATGGTTTGAGTTCTTATTTGAAATATATGGACCTGTAAATTTTGGCTTTTAGCTTTTTATTTTGTGTATAAAATGAACACTGTGTATTATTTTTGTACAAACTTAATTTTGTATTTTTATTTACATTATTATTCACAACTTTTATGTTAAAAGTTTCTTCATTTGATGAATAAATAATAAAGAATAAAATATGTGTAAAAATGAATAAATAATGCATAAAAGAATTAGGTTTTATTCTATTTTGGCCTTTATCTCCCCCTACTTTATTCCTTGACGACCAACTTAATTCTTGACTTGGTCTCGGGGTTCATGGTCATAAAATATTTTCAATATTTTTTCCTTTTTCTTTTCTTCTCTTTATTCTATAATTTTGGTATTAAAAACCTTATTTTATATACAATAAATACAATAAATAATGAATACTATTATGTACAAATTGAGGTTATTTACATGCATTAGCTAGGGGTTTTAAGGCCAAAATGATAGAATAAAGAATGATGAAATAGAATTTCATCAATAATTAGTAAAAATATTTACAAATATTTACAAAGAAAATATGTACAAATAAATGGTAAAATTGCATAAACCACCCCACCCAGAAAACTGACTTTTCAACCGTAACTCTAAAAATTATGAAATCACATCCATTTTAAAGATAATTTAATTTAGAATACAATGGAAGCGAGTTTGGTTCAATTTCAGTTCATATGAAGCCGGAATTGATCTTTCATTTATCGCTTAGTGGTTTTTTTCCAAGTGTGGTTGCCTTTATTCTGTACATGATTTTATTTTGCAAACATGTTTATTAAAAGGATCGCCAATGGGGAGCCCTCTGGTGATGTCTCCTGACCTCATGAAGTGATCTACCCTAGCTAGCTACTTCAAGACCCCAAATTCTGACGACATCCCTTCAATCTTTGGAGTCGTTTCGCACCCTGTACAAAACCTCCCCCGACCTTCCTCTCTTATTTTTAACCAACTTTGGATGGTTTTGGCGTCCCTCCTTTGAGATATGGATTGAGATCCGTGACAGGGACATCTCCAGCTCCTCAGATGCGAAGCTAGGCGGTCTAGGGTTCACTTCCACCAACCTCAGGCGAAGCTCTGTCGTGAGGTCAATCTCGTTGGCCCCCAGGTCGACTCGAGGTAATTCTTTTGTCTTTTTAGCTTAATTTTAGTCTCTAATTTTATCTTGTGCACTTATATCATCGAGTATTTTGTTGCTTTAGCCATAAATCCCTAATCCGTAGTTTGATGGAGCTTCGCTCCAGTGAACCACCAATCATGTTTCTGACAGTATTGCACCCCGCCCACCTTGGATCACTCCAGATCGAGATACCGATGCTTCTTCCTCCACCTTCTCCGGAGCACCTCCTCCCGAACCACCCTCGCATCCATTTCACCGATCAAACCCAACAGGACCCCCATTTTCTCGTGTGAATTTTATTTGCAGGTACTAGCGGGCCAAAGGACTCCTTTTGTAGTCGATTTTGCTGAAGTTGCAGGTACATGGAGCCTCCTTCTTCCTCGAGCTCGTTGGATCCCATCTCAGCTTCAGGTCACTTTCTGAAGCCGTCAACTGAAGCGATGGAGCCCCCGCTCCTTTTTCCCCCTAGCCCTATCATCCCAGATGGCTGGAGGAGCTCAAGCGAGCAGATCGAAGCTCAGCCCAGCCGAGTTCTTGGCTTGTTCATCCACCACCTCTTTCAACTGTTGGATCATCTCGTCACTCCATATTGTTCAGCCACCGTCGGATGCAAAGCCTCCTGGCCATGGATCTTCTGCAGGAGATCTAATCTAGACCATCCGCATGAATCGTCATCGTCGCATGAGGGTGTGCCACGTCTATTAATGAGTTGATCCCATCCGTCTATGCACGTCGCGCTTTGGGTATTTTACGAACTTTACGCCACACAATTTTGTATTTAAATATTATCACTCAAAATTTCATTGGCAGTTATATTACTTTTTTGTATTTTGAAAAAAGCCCCTCTAAACTTTGTTTATTCGTTATCGAGTCCACGCTAGCTCACCTCACGTAATGTCCCACGTGAGGTGGGCATTTTACAGGGGGCCCTTGTGAATTATTATATTTAGATTTCACCCTAAATACTTTTATCTCCTTTATATATATTTTTAAAATTGCAGCAAGGCCCCTGGATTTTATTTTATTTACATCTATGCCCCTATTAGTTTAGAATTTTTTTTGCATTTTCCACCATTTATAAAATATAACTATTGAGCTCCAAAAATCACCAAAAATTCATATGTTCCTGATTGCTTATAATTCCACACCATATTTTTTAGTTAGCAATTTAGGATTTTTATCTATTTATTAAAAATAAATAAAAAGAACACAAAAGCTTTTAATTGACTTAGAGAATTCTGAAAAAAATATAAAATCATTTTAAAAAATTCCCAAAAAATATATTTGTTTTGTTAAGAATTTTTGACCTTCAGACCAAAAAACATTAAAAAGAGAAAAAGAAAACTCTTAAAAATTAAAAAAACCCTAAAATAATTTATAAAATCTATAAAATTCCTCAAAATTCCAAAAATATATATTTCTATAAAATAAATTTCTCTATATTATTATTTATAAGTTAAAATTGATTTAAAGAATGTTGAACATGTTTTACTATTTTTTATCTTCATTTTAATTTTGGCTATATATTAAATCCCTGTTTTAGGATATTTTTTACTTTAAAAATATAAAAAAAGTAGCAAAATCCACTGAAAATCATAAAAATAATAAAAAAATATTTAAAACCCAAAAACATTTTATTTTCTTTATTTTGATAATTTTTATTACTATTTATATCTATGTTATCCATTATTGTATATATATAATCTTATATACCCTATATTATATAATTAAAGAAAAATACATAATTTAAAAAATATTAAAATAAAATTATAACAAAATATAAAATATAAAAACAAAATATAAAAATATAAAAGAAAAATAAAAGAAAAATATATAAAATTAAAAGCCCATATAAAAAATTGACAAGAAGCACACAATCACTTTTGCACATTGATTTGCCCGATCTATCCACTCTGCTCCCTATGTTCGACACTCTACACATACTTACATCTATATGCACATTTAAAGAGTTATAAAAATTTTTTACTCCACAATTTATTTTGCATTACTTTATATTTATTTGTGGGTTAATTGTTGATCGACCCGAGTTTCATGAGCGGTTGCTTCAGCGACACTGTAGCTCTCGCCTTGTGTAGACTACTTTAGACCATCGTAAAATCCGAGTTTTCAAATGGCGTCATTACCAGAGAGAAACTACGCCTAGACTGGTTTGTATGATTGTGTCTTCTTTGTTTTTATTTTCCTTTATTTATGTTTTCTTTTATTTAATATTAATTGTTGATATGTCTAACCATCGTTTCTTTGTTGACTTTGTTGCGAGGGACCGCAGACCGACGAGGATCGCCAATGTGATTCTGTGTAGCCTTGGGAAGTAGAGTCAGCTATTCTACCCTAGCCAACAAGAGATATCATCAAAGGATACTTACAAGATTTTTGGGAGACAACTTCACTCTGCATTTTTGTTTCATTTATTTATATAATTTAAGTGAGAGAGAGAGACTATTTATTGTAATAACGTAGGACTCTCCGGACTGCCACATTTCACGAGGTCTTGTGCATGAGGGATTGTTCCTTTGGGGTCCTCATCGGTTTTGTCGTGGTTTTCCGCCCTTTCTTTTATTTTCTGAATTTTGCTTTTCTTTATTTTGTGTGATTGAGCCCTATCATTAGGATTGCTTGATGATAGTATTAGGTCCAAATACTTAAGTATCATTGCACATGCCTATAGTCTACGTTTGGATCTAGTCAAATTTTAATTTCTTCTCAATTAGACTTGGAGTCGAGCACCGAGAGGGACTCTACATAGTGCTTGCAGGACTCACTATGATGAGCACTGAAGAGTTCTCCAAGGCCGGACTTTTGGATTCTATTTCCGAGTGATTAGCATTTGTGCTTCACGCTAATAGCAATTCATGTACTTAGGGCGATTTTATCGGCTTGCATTTGCATATAAAACATGTTTCAATTCTGCTTGGCATCCTTGCATGTAGAGAGCTGGAGGCAAGGTGAGCATTTACGCTTTAGCATGCTTCATTGATTTCACCTCGCATTGATTTTCCGACTCTCTCCCCCTGATTTTGAGAACCTAGGTTGCTAAAAAGATTTGACTCCTCGTTAGGCACGTGCATTTCTATTAAAAATCCAAAAAAAGTGATAACCATAAAATTGTGACTGTTGAAATTACTTGACCCTATAATAAATCAAAAATAGAAATCATTGTCTTAGGGCGATTAATCCCCTCATTGTCTTCACATTTACTTGCTCACGTACACACTAAGGTTAGTGCTCAAATCCCATAAGCAACCTAAGTGCTTGTACAATATTTGTTTTCTTACCTAACTCCAAAATTGACAAGATAAAAGATCTAACTTTTTCGGTCCTCATTTGTGTTGAGTACGTGAAAAGGGGATGCGTTTGTTTTAGTTTGTTTGTTATTGCTTATGTGTATAGTCGAACTTTCTGTGCATTTGCGCTTTTTTCTCACATCTTTTGATTTGACCATAATGCTCTCCCGATCATTTTCCTTTTCTTTCGAAGATGGCTGACTGGAGAGATTTTTATCCGAACTTTCTCGTACCCTCCTATCGGTCTCTCTCTATTTTTCCAGGAGGGCTTTACTCTTTTTTTGTACATATCCACCTTAGCCACGGTTTCAGACCTCAGTTTTTACCCATCACCACCACCCTCACATTTTTCTCCACCTCACCCATCCGAGACTGTTCTGTTGGAGTCACCTTTTATGATGTCTACCCTTGAGATCTTGAACCAAATGATGGAGCATATGAGTTCGAGGATTAACAATCTATTTAGTATAAATAAGAACCAGGACGCCTCTCCACTATTTGAGGATATGGATTCATTTGAGGATGTTGATGAGAGCTTGTGATTGCCCAAAATACAAAAATGAGCAAAATTTAAAAATCCAAAAAGATATTGGGAGACACATTGTTGATCCAGATTGTGAGGAGAGGGCCCCCATACCAGACCATTTGCCCACATATTTATTCACACCTTGTCCCACCTTTGACCCCAAGGAAGATACTGTACAGACTGCTCTTAGTTGTGTTGATTCTGGTCTCCTCTCTTGTATGGAGGAGATCCAAAAAGTCAAAAAATATTAATTGAAACTGAAGTGGTGGCCATTATTCATGAGATCATTCAATCCCCACTTCACCAGGCCATGACCCATTTATCTACTCCTCAACCAAAGAAGAGAAAGCGGAGCAGATCTGAGCATCACATTTTGACCATGGCCACTTCCCACACCATCACCCACTGGCCATTCTCTGGGAAAGGGAACATTGCTACACCTCTCATTAGATGCACCATTTCTGACTTTTCATGTGATCACACTCTCCTTAACTGTAGTGCTTCAATTAACATCATACCCTTCTCGTTGGAACAATCTCTTCACTTAGGGCCTCTCAAGAAAACCAGGATGATCGTTCAGTTTACTGATGGATCTATAAAGAGACCGAAGGGTATTCTGGAGAATGTTGTCATTTGGATTCAAGGCATGAGGTATACTATCGATTTTGTAGTATTGCCCATGGAGACCTCTAATGGGGAGCACTCTCCAATCATCTTGGGACGACCCTTCTCGCCTCTGTGAGAGTCATCATTAGTCACATATCATGAGAGATTTGCTTCCATCCTGATGTCGTGAGCGATGTGTTCATCATTGCACCTACTATCGATTAGAGACTTGCATCTGATGTGACTACACCTATCTTAGTCGACCTCGAGGACTATGACCTTGATGAGACTATTAGAGATTTTTTATGCATGTTGTATTCTACCAAGACCTGAGAATTCCTCTCCAAGGAGGAAGACTCGGAAAGCATAGACCTTGGGGTTTCCTCTTCTGGTACATGGCGATGCATTGATGACATCCGCGAGATTTACACGATTGACACTTTAGAGCAGTGGGAAGACTTAAATAATACTGATGAGGCCGAATTTGATTTGATTGCTTTTATAAACGAATTCAGGCCTTTTGATGAGGATGATGATCCTGTAGAGACCTCGTAGGATGAACTTGACCTTACTTCTTCCGATGATGAGTTCATCCCTTTTCAATTTGACCTAGTTGAGACACTGATAACAGGGGGAGAGATCGATCTGAAGCCATGTCAATCCACAAGGTGGATAGACAGTTATTGATGTGACCTCAGATGGAGTCCCCAGTTATGCAGCAATTAAACCATGATAATGAATAAAGCAATCAATAGCAAAAATGTGGAATTAACATTTATTTTCTCTATAATAAAATGCATAGCAGGCAAGCATGTAGAGGTCAAACCACAAAGAGCAAAATGGTAGCCTACGGTTATCTATGTACAACCAACTCATTTAATTGTATACCTCTTTTTTGTGGGTTTTTGATTATATATATAAATTTATTTTTTGTTTTATAATTTTTTATTTGATTTTTAATTTTCTGATTTTGTACTTTCTTTTTATATTTTTATCTTTTTTCTTTATATATATAAACAATATAGCCTATATAAGGCTTATACATACATTATATAGTAATATACTTATAAATATTATTAAATATAAGCAAAATTCAAAAAATATATTGTTTTTGTATTTTTTATATTTTTCTATTATTTTTATATTTTCCAAAATGTTTTTCTAATTTTTATGCATTTTAAAGTAAAAAATATCTCAAATATGGGATTAATAAATAAACTGAAATTGATTTGGGTTTTAAAATAATAAATAAGTCCCAAAATTACCAAATTAATTTTAATAGATAAATAATAACATATAGATGATTATAAAATAGAAAAAAAGATTTTTGGTATTTTTATAGAATTTTTATCATTTTGTTGGATTTTGGAGCTTTCTGATTTTTTTATAATTTTTTTCTTATTTTTAGAGGTTTTTGTTCTATGGACTCAATAAATATCAAAATATACCATATATAATTTTTTGGATTTTTTCATAAAGTTTTTATATTTTTGGTATTTTATAAATTAGACAGGGTTTATATAGGCTCCTTTTCAATTATAATAAATAGATTAAATGCAAAAATGCCAATTAAAAATATGAGCGTGAAAGTGTGTGACATGAAGCATTTATTCCCATTTTTTCGTGTTTTTAGGAGCTCAATAGGTATTTTTTTATAAATAGATAAAAAGTCACAAAAATATATTTCCTAGCAGGTGCATTTTTGCAATTAAAATAAAGTATAAGGGGCTCTATGCAAAAACACCAAGAAATACAACGTAATAAAAGTTTATTGTACTTTTTTATCAATTTCAAAATCCGCTAGGGCATTATAGTAATTTTACCAATACGTGGGACAACACGTGACACATATAGGTAGGGACCAAAATACAAATATGTGAAAGTTCAGGGAGCTGCATGCATTTTCTACAAAAATATATAGCGTACATTAAATTTTATTGGACTATTTAATAATTACAAAACTTCCAGAACATCCCTGTAATTTCGCCACCTCACGTAGGACGGTACGTGAGGTGACGTGGAATGGACCTATTTGCAATTACAAAGAGTTCAGGGGTCCATTTACAAAATTTACACTTATTTTATAACGTTAACTTTTATTTACATGACTAAATAATAAATACAAAAATGTTGGGGCGAGATGTGTAATTTACCCCATATATGCATGCCATCCAACAGTGCTGGTCTTTTCACTTGCCACGTGGCGCTCATCTAGTAGCCGATGGCGCTTCGTCGATGGATGCACAAGATTAGATCGCCGGTCGTAATCGGATTGCTGATGCACGACACGATCCAATGGCTCTGGTGTGATCTAGGGCCATCTTCTTCATCCGACGGCGGGGGAGGGCCGAGGAAGAACAAGGAAGAAGGTTCTCCTGGGCGAACATCCTTTGATGATATCTCCCTCCCTCGTCGATCTTTCTGCTCCCAAGGGTCCCAAAAGCTTCCTGGCAGGTGCCTTTGTCTCCTGGTGGCATCATAATGGCACGAGATCGACCGGAGGCCCTCCGCGAGGTCAAGGAAGAAATGGATGTCCAAGGGCCTTCGGCCAACTCCATATCCGTCACCTGGCGCTCCTTTGCATGCCGAACCGCACAGGAAGAAAACACGGCTCGAGGGGCTCCTCCTCAACCGAATGTGAAGCTGGATACGCAAGGAAAAGGGTGGGCGGAGACGACTCCGGTGACGCGGCGGAGGATATCCTCGATTCGCAGAACCAAGGCGGTCCTGATGGATAGGAGGTACGGGGAATGATCAGGAGGTGATATAGATGAAGATGGAAGAGGTTAGAGTGGCGGAGCAGCAATGAAGATGCGCGGAGGAGCTCACCGGAGCTCGACTCCGGTGAAGTACGAGTGGATCGATTTCGACTAATTTACTTAACTAATTCCTACACTAATGATAGGAAATTAAACATACGGCTAAAATACACAAAATTAAGGACGAAGAAACAACTCTTATACCTGGGGGACACCCAGGGAGCAGGGTCGTCGGCGACAGCGGCCGTAGATGCACCCCGGCCTCCTGGAGCTCCACCTAAGCACGCAACACCTCCTCCTGTCATGAGAAGATGATTGGGATCTAAGGTGAGTGCTCGTATGGCTTTAATGGTGACCAAATTTGAAGAAGGAGGCGGAAGGTATTATTTATATACTTTGCTAAGCGCCCTTATTGACCGGTGAAAACGGTTATTTAGGCGCATGTACACGCGATTAAAATGCATAGCATGTATGTACAATGATCGATGATGAATTTCCATGAAGGAAGCGATCGCGATTGTGCGATGTAGTAGTCGGGAAAAAAGGTGCAAAATAGGGGAAATGACGGGTTGCGTCAAATCAGGAGGAGAGGAGACTGTTGACCGGTGGTCAACTTTTGGAGTGTTGCCATTGGTCCATCTTAGCCCACTACACGACAAACAGACTGATTTTATTCAAAAATAATTAATTTAAAATAGTAAATGATTTTATTAAAAATTCTTATTATTTTATGTAGTATTTTATTATGATTTTTATTTATTTTTGGTGTATTATATTACAAGCTTATTTTTAATGGCTTATTTATAGGTATAATTACCTATATTTTGTATATTTTTATTTTTATTTTGTATATTTTATTTTATTTTTTCATTCTTTTATTTTATTTATTTATAACTTATTTTTATGATTATAAATATATTTTTATTTTATTTTTATGATGTTATTTGTATGTTTAACTAAATAAATATGTATATTCTGTAGGTATATTTATAGGTACTTTACCTATGTTTTATAAACATCTTTTTATTTCAATGTATTTTGTTGAGTTATTTTAGTTTTGTATTTTTAATAGAATATGAATAATATTTAGAATATTATAAAATTATAAAAGAATAAAGAATTAAAAAATATATTCCCCTTTTATTTATATACATGTAGAAACATAGGTATCTTGTCTATGCTTTTACATAAACTTATTTTATTTCCCATTTTCTTCATGGTTTTGCTCTAGTTTTAATATACACATATGTTGTAAATAATATTTATGAAAATATAAAAATATGAATTTGTAAAAATAACAAGGGATAAATAAAATGAATATTTTAATCGGTAGAATGCACAATGAGGGCCCAAAGCCTAACTTTCATCTAGTAACTCCAAAATATATAAAACACCACCATTAAATAACTTGTGAAAAGTTATATACAATTTGAGGTGATTTTGATATGTTTTGAGTTTTTATTGAAAAGATATAGGTATGTGAAGTTTGGTTTCTAGCTTTTTATTTTGTGTATAAAGTACACTCAGTGTATTATTTTTGTACAAACTCAATTTTGTATTCTTATTTACATTATTATCTACAACTTTTATGTACAAAGTTTCTTTATTTGAAGTATAAAAAGCGGAACTAAAAATGGGTCCCAAAAATGAAAAAAAATAAAATAAATAGGAATTTAATTGGATTTTGGTCCTTATCTCCCCCTACTTTATTCCTTGTCGATCAATTCAATTCTTGTCTTGGTATCGGGGTTTAGGGTCATAAAATATTTTCAATATTTTATTCCTTTTTCTTCTCTTCTCTTTATTCTATAATTTTGGAATTAAAAACAGTGTTATTTACACCATAAATATAATAAATAATGGATGCTATTTTGTACAAATTAATGCCATTTACATTCATTATCTAGGGTTTTTAAGGCCAAAGTGATATAATAAAGGTGATTAAATAGAGATTGATCACCCCCCCTATACTTGCCTTTGCTAGTCCTTAGCAAACATTTATGCAATAAGTAAAAAGAATGAAGAAGAAAAGAAAAAGTAAGGATGAATAGAATTGTTTTCAGTCGTAAAACTTGTCCTTACAAAATCAAAGTTTGGAGCTCAGGTTAGACCTTAATGTGAGAATGTGTGTGGAACCTGGTTGGGAACCAAATTTAAATCACAACAGCCCTCGAGAGTCACAGAACTCGGTTCAAACCACCTCAATAGCCATGTCAGAACTAGCCTACATCATACGCGGACCCTTATGACTATGAAGCTGACTTGTACAGTGTAAGTGATAGTTGCTCTCCCCAACTGAAATGACAAAGGAACTGACTTGTCCAGAATGATAACCCAATCTTTCCCCAATCTATCACTCTGCCCTCGAGGAGCGGGTTATTCCCTTCTAAGTTCAAGTGGCACCCAACTCAAGAGGAGGAGGTGAAGAAAAGAATGGACGGTAGCTAGTGTAGCTACCTATCCTGGGATGCATGACCAGTGTAGTCAAGTCATCCAGCTGCAGGCTCACGTGGTATAACTTTGATGCTCAAGCTTGCTTATTTTCTGTACAGCATATATACATACTCCGGCAGTCATTTTATTTTTATTTTCATGCCTGTCCACTTTTTTGAAGTTTTTTTTTCAAACATACTATTCATAGCATCATTTACATAAGGATTTTTTCCTCTTGAGCCAGAAGACTATCCATCTTTTGAAGCTTTATTGCAACTCCCATTCTCCTGTCTTTATACTTCATTGGAATTGGACCAGGATGGGGTGCACTTTCCTCCCTAGACGAGGATGAATGTTTCCACCCGTGTGTGTCTCAGACTGGCAAATCCAACCCCCTCACCACTCCAACTGACTTGAGCCAAGTGAAAGGTGCAAGTGTCCAAGTTAGGTCACAACTGACAAGAGTCATGTGTGCGTCTCGAAAAGTTCTAGTTACTCAATTGAGGTGACTTGAACCCAGCCATGAGTCTCAAAGAATTAATTCCTAATGGAACTGAAGTACCCTAAACCTAGTTCCCTTAAGGTTCCAGCGCGATTAGGTGCAGTAAGGTCCAACTAAGCTCCAATCTTCGACTTTATTTGACTTGTTCAATCATCAAGCTCAATTGAAAAGAATATGAATGCTATGCAAATGCTATGTACAGTGATGCAAAAATTTTCAAAGAATTTGAAAACGAAGAGAATTCTTTACACAAAGAGTTCTTCAAAGAATTTTGGCACAAAATATGTACAGCTATTTACACGGGCGTGCTTCTTTTTATTTATTATCAAGAATTTACAGGATTTATATGTTTATACAAAGTGATTTTATTTAGGTATTTATGAACAATTGGTAAAGAATTTTATGTTTATCTACTCATTTTCATTTAATAATGCATTTATTCCTTAAATTTATTTGAAAACAATTTTGAAAACTATAGTACAGAATATTTTTTGCAAACATTTACAAACATTTGAAAGCTATTTTGCAAAGATTTTTTAAATAATATATACATTTTTTTCAAAATATTTTCACATAATATTTTCAAAATCATTTGCAAATAGATTTTCAAATCCTTTACTTCATACAAAGAAAAGAATTTTTGCAATTCAAAATATTTTTACAAAGGTTGAAAACATTTCACAAAAAAGTTTTCCAAACGGGTCACACCATTTTTAAAATCATTTTGCAAAGATATTTCTATCCTGATTTATTAATCAGTATATATAAAGAGAATGGGTACATATCTTATGTATAGAGGGCTTTTGGTTCTTAAAGGATTTGCAAGGGATTATTGCTCACTTTTATACTTTTATAAAGATTTTTTAGTATAGTGGGTACACTCCTTAAACTTATTTGAAAATCATTTTGCAACAGTTTTGAAAACTATAGTCCAACATAATTTTTACAAATGGTTTTTACAAATATTTGCACATATTTGAAAATCATTTTGCAAAGGTTTTTGAAACAGTATATATAGATTTTTCAAAATATTTTTGCAACCATTTTTCCAACCATTTGCAAATCGCTTTTCAAACATTTTATTTCATACAAAGATAATTTTTTGCAAAAAAATATTTATAAAGGTTGAACACCTTTTACAAAATATTTTCCAAATATCTTTCAATAGATTTTTCAAAAAGTTTTTCAAGCTATTTTTCAAACATTTTGCAAAAGTATTTTTACCTGATTTATTAATAAGAATTTAGAAAAGAATTTGAGGAGCTACAACCATCTTTTATTAAAATATTGTGATGAATTTTAATATTATTTTTAGCCATATATATTATTTAAAATACAAAAGTGCGAGTTATGGCTTAAAGTATATACATAGTATATACGACCCCTCTATACTTAGCGCGAGCTATGTCCTCATAGATCAAAGAGAAAAAGAGAAGACATAACTTGGACTGAGTATTGAAAAGTCTAAAGAATGAAGGATTGCATAGATAAATAAATGAACAGGAAGTTGACCGTCCCCCATACTTAGGATCAAATAATCCTAAGTATAGCAGATTGTACACAAGGCAGGGATGGTCAAAGGTTAGAATGAACAGATCGTACTCAGGTTGTCTCCCCCTATACTTAGGGTAAGATATCCTTAAGTATAGACAAGAAGAAGAGACAACGGAGATGATCAATGAAAGGACTCTGGGTGTTCCCCCCTACGCTTAGGACAAAGTACGTCCTAAGTATAAAAGACTGAAAACAAGGGCCAATACCTTCTTGGTAGGAAAAGAAAATAGAAAAGGAAAAGAAGAAAATAAGAAAAGAGAAGAAATCAGATGAAAAGTTTTTGAGGTGCATTGTTTGAATCTTTTTATGCTGCCAGTGTTGTGGATGTATCTTCAGAGCGTAGAACCTGGATTGAGTCGACAACAACCAAGAAAGTATCAGGCTCAAGGTAGGGCTTCTGTAGTTGACTGTTGACGACGAATGGTTGTGTGTCAGGAGACAATTCTGATAAGGCAATACTTCCATTGTCACACACTTCATGAACTTGGAATGGCCCTGTCCATTTGCTTTTTAATTTAGCCGAGAATATCTTTAACTTTGCATCAAATAACCACACTTTTCTGCCCAGCTTCGAAGGTCTTTCGTCTGATGTGCCAGTCATGCCAGCGTTTCACCTTCTCCTTGTACATCAATGTGTTATTGTATGCATAGCCTCGAAATTGCAGGAGTCTGTTCAGGTCATCTTTCCTTTCCTGAGCACTTTTCCGTGACTCCAAGTTGCACATATTAATTGCCCATAAAGATTTGTGAATTAATACCACGGGCAGAAGACATGGCTTCCCATACACAAGACGATAGGGCGATATGCCCAAGGGAGACTTATAGGTGGTTCTGTATGCCCAGAGTATTGAGTCCAAGAGTTGGGACCAATTCTTTCTGTCTGGCCTCACAAGTTTCTAATGGATCGTCATGATTTCTCTGTTCGGCAATTTTGCCATGCCATTGGTATGTGGATGATAAGGAGATGTGGCTCGATGGTTGATGGCGTATTCCTTCATTAATTTCTTGACCTCTTTATTTATGAAGTGGCTACCCCCATCTGATATCAGAATCTTTGGAATTCCGAACCGTGAAATGATATTCTCTCTTAGGAATCAGCACACTGTCCGACTGTCTGCAGCTCGTGCAGGGATAGCTTCAACCCAGCGACTCATGTAGTCGACGGAAAGAAGGATGTGCTCATATCCCTGACTGTTAGGGAAAGGTCCCATGAAATCGATGCCCTAAGCATTGAAGACGTCTGCAATATGAATGATCTTCAGGGGCATTGAATCTTTCGTTGTAAGGGTGTCTTTCAATCTCTGACAGTTAGTACATCGTTTGACGAAGGTTACTGCATCCATGAATAGTGTGGGCCACCAGAAGCCACACTGAAGTACTTTTGATGCCGTCCTATCTCCAGAGTGGTGTCCACCAGATTCGAGTAAGTGACAATGCTCGAGGACACTATGATGATCCTCCTGAGGAATGCACCTGTGTCAAATGCAATATACCCCTTCCCTGAATAAGAGAGGACCTTCCCATTGGTAGAAATGGGTTGTCGACAAGAACTTATCCTTCTGAATTTTCATCCAATCTTGTGGTACTTCCCCTCAATATCAGCATACCAAGGGAGTGAATCCACAACCAAATTCAACTTGTCAGGAAAGGTTTCTGTGATGGGTGCGTTGTTTAGCGGAGGCTCTTGATGCTTAATTCTGGAGAGATGATCTGCTACCACATTCTGAACTACAGGCTTGTCCTTGATTTTCAAATCAAATTCCTGGAGGAGAAGGATACATCTGATCAGTCTGGGCTTGGCATCCTTCTTCTGCTGTAAATATCTTATATCAAAGTGGTCGGTGAAGATGGTAACTTTCAATCCAAGCAAATAGGATCTGAACTTTTCCAGGGCGAATACCACATCCAGCAACTCTTTCTCTGTCAGAGTGTAATTTCTTTGAGCTTCATCTAATGTTTTGCTGGCGTAATGAATGGCATAGGTCACCTTGTCTTTCCTCTATCCTAAAACAGCCCCTACTGCAAAGTCTGACGTATCCATCATGATCTAGAAAGGAAGAGACCAATCCGGCGGTTGTAAGACTGGAGCTTGAGTGATAAGCTCCTTCAGCTAATTGAAAGAAAGGAGAACTTGCTGATCAACATTGAACTCAGTCTCCTTGCATAGAAGTTTTGTAATAGGTCGGGCAATGCGACTGAAATCTCGGATGAACCTTTTGTGGAATTCCACATGGCCCATGAATGAACTCACATTCTTTACTATCTGAGGTGGCTCGAGATTGGAAATCACATCCACCTTTTCCAGGTCGACTTACATGCCACGTTTGGAAACGACGTGACCAAGCACAATTCCTTCTGTGACCATGAAGGGGCTCTTTTCCCATGATAGCACTATATTGACTTCACGGCATTTCTGAAGTACTCTGTCTAGGTACTCAAGACAAGAATCGAAACTGTCACCATAGACGGAGAAGTCTTCCATAAACACCTCAAGAAAACTGCCTACCATCTCAGCAAAAACTACAAGCATGCATCTCTGGAATGTCACTGGTGCGTTGCACAATCCAAAGGGCATTCTTCGGAAAGATAGGTGCCGAACGAGCAAGTGAAGGCAGTCTTCTCTTGGTCCTCAGGGGTGATTGCCACTTGGTTGTACCCGGAGTACCCATCCAGAAAGCAGAAGAACTCCTTGCCGGCTAGTCTTTCCAAAACCTGGTCATTGAATGGCAAGGGGAAGTGGTCCTTCTTTGTTGCTGCATTAAGATGGCGGTAATCAACACATACATGCCAGGATATCAGTATCCGAGTAGATATCTCCTCTCCTCTTTCATTTGTAACCACAGTGAGCCCTGACTTCTTTGGAACTACGTGCAAGGGGCTCACCCATTTTGAGTCGGAGATGGGATAAATGAACCTGCATCACACCATTTTGTGATTTCTTTCATGACGACGTCCCGGAGATTTGGATTCAGCCTTCTTTGGAATTCACGGGATGGCTTGGCATCTTCTTACAGGTAACTATGGTGTGAACACAATGCCGAATTTATCCTGCGGAGATCTGATACATGCCAACCAAGTGCCTTGCGGTTCTTTTCTTGAACCTCGAGGAGTCAAGATTCTTGCTCCAGAGTCAACCTACTGCTGATGATGATCGGATACATGTTTTCTTCACCCGCAAGGAAAGCATACTTCAGGCCTGCTGGAAGTGGATTGAGTTCTGGTTCCGATCGACCAACTTGTTAGTCACTTTGGAAACTGTACTGATGGTACGATGTGTTGCTTGAACTTTGACAGAGCTACTGACCTCAGTCTCCCGTTGAGATTCTGATAATGTGTCGAACAATTCTGCACTAGTCTCATCGTGTTCGGGCTGGAGAGAATCTTTGGAGTCAAAAAGGCGCATCAATAAATGGGATTCTATCTTCCAAGTATCATCGGAGCATGTGTCGACCGTGCTTTCCAAGTCCTCCTCTAGAGAGAGGACTTCTTGGGTCCATGGATCATCTAAAGAAAGTGGTGTATCCCTGATTTCTGCAATAAAGTCACGATCTACTTCCGGTGTTGCATGGCTCCCATCAGTCATGACTTTCGGCTCGCTGATAATATCTATAGTGATTCTCTTGCTGCCCGAGCTGAAGTGATCTTGCCACACCCATAATCAACCACGACTTCTAAGGTGCGCAGGAATGGCCGACGAAGGATGATGGGAGTCTGAACTTAGGGTGTGGGGGAGTCCATTTCAAAGACTACAAAGTCAACTGGGAATTGCATTTCCCGTACCTTTACCCCAATGTCTTCCAAAAGGCCTCTAGGCTGCTTGATGGATCGGTCAGCGAACTGAAGGATCATTCGTGTCTGCTTGAGCAGACCTAGTCCAAATTCTTGCAATAGTGATGAGGGCGGAAGGTTGATGGAAGAACCACTATCAAGCCGAGTGCGCTCGAAGACTTGATCAAAAATCTCACAACTAATGAGAGGTGCCCCTTTGTCTTGCTTCTTCTGTGGGAGATTGTTGATGGCAACTACAGTGGCCATGATGAGAACGTTCTTCTCAACATGTTTGCGTTGGTTCTTTCATGCTAGGCAACGCTTGCTTGTACATGCTTCTTTCAAACCTTTCTTCACAGCAGGCATGTACTCCATGGCCTTCATTAGAGGAATCTCAACAGTCAAGTTATTAATGATATCCACAACTCCAGGATCAGATAATGCACTTTTTCTTTTTGCAATTTTTTTGGGTTTTTCTATTGCATCAAGAAAAGGTATATGTGCATTGTTAGGATCCAAATTAGAGTTCTTATATACAATAAAACCATCATCCATAAATTGTTGTACATCCGGATTATAAAAAGGAGTACAAGGTGGAAGTTGTGTTGCTGGTACTGGTGGATGGGAAAAAAGTGGGTCCTCCACTCCGTCAGCTGGCGTGGGATCGACTGATGCTTGCGGCTCCTCCAAGGCTGGTGCGGCTTCACTTCGGTGATGATCTTATTTTTGTTCTTTTTGTTTTTGCTGATTTATTTTTGCTTTTTGTTGATGCAGATGGTGGTCAGTGGTATCTGGAATAGCTCCTCCTCCTCCTTCTTCCTCACCCGTCCCTGTAGCTGGTACGGTTGATGCAAAAGATGACGATTCTCCTAAAGCTTTATTCTCCCCTTTGGTGGTGACAGGCAGAGGTAAGGCCCTACTGCTCCTGAGAGTTACAACATTAGATAAAACAATAGTACAATCATCCAACTCTATAGGCATAGTTGGGGCATCACATTCTACCTGCTCTTTCTTTTTGAAGCTGTTGGGGTTAGCTTCAAGCTACGTCGGGATGGTAGTTTTAGTGGTGATCCGGTCATCGAGTTTTCTGGTCATATCTGCTAGGCCTTTGACGAGCTGGGCCAAGCAATCCAAGGTCGGGTTCACGAAATTGGCCTGGGAAGATTCAGCATGCTGACCATGTTGTTGTTACAGGTGCGGGAGCTGAGGCAACGACTGCTGGTGGAGAAAGTTGAAACTGATTGTAGGAGGAGGATACTGTTGATACTGAGGGCGTGGTGCAGCCGCATACTGATGTATGGCGGTGGCTGCCGATACTGTGGCTACTGGTAGTGTTGATTCTGCCTCCATTGGTTAGCACACTGGGGAGGCTGGTGATATTACGATGGCGGCTGCAAGGACTGTCCAAAATAACCACCATGTGGTTGGTGATACTGTCTGTTGGCTTGTTGTTGGACCTGTGGGTGTCCGGTAGGACAAGCCAACTGTGCATCAGTGCTCCATACCCCAATTACTTCTTGGATCAGGGGTGGTGGTGGGAATGTTGGATCCGACTGGTTAAGGAAATCTGGTAGGTAAACAACCATCTGCTGCTGCGGTTGGCCCTGGTTGGGTGTCTACACGTAATACACGTGCTGAACTGCAGGTGATTGCTGGCTCGGCTGAGGCTGATGTGGCGGTGATGGATCGTCCTTCTTCTCAGTTGGAGCATCTGGGCATGGTGTTGCCGGCTGGATAGAGTTGATAGTGCCTACCAGCAGCTCCAACTGCTTGGTAATCTGATCTGGTTTATCAAGATTTTGAGTCCTCTTCTCAACCACAATAATATCTCAAGGTCCTGTGATCTCTTATCAATGATATCGACCTTCGAGAGATGTCCCCCAATAATGCTAAGGTTGGAGCTCTCATCTCTCTCCGCCTCATGAGATGCCGCCATGTGTACTTGCTTCTGGAGAATCTGGGGCTGCTTCTGGTACGCCTTAGATGAAGAGAGGATGGCCTCTCCCTCGATCATCTCCTCAAAGATCTGCCATACGACGTCTTCATCCTTGTTGAAGCGTAAGCCCCCACATGTTGCGTCAATGAGCCTTTGACTTTCTACATTCAGTTCCCCGAAGAAGTGTTGGACCAAGCTGGTCCTTGGAATCTCATGGTGAGGGCATTTCTCCTGCAGATTTGTGAATCTCTCCCAGGCTTCGTGGATACTCTCATGTGCACCCTGAGAGAATTCGCTGATTCGGGCTCGCATCTGATTGAGCTGACTGAGAGGGTAGAACTTGTGTAAGAATGCGGACTTCAGTTCCTCCCAAGTCGTCATAACCTTCCCCAGATGGTTGACCCAATAGAGGGCCTTGTCATGTAGACTGAATGGGAATGCCATCATCTTTACTATGTCCATAGGGACATTGGGGTAATGAGTAGTACGTCAGATGTGTGAAAATTGCTGGAGATGAATGTACGATTCTTCACTAGTGTTCCCGTGGAAAGAGAGAAGAAGAGCGAGGAACTGGGGCTTCAGCTCAAAGTGAGCATGCACCGATGGAATACAAATACACTCGGCCATTTGGCTGTCTCCATGGTTGTAGGTCTCTTTCAGTGTCGGTTTTAGCCTTCCTTGTTCTGGTTCTTCCTCTTCTAGATTGTCACGGGATCCACTACCTCCTCCTTGTCTACCTCCCCCTCCTTCAGGTATGTTCATCACATCATTCAGCATTTCCTGAAATGCAGTATGTGCGAGGGCTTGTTTTTTCAGCTGTTGCTGGATAGCTTGGATAGATGCCAACAACTGTGCATTGACATGATTCTGATCAGGCATATATCCCTACTACGGCTGAGGGGGCTGCTGACCCTTGCCCTTCCCTTGAGGAGACATCTCAGGGTCTGAATCTGAGGAGATGAATTCTGGATTGGGATCCAGAGCTTGGTTTGTCTTCTATCTGCAAGATGAGAGAATCCCAATCAGACCACTTTGTAATTGGATCCCAGCTGCCATGACGAATCTGGAATCAAGGTCAATTCCAGAGTATTGTGAATGAAAAAAGGATATGGACGGTAATTGACTTTCATTCACAACGACGAAAGTGGGATAAGATTGGTCCCGGTTTATCAGGTGGTTAAGAGGAAAGGTAGAAGACGAGGAGTCTGGAGATCGACCCGCAAGGTCCGGATTGGATTCTCAGGAATCGCCTCGAATTATTGGTGAGGTCGAGTCCATGGAGTTGATGTAGGTGTCGGTGGGATCCCGACTAAACCATCCATGGATCGCCCTCGTAAAGCAAGAGAGGAGTAGATGCAGGAAGATAGATAATGTGATCAACAAGGAATAAATCGAAATGCAAAATAGTAGAAAGGCTCAAAGTGAGCAGGGGTCAAGGGAGAAACATTTAACAAAATTTACGCAAGTGCGCGAGACTTGATCTTTGAACCTTAATCTAGATCCATACAAACACAAGACAAAATTGGGTTCACCAACTCACGCCATGTGAAGCCGTAAAGGTTCGACTACTTATTATCTTTTCAATTTTAGTGTTGTTATTTCAGGCATATCTTATAACAAGTCCTTAGCACGCTAACCCTATAGGAGAGAGAGTATTGCCAGAAAAGTATCCAGTACTTGTCCTCCTCCATTATAACCTATAGTCTGTACTTTTTGAGGTTCTTGTAACCCTTCCTGGATCCCTACTCAGCCAAAGCAATAGAGGGATGAAGCTGATAGGCGAAACCAATACTTCTGTTCTCACCCGGAACAGAATCACCCGTGAGCGTGCAAGAACCTACTCAGACGCAAACCGATGAGACATACACCCCCGTGAAGACGTGGCCTATGCTCAATACTTCAGAGCATGTCGATGTTCCACACAAGGTGGGAACACCATCGTTGACAAGGCCCTACTCAGTCACGTACGATAGAAGCGCCATTACTTCAGAAATCCAGGCGATACACAAGGTAGTTACAAACTGGGATTTGGGATCTATTCCTTATGGGACGTGCCTCACTCATGGGAGGGGTTTTGGTCCTCTCCGAAGGTACTTGAAAATAATAGGGGCTTTATGAACCCAGAACAATGATAGTCCATTACGGATTTTAATTAAGGTCAAAGTTTATTTAGCAGTCTCCTTATTTTAGTTTTTTGTTTTCACTTTTTTTTAGTTTGTTTTCATACAAGCACCTAAAGTTTTTGTAGATTTTCATTTAAGTCCTAGGTCCTCAAAATTAGAGGGAGATAGCGGAAAAGCCGTGCAAGTCAATTTAATGATGGAAATCTCACCATTGAATCTAATGATGCATACTGAGTTAGAAGACTTATAGTGCATCCCAGCTCTCTCCATGCGATATGCACAATAGAATTTTTAAACCTACCTACATGGTGGTGTGCAATCGATAGAATCGTCCTAAACAGTAGCTGCTATTAATCGTGAAGAACCAATTGCTAGTTATTCAGAAATGAGACCAAGGTACGGTCTCTGATGCCAATCGGTGCCCGCCACAACAGGTCTGGCAGATGCTGTATACGACCTCTAGCGACACATGGTCTCATATCTGAATTAATAGCGTTATTAATTTGACTAGATCCATATGTAATAGACTATAGGAATAGATATTCTTATTAAGGTGTGGACCTAGTTACCGAGTCAAGCAGCCTAAATCTGGGGGCTCCATGCACACAAAACAAAGTAAAATAAGGCAGAAAGCTCAAAACAGTAGAAAAAAATAAAAGAAGTCGATAAAATGCGGAAAACTATGACGAGGCCCCCAGGCGAGCAGACATCCGGGCACTTGACCTCGTTGTGAGGAGTAGAGTCCAAGTTATATTACATGCCAAAATTTTCTCTCTCTCACCATAAAATTACAAAATTAATGATGATTTTTTAAGCTAATTCCTCCTTATGCTTCCTTGGTTCTCTCTCTAGCTGGTCAAAAAGAGAAGACCAACCTCCTCCAAGCTTGACTGCGTTGACCTCCTAGGAAACCGTCCTCGCTTGGCAGGCCCTCGCATAAAAGTTGCAAAAATATGACATTAGCATTTTTAATCAAATAATCAAACCAATGAATGTTTATAATAGCAATGAATAGTTACAACAATAATCAAAGAATTATTTGCAAATAAATTAATAAATATTCACATCAATGAATCAATAAATCAGATAAATTATTATACAAAAACTAATAGTAAAAATAGGCTACGATCATTACTCCCCGGCAATGGCGCCATCCGATAACAGGGGGAGAGATCGATTCGAAGTCGTGTCAATCCACAAGGCAGATAGACAGTCGCTGATGTGACCTCAGATGGAGTCACTGTTATGCAACAATTAACCCACGATAATAAATAAAGCAATCAATAGCAAAAATATGGAATTGACATTTATTTTCTCTACAATAAAATGCATAGCAGGCAAGCATGTAGAGGTCGAACCATAGAGAGCAAAATGGTAGCTTAAGGTTATCTATGTACAACCAAGTCATTCATTTGTATAACTCTTTTTGTGGGTTTCTTATTTTACATATTTTTTACATTTTATTTTTTGTTTTATATTTTTTTATTTGATTTTTAGTTTTTTGCTTTTGTACTTTCTTTTTTATATTTTTATCTTTTTTTCCTTTTTTATATATATAAACAATATAGCCTATGTAAGGCTTATACATACATTATATTGTAATATAGTTATAAATACTATTAAATATAGGCAAAATTTAGAAAATATATTATTTTTGGATTTTTTATATTTTCTACTGTTTTTATATTTTTCTAGAAATTTTTGCTAATTTTATGCATTTTAAAGTCAAAAATATCCCAAATATGGGATTAGTAAATAAATCGAAATTGATTTGGATTTTAGAAACAATAAATAAGTCCCAAAATTACCCAAATTAATTTTAATAGATAAATAATAATAAATAGATAATTATAAAATAGAAAAATAGATTTTCGATATTTTTATATATTTTTTATCTTTTTTGTTGGATTTTGGAGCTTTTTGATTTTTTGATTTTTTTCTTATTTTTACGTGTTTTTGGTATCCAAAATTAATAAATATCAAAATATACCATATATATTTTTTTGGAATTTTTCACATATTTTTATATTTTTTGTATTTTATAAATTAGACAGGGTTTATTTAGGCTCCTTTTCAATTTTAATAAATCGATTAAATGCAAAAATGCCATTTAAAAATATGGGCGTGAAAGTATATGCCGTGCAGGATTTATACTCATTTTTCCGTGTTTTTAGGATCTCAATAGGTATTTTTTGATAAATAGATAAAAGTCACAAAAATATATTTCCTAGCAGGGGCATTTTTGTAATTAAAATAAAGTACATGGTGCTCTATGCAAAAACACCAAGAATATACAATGTAATTAAAAGTTTATTGTACTTTTAATCAATTTCAAAATCCCCAAGGGCATCATAGCAATTTTACCAACACGTGGGACAACACGTGACACATACAGGCAAGGACCAAAATGCAAATATGTGAAAGTTTAGGGAGTTGCATGAAATTTCTACAAAAATATATAACTTACACTAAATTTTATTAGACTATTTAATAATTACAAACCTTGTAAGGGCATCCCTACAATTTTGCCACCTCACGTGGGACGACACGTGAGGTGACGTGGAATGGACCTATTTGCAATTACAAGGAGTTTAGGGGTCCAATTACAAAATTTACACTTATTTTTTAACGTTGACTTTTATTTACAGGACTAAATAATAAATACAAAAATGCTGGAGCGAGATGTGCAATTTACCCCATATATGTGCGCCATCTAACGGTGCTGGTCTTTTCACTTGCCATGTGTCGCTCATCCAGCGGTCGATGACGCTTCGTCGATGGATGCACGAGATTAGATCGTCGGTCGCGATCGGACTGCTGATGCACGGCAAGATCCAACGGCTCTGGTGTGATCTGGGGCCACCTTATTCATCCGACGGTGGGGGAGGTCCGAGGAAGAACAGGGAAGAAGGTTCGCATAGGCGACCCTCCTCCAGCGATATCTCCCTCCCCCGTCAATCTTTGCTGCTCCCATGTTGAACAAAAGCTTCCTAGCTGGTGCCTTTGTCTCCTGGTGGCATCAGAATGGCACGAGGTCAACCGGAGGCCCTTCGCGAGGTCGAGGAAGAAATGGATGTCCAAGGGCCTTCGGCGAACTCCAGATCCGTCACCTGGCGCTCCTTTACGCGCCTAACTTGCATAGGAAGAAAACACGGTTCGAGGGGCTCCTCCTCAACCGAATGTGAAGCTGGATACGCAAGGAAAAGGGTGGGCAGAGAGGATTCCAGTGACGCGGCGGAGGAGATCCTCGATTCGCAGAACCGAGGTAGTCCTGATGGATAGGAGGGACGGTGAATGATCGGGAGGCGATATAGATGAAGATGGAAGCGGTTAGAGTGGCGGAGCGACGATGAAGATGCGCGGAGGAGCTCGTCGGAGCTCGACTCCGGCAAAGTACGGGTGTATCAATTTCAACTAATTTACTTAACTAATTCCTACACTAATGACAGGAAATTAAACCTGCGGCTAAAATATGCAAAATTAAGGAAGAATAACCAACTCTTATACATGGGGGACACCCAGGGAGTAGGGTCGCCGGCGACGGCGGTCGTGGGTGCACCCCGACTTCCTGGAGCTCCACCTAAGCACGCAACGCCTCCTCTTGTCACGAGAATAGATTGGGATCTGAGGCGAGGGATCCTAGGGCTTTAATGGTGACCAAATTTGAAGAAGGAGGTGGAAGGTATTATTTATAGACTTTGCTAAGCATACTTATTGACCGGTGAAAAACGGTGATTTAGGCGTATGTACACGCGATTAAAATGGATAGTGTGTATGTACAATGATCAATGATGAATTTTCATGAAGGAAGAGATCACGATTGAGCGATATAGTGGTCGAGAAAAAAGGCGCAAAATAGGGGAAATGGCGGGCTGCGTCAAATCAGGAGGAGAGGAGACTGTTGACCAGCGGTCAACTTTTGGAGCGCTGCCATTGGTCCATCTCAGCCCACTACACGACAAACAGACTAATTTTATTCGAAAATAATTAATTTAAAATAATAAATGATTTTATTAATTTTTGAGTATGAAAAATGTTTATTATTTTATGTAGTATTTTATTATGATTTTTATTTATTTTTTAGTGTATTTTATTACAAGCTTATTTTAATGGCTTATTTATAGGTATAATTACCTATATTTTGTACATTTTTATTTTTATTTTGTATATTTTTTATTATTTTATTTTATTTATTTATAACTTATTTTTATGAGTATAAATATATTTTTATGATATTATTTATATGTTTAAATAAATAAATATGTATATTCTGTAGGTATATTTATAGGTACTTTACCTATGTTTTATAAACATCTTTTTATTTCAATGTATTTTATTGAGTTTTATTTTAGTTTTATATTTTTAATAGAATATGAATAATATTTAGAATATTATAAAATTATAAAAGAATAAAGAATTAAAGAATATATTTCCCTTTTATTTATATACATATGGAAACATAGGTATCTTGTCTATGCTTTTACATAAACTTGTTTTATTTCCCATTTTCATCATGGTTTTATTTTAGTTTTAATATACACATATGTTATAAATAATATTTACGAAAATATAAAAATATCAATTTGTAAAAATAATAAAGGATGAATAAAATGAATACTTTAATCGATAGAATGTACAATGAGGGCCCAAAACCTAACTTTCATCCAGTAACTCCAAAAAATATAAAACCATCGCCATTAAATAGCTTGTGAAAAGTTATATACAATTAGAGTGTTTTTGATATGTTTTGAGTTTTTATTGAAAAGATATGGGTCCGTGAAGTTTGATTTCTGGCGTTTTTTATTGTGCGTAAAGTGCACACAGTGTATTATTTTTGTACAAACTCAATTTTGTATTTTTATGTACATTATTATCTACAAATATATGTACAAAGTTTCTTTATTTGAATTAAAAGGTGGAACTAAAAATGGGTCCCAAAAATGAAAAAAAATGGATAAAATAAATATGAATTTAATTGGATTTTATCCCTTATCTCCCCCTACTTTATTCCTTGTCGACCAATTCAATTCTTGACTTGGTCTCGGGGTTTAGGGCCATAAATTATTTTCAATATTTTATTCCTTTTTCTTTTCATCTCTTTGTTCTATAATTTTGGCATTAAAAACAATATTATTTACACCATAAATGTAATAAATAGTGGATGCTATTTTGTAAAAATTAATGCCATTCACATTCATTAGCTAGGGTTTTTAAGGCCAAAATGATAGAATAAAGGTGATGAAATAGAGATTCATCAGACACCCAAGGCCGAACCAGACCGCACTTCTTCCACTGACCCGTTCGTGCCTTTTCGCTTTGAGACCACTAAGGACCTTCCCCTGGTCGATCCTGATCAGTCGGTTTCTGAGGACCCTGATATCGACCTACACCTTGTCAGATCCATTCCTCAACGGTCTCCTAAGAAGGTTCTCTTTCTACCTTCTTGACCTTTGTATATCCATCCTCTTGTATATTCGCATTCGTTTTCCTCTGTCCATCACCCGTTTCGCTCATCCATCCCATTCTCGTGTGTGCCTTGCTTAGCATATACTTTGTCCTAAGTATAAGAGGGCGGACGAGCCGAGTGTTCTTTCTTCATTCCGTTTCATCACTCTTGTTGTTGCCTATACTTAGGACTTTTTACCCTAAGTATAGGGGGAGTGATGTGTACATTCTCTTCGATCATTTCTTCTATCTTCATCTTCTTTTTCTTCTTTTCTTCGTTTTGTTTTCATTTTTCTTTTTCTATCAAAAGGTGTCACTCATTTTTGTCAGCCTTTTATCTTAGGATGTACTTTGTCTTAAGTATAGAGGGGTGTGCATCCCAACTTCTTTCATTCTTCGATCCCCTCCACCATCTCTTCTTCTTATCTATACTTAGGGATATCTTACCCTAAGTATAGGGGGAGACAGTCTGAGTACGATCTGTTCGTTCCCACCCTTGATCCTCCCTGCCTTGTGTACAGTCTGCTATACTTAGGATTATTTGATCCTAAGTATAGGGGGGATGGTCAACTTCTCATTCATTTATTTCTTCGTTCATTCGTTTATTCTTTAGACTTTTCTATACTCAGTATGAGTTTTGTCTTCTCTTTTACTCTCCGATCTATGAGGACATAGCTCAAGCTAATTATAGAGGGGTCATATATACTGTGTATATGCTTTAGCCATAACTTATACTTTCTTATTTTTAATAATAAATATGGCTAACATACTATATAATATACCTATAAAATTCATTAGAAACACATAATAAAAAGATGTATATTATTCCTCAAATTCATTTTGTATTTACTGATTAATAAATCAGGTAAATTTTTTTTGCAAAATGTTTGAAAAATAGTTTGAAAACCTTTTTGAAAAATCTTTTTAAAACTATTTGGAAAACATTTTGTTAAATATTTTCAACCTTTCTAAAAAAGTTTTATTTGTAAAAACTTCTTTTCTTTGTGTGAAATAAAATGTTTGAAAAACTATTTGCAAATGGCTTGTGAAAATATTTTGAAAAATTTATATAGACCGTTTGAAAAACCATTGCGAAATGATTTTCAAATGTGTGCAAATATTTGTAAAAATTATTTGTAAAATTATTTTGGACTATAGTTTTCAAAATTATTTATAAAATCATTTTCAAATATGCTTGAGGAATATATACATCACACTAAAATCCTTTATTAATTATATATAAATATCTATAGGAAGGATCACATATCCCTTGTAAATTCTAAAAAACCATAGCTCTTGTAGATAGCTGATGCATCCTCATGTAATTATTTGTACCTATTTTTATCCAAAATCTTTTGTTTTCAAAAATCACATAAACATTTGCAAAACCAAAAATCCAGAAACATTTGGAAAATCTTTTTTGAAAAATTGCATGAAATTTGCAAACCCTTTTTTAAAAATCCATAAAAAGTTCAAAAGTTTGAAATTTTGCATCACAAACATATTTTTCTGCATTGTACATCATTTGCATCGCATTCGCATTTTTCGGATTGAGTTTGATAATTAAACAAGTCTAAGTAAAATCTGAAAATTGGAGCTTGGTTGGACCCTAAATCTACCTAATCATAGCAACCTTATAGGAACTGGAATTGAGGTACTTCAAGTCTAGTTGACTTAATTCTTTGAGAATCGTGAGACTTGGTTCAATGTATTCTTGACTGTAAGTAGAGTAGCTCAGAGCACATGCACGACTCTTGTCGATAATGACCTAACTTGGACAACTGCACCTTTCACTCGGCTCAAATCAGTTGGAGTGGTGAGGGGATTGGATTTACCGGTATGAGACACATACAAGTGGAAACATTTGTCCTCATCTAGGGAGGGAAGTGCCCCTCAACCCGTCCAGTATCAGAGACATCTAAAGACAATAGAGTGTGGGTTGCAATAATGCTTCAAAAGAGGGATAGTCTACTGGCTCAAAAGGAAAAACTCCTTATGTAAATGTTGTTGTATAGTATTTCAAAAAAAATAAAAAATGCAAAAACTCCTAAACAGTGGACATGCCTGATTGAAAATAAAATGTCTGCCGGAATGTACATATTTTTATAGTCAATCAGAAAGCTTGAGCTTCAAAGTCATATCTTGCGAGCATGCAGCTGGATGACTTGACTACACTGGTCATGCATCCTAGGATAGGTAGCTAGACTAGCTACCGTCCATTCTTCTCTTTACCCCCTCCTCTTGAGCTGGTTGTCACTTGAACTTAGAAGGGAATACCTTGCTCCTCGAGGAAAGAGTTGTTGAATTGGAGAATCATTGGATTGTCATGCTGGATAAGTCAGTCTCTTGGTCGTTTTATTGGGAAGAGCCACCATCACATACATTGTACAAGTGAGATTCATAGTCATAAGGGTTTGCGTATGAGTTGAAGTATTATGACCTGTCTATTGAGAAGACTTAAGCAGAGTTTTGGGATTCTCGAAGGCTGATATATTTTAAATCTGATTCCCAATAAGGTTCCACCCACATTAAAATTCCAAAGGTCCAACTTAAGCTCCAAACTTTGATTTTGTGAACCAAGTTCGAGAATTAAATTCAATCCACTTTCTTTCTTTTTCTTTTCTTTATTTTTCATTTTCTGTACTTATTGCATAAGTGTTTGCTAAGGACTAGCAAAGGCAAGTATAGGGGGTGATGAGTCTCCATTTCATCACCTTTATTCTATCATTTTGGCCTTAAAACCCCTACCTAATGCATGTAAATACCACTAATTTGTACAAAGTAGCATTCATTCTTTGTTGTATAAACTCTGTATAAAATAACATTTTTAATTCTAAAATTATATAATAAAGAAAATAATAAAATAATAAAATACCAAAGGTATTTTATGACCCTACCCCTCAAGATCTAGGCATCTTGATGACTAGGTCAAGAAGGAATTTAGTACGGGGAGATAAGGGCCAAAAACACAATATAAATCCCATTCGTTTATTCAACATTTATTTATTTTTGAGACCTATTTTATTTTCTACTTTTTATACCTCAAATAAAGAAACTTCGAACATGAAATTTGTAGATATTAATATATAGAAAAATACAAAATTGATTTCATATAAAAATAATACACAATGTACAAGTATAATCTAAATAAGATTCCAAAATCCCAACTTTCCAAACCCATATCTCTCAAATAAAAACTCAAAATACATCAAAATCACCTTTAATTATATATAACTTTTAATAAGCTATATAATGAAGGTGGTTTCATATTTTTTGGAGTTAAGGTGTGAAAGTTAAATTTTGGACCATGTTGTATAATATATCTGAATAAAATATTCATTTTATTTATTCTTAATTATTTTTACTATTTTATAACTTTATAAACATTATTTATAACATATGTACATATTAAAGCTAGAATAAAACCATAAAGAAAATATTAAAATAAAATATGTTTATAAAATACATAGATGGAATACCTATATTTATACTGGTGTATTTAAAATACCTATTTATTTAAAGTAGATAAATTATATCACATAAATATAATAAAAATATATTTAAGTATATAAAAATAAGTTGTAAATATATAAAATAATAATATAAAATAATCAAAACCAAATACAAAATAAATATATAATACTCAAAATATATGTAAATATACCTATAAAGGAAACCCTAAAAAGTAACATGTAATTAAATACCTCGAAAAAAATAAAAATTATAATAAAATACTGTAGAAAATAAGAGACAACTATTATTTTATAACTTAAAATTAATAAAATCATTTATTATTAATTTATATTTTATAAACAATTTCCAAGATGATTTTTCCTGGTTGGTCCACGTTGACCCACCAGGTTGAGGCGCCAGTTGACTCCGGTCAACTGTCTACCCTTCGTCCTGCAGCTGTTAATTCTAGCCGCTAACCTATTTTCTGGATTTTATCCCCACTGATTCTTCACCCATTTGGATCGATTCCTCAACGACTTTTTCTCCTCGATGAACACTCTTTCACGCCCGAGTATTTCCTCAAGGATTGCATCACAGTGTCATCCGTTCTCCATCAATCTTTGGAGCCGTTTCATACCCTGTACAAAACCTCCCCCGACCTTCCTCTCTCATTTTGAATCACCTTTGGTCGGTTTTGGCGTCCCTCCTTGGAGATCTGGATTGAGGTCGGTGACAGGGACATCTCCAGCTCCTCCGATGTGAAGCCAGGAAATCTAGGGTTGACTTCCACCAACCTCCGGCTAAGCTCTGTCATGAGATCAATCTCGTTGGCTCCCAGACTGACTCGAGGTACTTCTTTTGTCTTTTTAGCTTAATTTTAGTCTCTAATTTTATCTTCTGCGCTTATATCATTGAGTAATCTGTTCCTTTAGCCATGAATCCCAAATCAGTCGTTTACCACCCATCGCATTTCCGATAGTATTGCACCCCGCTAACCACACTACTCTCTTCATCAGCACCTTCTCCATCTTCGTCCACCTCGGATCCCTCCGGATCGAGATACCGGTGCTCCGTCCTCAACCTTTGTCAGAGCGCCTCCTCTCGAACCATCCTCGCATCCATTTCACCGATCAAACCCCCCGGAACTCCCGTTTTCTTGTGTGAGTTTTTTGCAGGTACTAGCAGGCCAAAGGACTCTTTTGGAGTTGATTTTGTTGAAGTTGCATGTACCTGGAGACTCCTTCTTCCTCGAGCTCGTTGGATTCCATCTCGGCTCCAGGTCACCTTCTGAAGTCGTCATTTGAAGCGGAGGAGCCCCAGCTCCCTTTTGCCCCTAGCCCCATCATCCCAGCCGGCTGAAGGAGCTCAGGAGAGCGGATTGAAGCTTGACCCAGTCGAGTTCTTGGCCTGGTCATTGATGAATCTACGTTTCATCATTTTTATTCTATCATTTTGGCCTTAAAAACCCTAGTAGATGCGTGTAAATAGCATTAATTTATGTGTTTTAGCATTCATGTATATGTGTGTAAATATTGTATAAAATGCGGTTTTTAGTGCCAAAATTATAGAATAAAGAAAAGAAAAGAAAAAGAATAAAATATTGTAAATATTTTATGACCCAAAACCCCGAGACCTAGGCATCTCGATGAATAGGTCGACCAGGAATAAAGTAGGGGGAGATAAGGTCAGAAATACTGTATAAACACCTATACCTTTTATTCATTCTTTATTCATTTTGGGACCTATTTTTGGTTCCACTTTTTATACATCAAATAAAGAAACTTTGTACATGAAAGTTGTAGGTAATTTTATAAAGAAAAATACAAAATTAATTTCACAGAAAAATAATGTACAGATAAAAAGTTATGGTCTGAATAAAAATCCAGAATCCCAACTTCCCAGACCCGTATCTCACAAACAAAAACTCCAAATGCAGCATACTCACCTTTAATTGTATATAATTCAAAATAAGCTATTTAATGGCGGTGGTTTCGCATTTGGCGGAGCTACGGTTTGAAAGTTGTGTTTTGGACCCTCATTGTATACTTGTACATATTAAAATATTCAATTTATTATTTATTTATTTATTATTTTTATAATTGTATATTTTTATAATGTTGTAAATATTACTTATAATAATTATGTGCACTAAAATCAGAATAAAAACATAAATAAAACATAAAATAAAAATACCTGTATAAAATACATAGGTATTATACATATAAATATACCTATATGATACATACTTCTATTTTATTAAATATACATAACACATCAATAAAATAAAATAAAAATATATTTACGTGTATAAATGTGTGTTATAATTATATAAATTAATAATCAAAAATAAATAAATTAAATACATACAATAAAAATAAAAGAATACAATACATAGAATAATATACCTTTATAGGGGTATAAAAGCAACTTGTAAAAATAAACCTCATAAAAATAATTAAAATTCGGAATAAAATACTATATAAAATAATAAATATTTTTCATTAAATAACCTTAAATTAATTAATTCATTTAATATTTTTAATTTAATTTACAAAACTTTTATTGAAATTTTGTCTTTTTGCGGATGACGTGGCCCAATCAGGCCACGCCATCCGTTGACTGGGGGTCAACTCCATGACCCCAGGTCTGGGACTGCTGGACCTTAGTTTTTACCCATCTTTTCGGATTTTTGTAGGTCACGTCTTGAATCATTTCATGGCGATGTCTTCTGTGATTTTTCTCCCTGATGTGTGACCATACACGCCCAAAGGTCTCCTCGGGGATTGGATCTTTGATTCATTAGATCTCCATCGATCTTTGAGCCCTCTCGACCATGTTTCAAAACCGACCCCAAACCTCCATTTTCACTTTGAACCCCCTTAACCCTAGATTTGAGCCTCTAGGCGTCTTGCTCAGGACTGGGAGGGTGACAGCCTCCCTCCAGCCGGCGAAGGAAGCTCAGGCGAAGGTTGAGGTGGAGCTTCCACCACCTCCGACCTTGTTAGGCCGTCGAGGTGCATCTCTTGGTCTTTAGAGCCAATCGAGGTTGTGTCTGGTTTATTTCTTTATAGTTAGATAGCTGTTACCCCTAGGAGTAGTTTAGTGCTTTTTAATATGTGGTTAATCGATTGCTTCGCCCCCTTCGCAACCATACGCCGTGCCGGAGCTCTTGAGCTCCGGCGACTATCTCCACCACTCCACGCCGCCGTTTTCCGCCAATAAAAGCCAGGTGCCTTGCTTGTTTGTACTGCTGCATTGCTGTTCTCTTTCGCAGGACCTGAAGGAGGTGCTGAACCTCGGATTTCGTCAAAGAAGATCCCAGGTCGGCTGGAGCGTCATCGACAGGCCGAGGGCCACCCGTAGGTCGTCGACCCTATCTGAGCAGCCTGAGCGTCGGGGAGGAGCAGTTGGAGGCGAACACGACCTTCGGCCGTGGATTTGGCGGTTGGAGCGAGCCCCTGTGCGTGAACAAAACTCGCCAAGGCCGAGTTCTTCATCGGATCTTCCATCCGCATCGCACGTCGTAGGATCAAGAACACCCCGACGGGTGTACAGCTGCCGTTGGATTAGGTGCGCCTGGACCGTCCATCGCGAACGAGATCTTTTAATCTGGGCCACCCGCGACGAACCGGCATCAGCTTCTGTGTGCGCGCCACGTGTTTAAGTGGTGTGTGATCCGCCGTTCACCCGCGCCTTAGCCTTGAGTAATTTTGCTTTAATACCCAGGGCGTTTTTATATTTTGTAATAACTGTTGAAACTTTTACCTGCTGTGCTTTGTTTTTTGGTCAAATTTGCGCATTAGCCCTTGTGTTTGTGGAAATAGCGGATTAGCCCCTGCCAGGCTCACGTGAGTGACGCGTGTGCTTGGGAAGTTTTGCACTCTTAGCCTAGAGCTTTTTGCTATTTGAATTCAGTACTCGAATATTCTTATCTCTATTGTAACATTTTGTGGAATTTGCGTGCTAGCCCCTCGTATTTTCCGATAATTACACAAATACCCCTGCACACATGCCTTTTCTTTTTGCTTCTAGTATTTTATGCATGCATCTATAAAACCCCAAAAAATCCACAAAAATCACATTAAGTCTCTGTTGCATAGTAGTTTATCACCATGTTTTTATTTTTCATAATTATTGCATTTTAATATTTATTAAAAATCAAAAACATCCATTTTGTGCACTGTCTAGCTTATAAAATCCCTAAAAAATATAAAAACTCCTCAGAAAAATCCCAAAAAAAATATATTTTGTTCCCTTTAGTGTGTCTTAGCTCCAGACCAAAAATCATTAAAAAATACAAAAGAAAACTCCAAAAAATCACAAAACTCTAAAAACCTCTATAAAAATATAAAAAATTCTACAAAACTCCTAAAAATACAAACTTGGTCTCTAAATTTTCCTTATTTTATTATCTTTCATTGAAAATTAATTTGGAGAATTTTTTGTTAATGTTTGCTATTTTATTTCTCTATTTTAGTTTCAGCCTTGCATTTTATTCACTGTTTTGCTTTATTTTGCTAATTAAAAATACCAAAAACATTCTTAAAAATTCCCAAAAATCACAAAAACAGTAAAAAAGTATAAAAAGACCAAAAAGACTTTATTTTCTTATTTTTGAACACTTTTATCTATTTTTATAAATATCTCTTTCTCCATTCTATTCCATTTTCTTTATTTTCCAATATTGAAAAAGAAAATAAAAAATATATAAAATACAAAAAGAAAATATAAAATCAGAAAAGTAAAAACCAAAATACAAAAATATAAAATCAAAAATTAAATAAAAAAATATAAAATTAAATACCCACAAAAAAATAGCATCATAGACTGTTGATCACATACACACATTTTGTGCCTTCGTGCCCCGATCTAACCTATGTGCTCCCTGTGTTCGACCTCTACACATACTTGCACTATACACATCTTGTTGTAGAGTTATAATAAATTTTAACTCCGCACATTTACTTTCATTGCTTGATATATTTGTCGTGGGTTAATTGTTGATTAATTCGGGTTTCGTGAGCGGTCGCTCAACGACACTGTAGTCCCGCCTTGTGTGAACTATTTTGACCCTCGCAAAACCTGAGTTTTCAAATGGCGCCGTTGCCGGGGAGCAACAACGCGTAGTTCGGGTCTTGTTTGTGTTTGTGATTGATTGTCTATTTCGCGGTTTTTATTTTTGCTTATTTTTGCTCTTTTATTTTGATATATCATTTGAATTGTCTAACCACCCTCTTGTTTGACTTTGTGCGAGGTACGTGGATCGAGGGAGGCACTCCTTTCTAGGAGCACTCGTGCAACCACGTGAGGCGGCTTCGGCTTCGCACCAAGGCGGACTTGAAGGGAATTTTGAAGACAACTTCTGAGCTTTTATTTTATTGCATTTATATTTTTGTAATTTTTGTGAGAGAGAGACCACTATATTTGTAATAATACAGGTACCCCCGGACTTGGACTCTTGAGCCTAATTTCCAAGTGATTGTTCACTTGGGGGCTCACCGCGGTTTTGTCGGCTTTTCTTCGCATTTTTTATTTTGTTTTCCGGTTTTATTTTTCATTTCTTTTGTGTGATTGAGCCCTTAGTTTTTAGGATTGCTTGCGATAGACTAAGGCCAAACACCTAATACTTTGCATGCACCTATAGTTTCGTTTGGACTTAGTCAAATCTTAAACAGTTGATCATTAGCTTTCGATCCACGCGCCGCGAGCTCATTCCCACACAAGCGCTTTCTCCTAACTCAAATGTGTTGAGCAGAGGAGGGGTAAGCCTAGACCGGACATTAGGATTGAGGGCCGGTGGTCAGTGATGAATCCACATTTCATCATCTTTATTCTATCATTTTGGCACCAAAAACCCTAGCAAATGCCTGTAAATAGCATTAAAACCACCATCTTAGCATTCATGCATGTGCATTCAGATTGTGTATAAATCTCTGTAATTAAGGCCAAAATTATAGAATAAATAAAGAAAAGAAAAAGAATAAAATATTGTAAATGTTTTATGACCCAAAACCCCCGAGACCTAGGCATCTTGATGAATAGGTCGACAAGGAATAAAGTAGGGGGAGATAAGGTCAGAAATACAGTGTAAACACCTATACAATCTATTCATTCTTTATTCATTTTGGAACCTATTTTTGGTTCCACTTTTTGTACATCAAATAAAGAAACGTTGTACATGAAAGTTGTAGATAATTTCATAAAGAAAAAAAGACAAAATTGATTTCACAGAAAAGTCATGTACAGACAAAAAGATATGGTCTGAATAAGAATCCAAAATCCCAACTTCCCAGACCCGTATCTCACAAACGACAACTCCAAATGCAGTGTACTCACCTTTAATTGTATATAGAATAAAATAATCTGTCCAATGGTGGTGGTTTCGCATTTGGCGGAGCTACGGTTTGAAAGTTGGCTTTTGGACCCACATTGTACACTGGTACTGAATAAAATATTCAATATATTCTTTATTCATTATTTATTCCTTTTTATATTTTTATAATTTTGTAAATATTACTTATAACATATATATGCATTAAAATTGAATTAAAATGTAAAGAAAAATAGAAAATAAAATACTTGTATATATTCAATACATAGGTATACTATATATACTTATACCTGCATAAAATACACTTGTATTTTATTAAATATACAAAACACATCAGAAAAATAAAATAAAAATATATTTATGTATATAAAAGTATGTTATAATTTTACAAAATCATAAACAAAAAAATAATAAGATTAAAAATACATAAAATAAAATAAAATAACAAAATGCATAGGTAATATACCTTTATAGGGTTAAAAAGGTAACTTGTAAAAGTTGAAGTCATAAAAATAAATAAAAATCAGAATAAAATACTACATAAAATTTTGAACATATTTTATTTTATAACTTTTATTTAATTCGGGCATTTATTATTTTAATTTGAATTTTCAAAACTTTTTCGCGGGGTTTTTCCTGGTTGGTCCACGTAGACCAACCAGGAGGCGGTCAGCATTGACCCTAGGTCAACTGCCTGCCTTCCCCCACCTACCGCCTGTCAGACCTGGGTTTTCACCCATCTTTGACGAGATTTTCCAGCCGTGCCTTGCATCTTTTTGAGATGATTTCTTCGCATCTTTTCTTCCTCGTTATGCGGTGAATCAAGTCCAAGTGAAACCTTGGACTTTGGATCACTGAGGCGATCAGGGCACCTTGATCTTTGGAGCTCCTCTGCCACTGAGTCAAACCAATAAAACCAACATCCCATTTTCAAATCGATTTCGAGTCCCCTTGTTCCACCCTTCAGCGCCACCGTTGTGCTCCTGAGGTCCGTGGAGGTGACAGCTCCATCGCCAACCCTTCAGCCGAGGCGCGCGAAGTCGAGGGAAGCTCCACCACCTCCGCCAAGTGACGGCGTCGAGGTACCCCTTTTTCCTCTGGCCCCAGCCATTGAGGGCTCGCCCCACCTTCTGGTTTATCCCATTAGGTTCCTGTTAGCTTAATCTCCGAAAACCCTAAAAAAATCTATAAGTTTAACCGCTCATTTCGCCCGTTCACGCATCATCGCCGGAGCGCAACTCCGGCCACCATCGACCACTCCACCCCGCGCTTAGTTTAGGTCCACCGAGGGTCCAGGCACTTTGCCCTGGACCTTCTAACTCTTCTTGCAGGGTCAACGCGCGTTGAATCGCGCCTGGGAGCAATTTTGAGGCTCACCGGAGCTCAGCCGAGCCCCCCAGCTCCGCCACCTTCGCCTGAGCACCTCGGCCGTCGCCGAGGCATTTTGAAGCCCCCAGGAGGTAGAAGACGACCCCAGGAGCCTCCACGGCAATTTTGAAGCACTATCGTCGCCGGAGGAGGGAGATCAAGGTCGGAGAAGCTCGCCTCCACCGGCGATCTTCCCCGTTCGTGCAACCCCCTTCCTAGCCGTTGGATCAAGGAGGAGCTCCCAGATCGCACAGCCTTCGTCGGATCTCCACCAGTCTCCACCGTCCGATCAGCCAAGGAGGATCTAATCAGGGCCGTGCATCGCCCAAGCGTCATCAGCCGTTCTTGTGCTGCCACGTGTTTAAGTGAAACGCCCCCAGCCGCTGGATCACGCCTCGTCCCCCCAGCCGTTGGATTCGAGCCACGTGTCAACATCGGAGCGTCGCGTCGAGGGTATTTTGCAACTCACCCCTCGCGCCTTTTTGTATTTAATATTTAGTCTTTAAACTTTTGTCTGTAGCGTAGATATTTTGTAATATTTGCAAAGAAACCCACCGTACTTTATTTATTCACGTTTAGGTCCCTCGCCACGTCACCTCACGTGACCAGTTCACGTGAGGTGTGGGCATTTTGCAGAGGCACCCTTGGGTTGTTGTGTATTTCGTTTCGGTCCTTGAATTTTCAAAGCACGTGTAATACTTCTGGGTATTTTGCATGTTAACCCCCAGACTTTTGTGAAATTGCACTTCAGTCCCTCCCAGGCGCGTGCAAGTCACGCGCCCTGGTGGGTAATTTGTAGGCGTGCCCAGGCGGGTCTTGTATTTACATTTTGGTTCCAGAAGTTAAATATTAAGTTCAAAATTTTGTGGATAATTGCATGTTAGCCCCTGGATGTTTTGAATATTGCATTTATGCCCTTGCCAGCACTGTTTAATGTTGGGACCCTTGTTCTAATTGTTTAAAATATCATTTTAACCCCAAAAATTCCACAAAAAAAATAGAGTTAAGCTTCTGGATAGGTGTACTTTAACGCCCTATTTTTAGTTTTTGATTTTATTTTATTTTCATATTTATTAAAAATCAAAAACCCCCTTTTTTGTGCACTGTCTACCTTAGAAAATATCAAAAAAATATCAAAACACCTCCAAAAATTCCCAAAAATTCACATAGTGTCTATTTTACCCTATTTTAGAGTCAGTCCAAAAATCATTAAAAATTTCAAAAGAAAAACACTAAAAATTGAAAAACACTCAAAAACTTCAAAAAAATATATAAAATAGTAGAAAAATCCAAAAAATACAAACTCAGCTTCTGTTTGTCACTTATTTTATTCTCTTTATTAGAAAAATAGTGTGAATTATTTTGAGTACTGGTTGATATTTTTAAAGTACATTTTACTCACAGCCAGCCCTATTCTCACTGTTTTCCTTTATTTCAGCCCTTAAAAATACCAAAAACACCTAGAAAAATCCCCAAAAATCACAAAAACAGTAAAAAACCCTGAAAAGACTAAAAACATTTTATTCCTGAATTTTTGAGCATTTTTGTGCATTTTTATAAATCTTTTACTTTGCCTTGTTTTATATTGCCTTTACTTCCCAATATTGAAAAAGAAAATAAAAATTATAAAATATAAAATATAAAAATCCGAAAATCAAAAATCAAAATACAAAATTAAAAATTAAATAAAAAAAATTTAAAAATTAAAAACCCACAAAAATTTGTAGTTGTTTGCTTGCTTAGTGTAGACACTTCACACATCAATCACACACTTGTGCATTCATTTGCTTGAGCTACACTGTTTGCTCCCTGTGTTCGAACTCTCTGCATACTTGACACTATACACCATTTGTGCAGAGTTAAAAATAAATTTTAACTCCACATTTATTTCTAATTGTTGATTTTTAGTGTGGGTTAATTGTTGATTTAGTCATTATTTGGTGTGGTCAATACACCGACTGTTGACTCGCCTTGTGAGTCAATACGACCGCACTCGATTTCGGCTACATCAAATGGCGCCGTTGCCGGGGAGAAACAGCTTGTAGTTCATTTTTATTGATTGTGTGTTTGTTTACCATAGCATTATCCTTCTCTTACATTTTGATATACATCTTGATTGAACTATCTGACCATCTCTTTTGTCTTCTTGCGAGGGACCGCGGAGCGAGGCGGGTGGCTTAGGTGACCCGACGCAACCTTGGGACGTGGAGCCGGCTTTTCTTGAGCCAAGCCGGCAGGAGAGAGCAAGGAGAGTGAGAGAGTGGCCTAGATTAGTTTTTATTTTTTTGTGAGAGAGTGATATTCATTTAATTTGTAATAATACAGGTACACTTGGACTTGGACTTAAACATTCGGGCCTAATTTCCGGGTGTTTGTTCACCCGGGGGCTCACCGCAGTTTTGTCGCGTTTTTACCGCTTGTCATTTTCCGGTTTTGTGTTTATTTTCCATTTTCTTTTGTGGAATGAGCTCTTAGATCTAGGTCTGCTTGATCGATTAGAATAGGTCCAAACACCTAATAATCTTTGCATGTTCCTATAGATACGTTTTGGACTTAGACTAATTTAAACAGTTAGCAAGTAATTCCCAAATCCACGCGCCGCGAGCTCACACCCGAACAAGCGCTTTCTCCTACTCCAAATGTGTTGGGCAGAGGAGGGGTGAGCCAAGACCGGACACTCGGATTAGGAGTTGCTAGTTGACTTGTGGTGCTTCACGCTAGCAGTTGCCTGTTCTAGGACGCTTTCCGCCTGCATATCGTCATATAGATTAGGTTTAAATATTCTGCTTTGCATCCCGCATGGAGAGAGCTGGGATTCGCTGTAAGTCTTCTTACTTTGCACGCATCATTTAGGCACAAAGGTGAGATCTCCATCTTTGTGTCGACTTGCACGGCTTTTTCGACTCTTTTCTCCCTCTGTTTTTGGAACAAAGTAGGATAAAGGAAAAAATACAAAAACGTTAGGCGCTTGCTTGAATTGACTCAAAAGAAGCGATAACACCAAAAAAATTAAAAAAGGGACTGCTAAAGAAAACTTGACCAAAATAAAAACGGTAATTGGATTCATTGCTTGGGGAGAGTAACACCCTCACTTGTTTTCAGGTTGCATAGGAAGGTTTCCTTCCCAGTGAGGTGAGCGCTTCGTAAGGATTAGAGCCCAAAACCCAACTTGTGGCTGCCTTGTGTATCGCCTGGATTTCCGAAGTATTGGCGCTACTATCGTACGTAGTCGAGTAGGACTTGGTCGCCATTGGTGACTCTCTATTGTGAGAGCGCCGACCCTGTCCGAAGTACCGAGCCTAGGCCACGCCTTCACGGGTGTGTCTGTCTCACCGGCTGCGTCCGAGTAGGACCTTGCACGCTCACAGGTGATTCCGTTGCGAGCAAGGTCCGAAGTATCGGTTTCGCCTATCGGCTTCCTCCCTCTTTTCTTTGGCTGAGTAGGGATCCAGGAAGGGTTACAAGGACCTCAAAAAGCGCAAGTTACAGGTTACACAGGAGGAGGACAAGTACGGGGACACTCTCCTGGTAGTACTCTCTCTCCTATAGGCGTAGCGCTCTAAGGACTCGTGAAAAGATAATTGCCTGAAAAACAAGCTAAAATTGACAAGATAAAAGCCGAACCTTCACGGCTTCACGAGTTGAGTTGGTGAACCTACCCTTGCTTTGTGTTTGATTTCTAGATTTATTAAGGTCAAGATCAAAAATACCGCACACTTGTGCACAATTTTGTTGCATTTCATCCTCTTCTTTTTCTCTTGCATTTTCCCGCTCATTCCAAATAATCAAGATGATGGGACGGAGATCTCTTAGGCCGACCCTGTCGGCACCGCTATCCAGCACTCCCCCCTACTCATCTAGGAATAACTCGGAGAGTCCGCTCTCCGAGCCCGAGTTCACATCCACCCTGTTCCCCCTCGACCACCCTTCCAATTCTCCTTCCCTCAGTCCAATTATTTCAGAGTACAGTGAATCACAGAATTCAGCTCATTCATCCGCACCTGAAATGGCCTCTTTTGCATTTTCAGAACATCAAGCAATGGCAGACAGAGGCGAGCACCAAGATGATCACGATCACCCGCCGTTTATTATTGATCAAGCGGCCATCAACAATTCCCTGCTAGCGTCCCTGGAGAATATGCAGAGACAGATCCGTGACCAGGGGACATTTATGGGTGATCTGATGAGAGAGATAGCACAGCTGAGAGAACACCGACCTGGGGGCGGTGGCGGTGGCGGTGGAGAAGGAGGAGGACCCGATGCAGGAGGCGACCCGGACGGTGAGCGACCGCCACAGACTATCATGAGGGAGCTTCACAACCCAGCTTCGTCCCTCACTCACCGGTGGATCAGACTTCCGCCAATCCACGGAGACTTCGAGCTTCGGCACAATACGATTCAGATGCTACCCAAGTTCCATGGATTACCAACCGAAGAGCCGCACCTCCATCTCCAAGAGTTCGAAATGATTTGCAGCACCATCCACGATCGGTTGTTGACCGAGGACACTATCAAAATGATCGCCTTCCCATTCTCATTGGTTGATAGAGCCGCATATTGGCTCAAGCATCTAGGGCGATTTGTCGACACTTGGGCAGATCTCCGGTCCGTATATTTGAAGAAATACTATCCTCTCGGCCGGACAAACGCAGCTCGAGCCATGATCAGCAATTTCACCATGATCCCGAATGAACAATTCCATGAAGCATGGGATCGTTTCAGAGAGCTCATAGACCGGTGTCCACATCACGATATCTCTAAGCCCCATCTGGTGCAGAGTTTCTTCTGTGGGCTGACACCGGAGCTGCAGGGGCTTGTGAACGCCTCTTGCGGTGGATCATATTTTTCCAAAGGTGAAGACGATGTCTGGGCCATATACGAAGGTATGGCAGAAAACTCCACAGTGATGACCCAGGCCAGAGTCTACACTCAGCAGAAGCCCCCGCAAGGAGCGGGATCATTTCAGAGGATCGCACGCATCGATGCCGGGCCCAGCACAACGTCGGTAGCCGCGGCCCAAGCCGAATCAGCAGCAGCCGACATGGGTATCATTAGCGAGAAGCTGGACCGCATGGAGATCCTTGAGAAGAAGCAAAACCAAGGTCTAGCCCAGATGGACCTTCTCACAAAGACAATGAGTGATCTGAAAACTCAAATTCTCTGTATTCAGGAGGCACAGGCCCATTCACAACAGCCTCCCAGGACACAGGTTGCTTCCAGCAGCAGCAATCCCAACCAGGCCTCCACCTCATACCGCCAGGTGAACCATATCCAGGCGGAGCCGGTTCCATTGTTGCAGTACCATCCAGAGCAACCGCCATCTCAGGAGATGCAGATGGTGGTGTATCAGCCGGAGCAACCGCTGGTAGTTCTTCCTCCACCCTCCTTCGAGCAGGAACCGTTGATGGAAGTCAACGGGATATGGTATGACCGATACCCGCAGCCTGCAATCCGTAGGGATCACCCCGGATTCCGTTGGGGTAATGGAGCTTCCTCATCCCAACAGCACCTTCCTGCTCAAGGACAGCAGAGCAGCCAGCCACAGCAGCAACACCAGCAGCCCCAGTACAACCAGCCCCAGCAATACCACAGTGGTCCTCGTCCCGCCTATCAGGGACAGCAGTGGAGGTCGCGCCAGCAGCCTCAGCAATCTTATCACCAGCCTCCCCCTCAATTCCAGCAGCAGCAGCCCCATGTCCAGCAGGGACAGACATCCGGTTCTCAGGGTCCAGCCTACGAGAACCCAGCCCTTGATGATCTTGCCCGCTTGCTATCTGAACAGCGAGCATCTTTCAGGCAAGAAATGGATGAGTTCCGGCAGGAGATGCGGGACATTATCAAAGGCAAGGCCGCCATACCCGCTCAGATCGAACCAAACCCTAATAATTTCAAGAGAAAATCTGAGCAGGTAGAGTTCATAGAGGGTGCCTCTCCTAGTGCAAATTTGAATGATATGTCTTCTTTTGTGCATGATGCGGATTTTGTGACTACTAGGAGCGGTAGGATACCAGCCGGCGGCGCCTCTTCTGAGCGACAACCCGAAGCCGAACCAGGAGCGCCAGAAGAGCAGAGGAGCGGTACTGATGCCGCGACAGATGATGTTGAAGACGGTGGTGCTGATGCCATCATTTTGGGAAATGAACCAGAGCGCGGTGCTGATGCCGCGAAGACAGGTGCGAGTGGTGGTGCTGAGGCCACCACATCTACTTTTGTTGAGCCATCTTCTGTGATGCCACCACTTTTTGTATCTAGTGACTATGGGAAGAAAATCAAAAACAAAAATATGAATAAAGGAAAGGTTTCTGTTCAAATTGCAGATCCATATGTGTTGAATGATGATGATTGTATGGATTCTCCACCTTCACAGGCACAGGGACCGACTCCTAGCCCTCCATCTGAGGAGGCACCTACCATCCCCTTCCCTGAGGCACTCCGCCGAGCGAAGGGGAATAAAAAAGAAAATCCCAAAAAGAACCAACAGGTAGAGTTCGGCAATGAGATGATTGACAGATTCCATATCCAGCTGACTCTACGAGAAGCGTTTGAGCATATCCCCTTCTTCAAGAAGAACTTAAAAGAAACAACCACTGTCCGAAGAAGGAAGAGGCACAGAGATCAAATCCATATGCTCACTCACAACACTTGCTGCGCCATTCAGAACACATTGCCAGCCAAGCGACCAGACGCAGGAGCTCCCTATGTCAGATGTGAGATTCAGGAGCAGCAGTTTGATCGTACTCTATTAGACAGCGGCTCTTCAATCAACCTACTTCCGGCAGCCTTACTCAAGCAGTTCGAGTTTGGCCCTCTTCTTCGAAGCAGAACCGTCCTTCAGTTTGCTGACAGGTCGATTAAGAGGCCGAAGGGGTTATTGAAAGACGTGGTCGTTACCATTCAGGGCCTGAAATTCCCCGTGGACTTCGTTGTGTTGGACATGGAGATCCCTGAGGCGGTAACTGATGCCCCCATCATTCTCGGACGTCCATTCTTGGCCACAGCCAAGGCAGTGACTGACCATGATAGTGGGAAGGTATGCTTTCGCGTAGAGGGCGAAACCATACAAATAGAGACGATCGAAGAGATCAGAGCTAGAGAGGCAGAATGCTCCGAGCAGTTCAGCGAAGCCGAGCAGATGACAGAGGAGGAGCTAGACATCCACCAGGTGTGTGATTTTGAGATGACTGATGATGAATCCAACTGGAAAGATCCCGTAGCACCGACCCTCGCCTTGCCTTCAGATTCACTGTATCTCAAGCTCATGGCAGTCGAGAGTCGGGAGAGCACATCCCTGGATGAGGATATTTCTGAGGCTGACAGTGTCGTGATGAGTGGTGCCGAAGAATTTCAATCGTGCTCATCTTCTTCTGATCCCTCGGATTCAGACATAGACTGGGATGATTTTGATGATTATTTACCTTGTCTGATTCCTTCTGAGCCGACAGCCGTGACAGAGTGCGTGCCAGTGCAGTTCATTGATGATCAATCAGGCCACCCTTCGTCAGATATTCATGCAGAGCGAGAGTTCTCCCATGCAGACTTGGTTGCATTCACACAGACATATCAGAAGCCAGATCTGCCACCTCCCAGTTGTCCGGAAAGAAAACCTCTGCCGCAGTCTATGAAGTACAGATTCCTTGCTGGAGAGCCAGAAATGCACCCAGTCATTATCTCAGCAGATTTGACTGGAGAACAAGAATCTCGTCTGATGGAGGTTCTTGAAAGAAACCGCAAGGCAATCGGTTGGAGTATAGTTGATCTCCAGGGGCTGAGCCCAAAGCTTTGCTCTCACCACATCTATCTTGAAGATAACGCTAAGCCGTCGCGTGAGTTCCAACGACGGCTGAACCCGAATCTTCGAGACGTTGTCATGAAAGAAATTTCCAAGTGGTGGAGCGCCGATTTTATCTATCCCATCTCCGACTCCAAATGGGTTAGTCCACTTCATGTGGTACCCAAGAAGACGGGTATCACTACAGTTATCAATGAGTCCGGAGAGGAGATCGCTACCAGAGTACCAACTTCTTGGAGGGTCTGTGTGGACTACAGACGATTGAATGAGGCCACCAAGAAGGATCACTTCCCGCTACCATTTATTGATCAGATTATCGAGCGGTTAGCTGGGAAGAGCCATTACTGTTTCCTCGATGGGTACTCTGGATATAATCAAGTGGTCATTGCGCCCGAAGACCAGGAGAAAACGACATTCACCTGTCCGTTTGGGACCTATGCTTTCAGACGGATGCCCTTTGGTCTATGTAACGCTCCAGCGACATTCCAAAGGTGCATGTTGTCCATCTTCTCGGACATGGTGGGTGACTGTTTAGAGGTCTTCATGGATGACTTCTCGGTCTATGGCGACGGGTTCGACGCTTGTCTTGACTGCCTAGACCGTGTGCTGAAGCGCTGCATAGAGGTCAATCTTGTCTTATCCTGGGAGAAGAGTCATTTCATGATGACTCAAGGGACGGTCCTTGGTCATATCGTCTCCAACAGGGGCATGGAGGTCGATCCGGCTAAGGTGGACATCATCAGGAAACTCAATCCGCCGTCCAATCTGCGTCAGTTACGGTCTTTTCTGGGGCATGTCGGTTTCTACCGACGGTTCATTCAGAACTTCAGTCGAATTGCCCGACCGCTAACTGACTTGCTGACCAAAGACACCGAGTTTATTGTTAATGATAAGTGTCTTGAATCATTTGAGACTCTCAAAAATATGGTTGTCTCAGCTCCTGTCCTTCAGCCACCCGATTGGTCTCTCCCATTCGAGATCATGACGGATGCTTCAGATTTTGCCGTTGGGGCTGTGCTCGGACAGAGGAGGGATGGTTTACCTTTTGCCATCCACTACGCCAGCCGGACTTTGGATGCCGCGCAGCGGAATTACACTGTGACTGAGAAAGAGATGCTGGCCGTAGTTTTTGCTCTTGATAAGTATCGATCATATATTCTTGGATCTAGAGTAACAATATACACTGATCATACCGCCATCCGGTATTTAATGGCCAAGAAGGATGCCAAAGCACGTCTCACCAGATGGATCCTTCTACTCCAGGAATTTGATATTGAAATTAAGGATAAGCCTGGAGTCAAGAATGTGGTGGCGGATCATCTCTCCAGATTGGAGAATCTTGAGGAATCTGAGCCCAGCGCACCTATCACAGAGACATTTCCAGATGAGGCGATCTTGGCTGTCACCTCACTCCCATGGTATGCTGACTTTGTAAACTATCTTGCTGCCAAGACAGTCCCTCAGGGTTGGCCCAGGCAGAAACTTGAGACCTTCCTAGCTAAGGCCAAGTTTTATCATTGGGAGGATCCCATCCTTTATCATGAAGGAGGGGACAGTATCTGGAGGAGGTGCATTCCTCAAGAAGAGCAGCATAGCGTCCTCACATACTGCCACAAGCTTGAGGCAGGAGGACATCATTCTGGAAAAAGGACAGCACAAAAGGTGCTTCAATCCGGCCTATGGTGGCCTACTCTCTTCAAGGATTCTGATGAGTTCGTGAAGGGATGTACTGACTGTCAGAAAATGGGAACCTGCGGACAGAGAGACATGATGCCCATGCAACCCATTCACTTCTGTGAGGTTTTTGATGCATGGGGGATTGATTTCATGGGCCCATTTCCTAAGAGTCAGGGATTCGAGCATATTTTGCTCGCTGTAGATTATGTCAGTCGATGGGTTGAGGCCATCCCCGCCCGAGCCGCAGATGCAAAAACCGTGTGTAAATTCTTGAGGAAAAATATCATTTCACGGTTCGGGGTACCTAGAGTTTTGATTTCTGACGGGGGGTCTCATTTCATCAATGACAAAGTCAGGGCCCTTGCAGACGAGTTCGGCATTGACCATCGGGTTGCCACTCCTTATCACCCTCAGACTAATGGTCTTGCCGAAGTATCGAATAGGGAGATAAAGACTATCTTGCAGAAAGTTGTCCGCCCAGACCGAAAGGATTGGTCACAGCTTTTGGACTCGGTCTTGTGGGCGTATCGGACATCTTTCAAGAACCCATTGGGGACATCTCCCTTTCGTCTCGTCTATGGCAAGCCGTGCCATTTGCCAGTGGAAATCAAGCACAAATCTTTTTGGGCAGTTACTGAGTTGCTTCTAGATCCCGAGAGTATAGGTGACCAGAGAAGAGCAGAATTGGCAGCCCTGGAGGAATTGAGAGATACAGCCTTTTCGAACAACTTACAATACAAAGAGAAAGTGAAGACATGGCACGATTCGCATATCAGCCATAAACAGTTTGAGCCAGATCAGAGAGTATGGTTGTTTGATTCCAGGCTGAAATTATTCCCAGGGAAATTACAGAGCAAGTGGAAAGGACCGTATGTGGTCAGGAAGGTACATGACAATGGAAGCATCGACATATCCGAACCGTCATCTTCCTCTACCTTCCGCGTCAACGGTCAACGCTTGAAATTATATCTTGATCATGATCCGCCGACCATTGACGTAGCCCCCATTCTTCTGGTATGAGATGTGTCCTTTGATTCTCATCATCTACATCTCATACATGGTGATCAAATGCTACTTTCCGCTGTACAAATCCATCTGTTTATATCACTTGGTTTTCTTATTTTCTTCTTTTCCATCTCTATCTTCTTTATCTATCACAAAGGTGCCGCCCTTGTAGACAGTTTTCCATACTTAGGACGTACTTTGTCCTAAGTATAGGGGGGTTGGCACCCCGAGTTTTTCTATTCTTTTCGATCCTCTCCATTGTCTCCTCTTCTTGTCTATACTTAGGGATGTCTTACCCTAAGTATAGGGGGAGACAATCTGAGTACGATCTGTTCATTCCCACCCTTGACCCTCCCTGCGTTGTGTACAGTCTGCTATACTTAGGATTATTTGATCCTAAGTATAGGGGGGACGGTCAACTTCTCATTGATCCATTCATTTATTCTTTAGACTTGTCTATACTTAGTACGAGTTATGTCTTCTCTTTTCTCTCCGATCTATGAGGACATAGCTCAAGCTAAGTATAGGGGGGTCGTATATACGACCGTATATACTTTAGCCATAACTCGTACTTTCGTATTTTCCTAATAATATGGCTACTAATTCTTTAAAATTCATTAAAAATCCTTAATAAAAAGATGTGGTTATTCCTCACTTTCTTTTTGTATTTACTGATTAATAAATCAGGTGAAAATGTTTTTTGCAAAATGTTTGAAAAATAGTTTGAAAATCTTTGTGAACATCTATTGAAAACTATTTTGAAAATATTTTGTTACATGTTTTCAACCTTTGTAAAAAAGTGTGGTTTGTAAAACTTCTTTTCTTTGTGTGAAATAAAATGTTTGAAAAATGATTTGCAAATGGTTTGAAAAATGGTTGCAAAAATATTTGAAAAACCTATATATACTGTTTTGAAAAACCGATTGCAAAATGATTTTCAAATGAGTGTACATGTTTGTAAAAATGTTTGTAAAAACTATTTTGGACTATAGTTTTCAAAATTTATGTGAAAAGCTTGTGTCAAATAAGTTTGAGGAATATTCACATCACACCCAAATCCATCTTATATATATATGTATAAAATTGACCACTTACCCTGTAAATTCTTGAAATCCACTTCTTGTATATACAAAGAAGCACTCCCGTGTACATAGTTTTCACCTTGTTTTCAGCCAAAATCTTTTTGTTTTCAAAAATTCCCAAAAACATTTGCAAAAATTAAAATCCAAAAACATCTGAAAAATCTTTTTGAAAAATACAAAAAAAATATGCATCATCATCATCATCTTTTCAAAAACCCATAAAAAGTTCAAAATCTTGAAAATTGCATCACAAAAATATTTTCTGCATTGCATTGCATAGCATTCGCATTTTTCGGATTGAGTTTGATAGTTGAACGAGTCTAAGTAAAATCCGGAGATTGGAGCTTGATTGGACCTTATAATCTACCTAATAACAGGAACCTTATAGGAACTGTGTTTGAGGTACTTCAGGTCTAGTTGACTTAATTCTTTGAGGATCACGAGACTTGGTTCAATGGATTCTTGACTGCCTAAGTAGAGTATTTCGGAGCACACGCACGACTCTTGTTGATAATGACCTAACTTGGACACCTGCACCTTTCACATGGCTCAACTCAGTTGGAGTGGTGAGGGGATTGGATTTGCCGGTATGAGACGCACACAAGTGGAAACATTTGTCCTCCTCTAGGGAGGGAAGTGCACCCCAACCCGTCCAGTGATTAGGAAGTCTAAAGACAGGAGGCTGTGGGTTGCGATAAAGCTTCAAAAGAGGGATAGTCTACTGGCTCAAGAGGAAAAACTCTGTATGTAAATGCTGCTGTGTATAGTATTCAAAAAAAAAAATGTGTTCAGGCATGTACAAAAATAAAAAGCCTGCAAGTATGTACAAAGTCAATAAGCAAGCTTGAGTTCCAAAGTCAAATATGCGAGCCTGCAGCAGGATGACTTGACTACACTGGTCTTGCATCCAAGGATAGGTAGCTACACTGGCTACCGTCCATTCTTCTCTTCACCCCCTCCTCTTGAGCTGGTTGCCACTTGAACTTAGAAGGGAATACCCCGCTCCTCGAGGATGGAGTTGCTGGATTGGGGAATCATTGGGTTGTCATACTGGAGAAGTCAGTTTCTTTGTCATTCTAATTAGGGAGAGCCACCATCACTTACACTGTACAAGTCAGATTCATAGTCGTAAGAGTTTGCGTATGAGTTGAGATATTTCTGACCTGGCTATTGAGGAGACTTGGACAAAGTTTTGGGATTCTCAAGGACTGTTGGATTTCAAACACGGTTCTCATTAAGGTTCCACCCGCACTAAAATTTCCAAAGGTCCGACTTAAGCTCCAAACTTTGATTTTGCGAAGACAAGTTTGATGATTAAATAAAATCCAAGTTCTTCTTTTTCTTTTCTTTCTTTTCTTTTTTGCACTTATTGCATAAGTGTTTGCTAGGGACTAGCAAAGGTAAAGTATAGGGGGATGATGAATCCACATTTCATCATCTTTATTCTATCATTTTGGCACCAAAAACCCTAGCAAATGCCTGTAAATAGCATTAAAACCACCATCTTAGCATTCATGCATGTGCATTCAGATTGTGTATAAATCTCTGTAATTAAGGCCAAAATTATAGAATAAATAAAGAAAAGAAAAAGAATAAAATATTGTAAATGTTTTATGACCCAAAACCCCCGAGACCTAGGCATCTTGATGAATAGGTCGACAAGGAATAAAGTAGGGGGAGATAAGGTCAGAAATACAGTGTAAACACCTATACAATCTATTCATTCTTTATTCATTTTGGAACCTATTTTTGGTTCCACTTTTTGTACATCAAATAAAGAAACGTTGTACATGAAAGTTGTAGATAATTTCATAAAGAAAAAAATACAAAATTGATTTCACAGAAAAGTCATGTACAGACAAAAAGATATGGTCTGAATAAGAATCCAAAATCCCAACTTCCCAGACCCGTATCTCACAAACGACAACTCCAAATGCAGTGTACTCACCTTTAATTGTATATAGAATAAAATAATCTGTCCAATGGTGGTGGTTTCGCATTTGGCGGAGCTACGGTTTGAAAGTTGGCTTTTGGACCCACATTGTACACTGGTACTGAATAAAATATTCAATATATTCTTTATTCATTATTTATTCCTTTTTATATTTTTATAATTTTGTAAATATTACTTATAACATATATATGCATTAAAATTGAATTAAAATGTAAAGAAAAATAGAAAATAAAATACTTGTATATATTCAATACATAGGTATACTATATATACTTATACCTGCATAAAATACACTTGTATTTTATTAAATATACAAAACACATCAGAAAAATAAAATAAAAATATATTTATGTATATAAAAGTATGTTATAATTTTACAAAATCATAAACAAAAAAATAATAAGATTAAAAATACATAAAATAAAATAAAATAACAAAATGCATAGGTAATATACCTTTATAGGGTTAAAAAGGTAACTTGTAAAAGTTGAAGTCATAAAAATAAATAAAAATCAGAATAAAATACTACATAAAATTTTGAACATATTTTATTCTATAACTTTTATTTAATTCGGGCATTTATTATTTTAATTTGAATTTTCAAAACTTTTTCGCGGGGTTTTTCCTGGTTGGTCCACGTAGACCAACCAGGAGGCGGTCAGCATTGACCCTAGGTCAACTGCCTGCCTTCCCCCACCTACCGCCTGTCAGACCTGGGTTTTCACCCATCTTTGACGAGATTTTCCAGCCGTGCCTTGCATCTTTTTGAGATGATTTCTTCGCATCTTTTCTTCCTCGTTATGCGGTGAATCAAGTCCAAGTGAAACCTTGGACTTTGGATCACTGAGGCGATCAGGGCACCTTGATCTTTGGAGCTCCTCTGCCACTGAGTCAAACCAATAAAACCAACATCCCATTTTCAAATCGATTTCGAGTCCCCTTGTTCCACCCTTCAGCGCCACCGTTGTGCTCCTGAGGTCCGTGGAGGTGACAGCTCCATCGCCAACCCTTCAGCCGAGGCGCGCGAAGTCGAGGGAAGCTCCACCACCTCCGCCAAGTGACGGCGTCGAGGTACCCCTTTTTCCTCTGGCCCCGGCCATTGAGGGCTCGCCCCACCTTCTGGTTTATCCCATTAGGTTCCTGTTAGCTTAATCTCCGAAAACCCTAAAAAAATCTATAAGTTTAACCGCTCATTTCGCCCGTTCACGCATCATCGCCGGAGCGCAACTCCGGCCACCATCGACCACTCCACCCCGCGCTTAGTTTAGGTCCACCGAGGGTCCAGGCACTTTGCCCTGGACCTTCTAACTCTTCTTGTAGGGTCAACGCGCGTTGAATCGCGCCTGGGAGCAATTTTGAGGCTCACCGGAGCTCAGCCGAGCCCCCCAGCTCCGCCACCTTCGCCTGAGCACCTCGGCCGTCGCTGAGGCATTTTGAAGCCCCCAGGAGGTAGAAGACGACCCCAGGAGCCTCCACGGCAATTTTGAAGCACTATCGTCGCCGGAGGAGGGAGATCAAGGTCGGAGAAGCTCGCCTCCACCGGCGTTCTTCCCCGTTCGTGCAACCCCCTTCCTAGCCGTTGGATCAAGGAGGAGCTCCCAGATCGCACAGCCTTCGTCGGATCTCCACCAGTCTCCACCGTCCGATCAGCCAAGGAGGATCTAATCAGGGCCGTGCATCGCCCAAGCGTCATCAGCCGTTCTTGTGCTGCCACGTGTTTAAGTGAAACGCCCCCAGCCGCTGGATCACGCCTCGTCCCCCCAGCCGTTGGATTCGAGCCACGTGTCAACATCGGAGCGTCGCGTCGAGGGTATTTTGCAACTCACCCCTCGCGCCTTTTTGTATTTAATATTTAGTCTTTAAACTTTTGTCTGTAGCGTAGATATTTTGTAATATTTGCAAAGAAACCCACCGTACTTTATTTATTCACGTTTAGGTCCCTCGCCACGTCACCTCACGTGACCAGTTCACGTGAGGTGTGGGCATTTTGCAGAGGCACCCTTGGGTTGTTGTGTATTTCGTTTCGGTCCTTGAATTTTCAAAGCACGTGTAATACTTCTGGGTATTTTGCATGTTAACCCCCAGACTTTTGTGAAATTGCACTTCAGTCCCTCCCAGGCGCGTGCAAGTCACGCGCCCTGGTGGGTAATTTGTAGGCGTGCCCAGGCGGGTCTTGTATTTACATTTTGGTTCCAGAAGTTAAATATTAAGTTCAAAATTTTGTGGATAATTGCATGTTAGCCCCTGGATGTTTTGAATATTGCATTTATGCCCTTGCCAGCACTGTTTAATGTTGGGACCCTTGTTCTAATTGTTTAAAATATCATTTTAACCCCAAAAATTCCACAAAAAAAATAGAGTTAAGCTTCTGGATAGGTGTACTTTAACGCCCTATTTTTAGTTTTTGATTTTATTTTATTTTCATATTTATTAAAAATCAAAAACCCCCTTTTTTGTGCACTGTCTACCTTAGAAAATATCAAAAAAATATCAAAACACCTCCAAAAATTCCCAAAAATTCACATAGTGTCTATTTTACCCTATTTTAGAGTCAGTCCAAAAATCATTAAAAATTTCAAAAGAAAAACACTAAAAATTGAAAAACACTCAAAAACTTCAAAAAAATATATAAAATAGTAGAAAAATCCAAAAAATACAAACTCAGCTTCTGTTTGTCACTTATTTTATTCTCTTTATTAGAAAAATAGTGTGAATTATTTTGAGTACTGGTTGATATTTTTAAAGTACATTTTACTCACAACCAGCCCTATTCTCACTGTTTTCCTTTATTTCAGCCCTTAAAAATACCAAAAACACCTAGAAAAATCCCCAAAAATCACAAAAACAGTAAAAAACCCTGAAAAGACTAAAAACATTTTATTCCTGAATTTTTGAGCATTTTTGTGCATTTTTATAAATCTTTTACTTTGCCTTGTTTTATATTGCCTTTACTTCCCAATATTGAAAAAGAAAATAAAAATTATAAAATATAAAATATAAAAATCCGAAAATCAAAAATCAAAATACAAAATTAAAAATTAAATAAAAAAAATTTAAAAATTAAAAACCCACAAAAATTTGTAGTTGTTTGCTTGCTTAGTGTAGACACTTCACACATCAATCACACACTTGTGCATTCATTTGCTTGAGCTACACTGTTTGCTCCCTGTGTTCGAACTCTCTGCATACTTGACACTATACACCATTTGTGCAGAGTTAAAAATAAATTTTAACTCCACATTTATTTCTAATTGTTGATTTTTAGTGTGGGTTAATTGTTGATTTAGTCATTATTTGGTGTGGTCAATACACCGACTGTTGACTCGCCTTGTGAGTCAATACGACCGCACTCGATTTCGGCTACATCAGTCAGCTTGTGGTTCTTCACGATAATAGCAATTTCTGAAACTTAGGGCGATTTCATCGGCTTTTGCATTTGCATATAGATAGGTTTCAATTCTGCTGAGCATCCTTGCATGTAGAGTGCTGGAGGCAAGGTGAGCATTTCTCTTTAGCATACATCATCGATTGCCACTTGCATTGCTTTTCCGCCTCTCCCTCTGATTTTGCCAACCTAGGTGCTTAAAGGAATTGAATCCTCGATAGGATCGTGCATTTTTCATTAAAAAAAATCCAAAAAAAGTGATAATCCATAAAATTGGGACTGCTAATATTACTTGACCCTAAAACCGATCAAAAATAAAATCTTGTATTGGGGCGTGTAATCCCCTCATTGTCTTCATTTTACATTGCTCGCGCACACGCTAAGGATTAGTGCCCAAATCCCATTTCAGCCCCCTAAGTGTTTGCGCAACATTTTGGACTTCTCACCTAACTCTAAAAAAGACAAGATTAAAAGACCGAATTTTCGATCTCTACCGAGTTGAGTAGGTGAATTGAGGGTTTGACTTGTTTTTATTTTTGTTTGTGATTGTTTTGTGTGTGTCCTAGATCGCCGCTGTGCACTTGCGCCTTTCTTCTCACTTCTCTTGACTTGACCATCGTACTCCCCCGATCATTTTCTTTTGTTTCGAGATGGCCGACTGGAGCGTATTTTATCCGGACTTTGTGGATCCCTCGTTCACTCCAGCCGGTCCACCTCCTTCTTTCCAGGAGGACTTTGCTCCTGACTTCTGTATATTATCCGCCTCCACCTTCACATCCACCCGAGACTGAGCTGATGGAGTCACCTTTCATGGAGTCCACCCTTGAGCACTTGACCCAGATGATGGATCATATGAGACAGAGGATTGACCACCTCACTAGTACCAATAAGAGCGACCATGATATTCCACCATTTGATGATATGGGTTCATTCAAGGATTTCCATGAGAGCTTGCAATCGTCCAAAATACAAAAAAATGAGAAAAATTTAAAAACACAAAAAGATTTCGAGAGACATACGATCGAGTCGGACTGTAAGGAGAGCGCCCACTTGCCAAACCATTTGATCACACAACCTTTCACATCCAGACCCACCTTTGTCCCCGAGGATGCCGCTGTACAGACTGCTCTTGGCATGCCTCGTGTATATGCTGATTCCGACCTTCTCCCTTGTATGGAGGAGGTCCAAAAAATTCAAAAAAATGCCGACTGAACCCGAAGTGGTGGCCACCATACATGAGATTATCCGTGCCCCACTTCAACAGGCCATGACCGATTTATCTGCTCCTCCTCCCAAGAAGAGAAAGCGGAGGAGCAGATCTGAGCATCATATCTTGACCATGGCCACTGCCCACGCCATCACACACCGTCCCATTCCTCGGAAGAGGAACACTGCCACACCTTTCATTAGCTGCACCATCTCTGACCACACATGTGATCGCACTCTCCTAGACGGCGGTGCTTCGATTAGCATCATACCCTTCTCGCTGATACAATCTCTTCACTTAGGGCCTCTCAAGAAGACCAAGATGATCGTACAGTTTGCTGATGGATCCATCAAGAGGCCGAAGGGTATCCTTGAAAACGCCGTCATTTCGACTCAGGGCATGAGCTATCACGTTGATTTTGTCGTATTGCCCATGGAGACCTCCACTGGGGAGCACTCTCCAATCATCGTGGGACGACCATTCCTCGCCTCTGCGAGGGTCGTTATTGACTATGGATCAGGAGAGATTCGCTTCCGTTCTATTGACGAGAGTGAAGTGTTGATCACCGCACCCACTGCTGACCAGAGAACTGCACCTGATGTGATTTCACCTATCTTGGCTGACCCCGAGGACTATGATCTATATGAGGATATCAGAGAGACCTTCTTCATGACCGATGATGAGACCCGAGAATTCCTCTCCAAGGAGGAAAGCTCGGAAAGCATAGACCTTGGTGTTGCTGCTTCCTATGATTGGCGATGTGTTGATGACATCCGCGGGATTTACACGATCGATACCATTGAGCGGAGGGCAGATTTAGAGACTATACAGGACGGACATGCTTTGACTACTTTCACTGATGAGTCCTCTCCTGTCCATATAGATACTGATGAGTCGAAGGCCGAATTTGATTTAGTTGCTTTTCTTCGGAAATTCGGGCCTTTTGATGAGAAAGATGATCCGGTTGAGATTATAGAGGACGAACAGAGTTCGACTACTTCCACTGATGAGTTCGTGCCTTTTGGTTTTGACCTGGACGACACCTCGCAGGATGACTCTGATTACACTACTTCCGATGATGATGAGTTCGTCCCATTCCACTTCGATATCAGCGAGACTCCTAAGGCCGGACCTAGCCGCACTTCTTTCACTGATCCGTCTGTGCCTTCACACCCTAGGGCCACTGAGGACTTACACCCCGTCGACCCTGATCGGATTCCGTCCACTGTGGACCCCGATGTCGACCTGCACCACACTAGATCTATTCCTCTGCGGTCCCGCAAGAAGGTTCGCTTTCAACCTTCTTGATCATGTGTACATCCACCTCTGTTGTACATCCTCCTTTGTTCATCTCTTTCTATCTCCCGTTTTTACTCGTCCACCCATTCTCGTGTCTGCCTTGCTGAGGACGTACTTTGTCCTAAGTATAGGGGGGTGGACGAGTCGAGTGTTCATTCTTCGTTTCATGTCATTACTCCTGTTGTTGCCTACACTTAGGGCTTCTTTTACCCTAAGTATAGGGGGAGTGATGTGTATATCCTCTGATCTACCCTTCCATCTTCAGATCTCTTTTCTTCTTTTCTTCTTTTCATTTTCTATCTTCTTTTTCTATCAAAAAGGTGCCGCCCTTGTAGACAGTTTTCCATACTTAGGACGTACTTTGTCCTAAGTATAGGGGGGGTGTGCACCCGAGTTCTTTCATTCGTTTCGATCCTCTCCATTGTCTCCTCTTCTTGTCTATACTTAGGGATATCTTACCCTAAGTATAGAGGGAGACAATCTGAGTACGATCTGTTCAATCCCACCCTTGACCCTCCCTGCGTTGTGCAAAGTCTGCTATACTTAGGATTATTTGATCCTAAGTATAGGGGGGACGGTTAACTTCTCATTGGTTCATTCATTCATTTCTTTATTTATTCTTTAGATTTTCCTATACTCAGTACGAGTTATGTCTTCTCTTTTCTCTCCGATCTATGAGGACATAGCTCAAGCTAAGTATAGGGGGGTCGTATATACTGCGTATATACTTTAGCCATAACTCGTACTTTCGTATCTTCCTAATAACATGGCTAATAATTCATCAAAAATCATTAAAAACCTTAATAAAAAGGTGTTTTATACCTCAAATTCTTTTTATTTACTGATTAATAAATCAGGTGAAAATGTTTTTTGCAAAATGTTTGAAAAATAGTTTGAAAATCCTTGTGAACATCTATTGAAAACTATTTTGAAAATATTTTGTTACATGTTTTCAACCTGTGTAAAAATGTGTGGTTTGTAAAATTTACTTTCTTTGTGTGAAATAAAAATGTTTGAAAAATGATTTGCAAATGGTTTGAAAAATGGTTGCAAAAATATTTGAAAAACCTATATATACTGTTTGAAAAACCTTTGCAAAATGATTTTCAAATGTGTGTACATGTTTGCAAAAATGTTTGTAAAAATTATTTTGGACTATAGTTTTCAAAAATTGTTTGAAAAATCTGTGTCAAATAAGTTTGAGGAATATTTACATCACGCCAAAATCCACTATATACATGTACTTATAAAATTGATCACTTACCCTTGTAAATCCTTAAAATTCACTTCTTGTATATATAAGGAGCACTCCCGTGTACATATTTTAACCTATTTTTCAGCCAAAATCTTTTTGTTTTCAAAAAGCCCAAAAACATTTGCAAAATTAAAATCCAAAAACATTTGAAAAATCTTTTTGAAAAAGACAAAAAATGCATATGCATCATCATCATCTTTTCAAAAATCCATAAAAAGTTCAAAATCTTGAAAATTGCATCACAAAAATATTTTCTGCATTACATTGCATAGCATTAGCATTTTTTGGATTAAGTTTGATAGTTGAACAAGTCTAAGTAAAATCCGAAGATTGGAGCTTGATTGGACCTTAAAATCTACCTAATAACAGGAACCTTATAGGAACTGGGTCTGAGGTACTTCAGGTCTGGTTGACTTAATTCTTTGAGGATCACGGGACTTGGTTCAATGGATTCTTAACTGCCTAGATAGAGTATTTCGGAGCACACGCACAACTCTTGTTGATAATGACCTAACTTGAACACCTGCACCTTTCACATGGCTCAACTCAGTTGGAGTGGGAGGGGATTGGATTTGCCGGTATGAGACGCACACAAGTGGAAACACTTGTCCTCCTCTAGGGAGGGAAGTGCACCCCAACCCGTCCAGTGATTAGGAAGTCTAAAGACAGGAGGCTGTGGGTTGCGATAAAGCTTCAAAAGAGGGATAGTCTACTGGCTCAAGAGGAAAAACTCCTTATGTAAATGCTGCTGTGAATAGTATTTCAAAAAAAAAGAAAAAAAAAGAAAAAAAAGAAAAAAGTTCAGGCATGTACAAAAATAAAAAGCCTGCAAAGTATGTACATATGTTGTAAAGTCAATAAGCAAGCTTGAGTTCCAAAGTCATATCATGTGAGCCTGCAGCTGGATGACTTGACTACACTGGTCTTGCATCCTCGGATAGGTAGCTACACTGGCTACCGTCCATTCTTCTCTTCACCCCCTCCTCTTGAGCTGGTTGCCACTTGAACTTAGAAGGGAATACCCCGCTCCTCGAGGATGGAGTTATTGGATTGGGAAATCATTGGGTTGTCATACTGGAGAAGTCAGTCTCTTTGTCATTCTAGCTAGAGAGAGCCACCATCACTTACACTGTACGAGTCAGATTCATAGTCATAAGGGTTTGCGTATGAGATGAGATATTTCTGACCTGGCTATTGAGGAGACTTGGACAGAGTTTCGGGATTCTCAGGGTCTGTTGGATTTCAAATTCGGTTCTCAATAAGGTTCCGCCCACACTAAAATTCCAAAGGTCCGACTTAAGCTCCAAACTTTGATTTTGTGAAGACAAGTTTGATCATTACACTTAGTCCACCTTCTTCTTTTTCTTTTCTTTATTTTTCTATTTTGCACTTATTGCATAAGTGTTTGCTAGGGACTAGCAAAGGCAAGTATAGGGGGATGATGAATCTACGTTTCACCATCTTTATTCTATCATTTTGGCCTTAAAAACCCTAGTAGATGCGTGTAAATAGCATTAATTTATGCATTTTAGCATTCATGTATATGTGTGTAAATATTGTATAAAATGCGGTTTTTAGTGCCAAAATTATAGAATAAAGAAAAGAAAAGAAAAGAATAAAATATTGTAAATATTTTATGACCCAAAACCCCGAGACCTAGGCATCTCGATGAATAGGTCGACCAGGAATAAAGTAGGGGGAGATAAGGTCAGAAATACTGTATAAACACCTATACCTTTTATTCATTCTTTATTCATTTTGGGACCTATTTTTGGTTCCACTTTTTATACATCAAATAAAGAAACTTTGTACATGAAAGTTTTAGGTAATTTTATAAAGAAAAATACAAAATTGATTTCACAGAAAAATAATGTATAGATAAAAAGTTATGGTCTGAATAAAAATCCAGAATCCCAACTTCCCAGACCCGTATCTCACAAACAAAAACTCCAAATGCAGCATACTCACCTTTATTGTATATAATTTAAAATAAGCTATTTAATGGTGGTGGTTTCGCATTTGGCGGAGCTACGGTTTGAAAGTTGAGTTTTGGACCCTCATTGTATACTTGTACATATTAAAATAATCAATTTATTATTTATTTATTATTTTTATATTTGTATATTTTTATAATGTTATAAATATTACTTATAATAATTATGTGCACTAAAATCAGAATAAAAACATAAATAAAACATAAAATAAAAATACCTATATAAAATACATAGGTATTATACATATAAATATACCTAGATGATACATACTTCTATTTTATTAAATATACAAAACACATCAATAAAATAAAATAAAAATATATTTACGTGTATAAATGTATGTTATAATTATATAAATTAATAATCAAAATAAATAAATTAAATACATACAATAAAAATAAAAGAATACAATACATAGAATAATATACCTATATAGAGGTATAAAAGCAACTTGTAAAAATAAACCTCATAAAATAATTAAAATTCGGAATAAAATACTATATAAAATAATAAATATTTTTCATTAAATAACCTTAAATTAATTAATTCATTTAATATTTTTAATTTAATTTACAAAACTTTTATTGAAATTTTGTATTTTTGCGGATGACGTGGCCCAATCAGGCCACGCCATCCGTTGACCGGGGGTCAACTCCATGACCCCAGGTCTGGGACTGCTGGACCTTAGTTTTTACCCATCTTCTCGGATTTTTGTAGGTCACGTCTTGAATCATTTCATGACGATGTCTTCTGTGATTTTTCTCCCTGATGTGTGACCATACACGCCCAAAGGTCTCCTCGGGGATTGGATCTTTGATTCATTAGATCTCCATCGATCTTTGAGCCCTCTCGGCCATGTTTCAAAACCGACCCCAAACCTCCATTTTCACTTTGAACCCCCTTAACCCTAGATTTGAGCCTCTAGGCGTCTTGCTCAGGACTGGGAGGGTGACAGCCTCCCTCCAGCCGGCGAAGGAAGCTCAGGCGAAGGTTGAGGTGGGACTTCCACCACCTCCGACCTTGTTAGGCCGTCGAGGTCCATCTCTTGGTCTTTAGAGCCAATCGAGGTTGTGTCTGGTTTATTTCTTTATAGTTAGATAGCTGTTACCCCTAGGAGTAGTTTAGTGCTTTTTAATCTGTGGTTAATCGATTGCTTCGCCCCCTTCGCAACCATACGCCGTGCCGGAGCTCTTGAGCTCCGACGACTATCTTCACCACTCCACGCCACCGTTTTCCGCCAATAAAAGCCAGGTGCCTTGCTTGTTTGTACTGCTGCGTTGCTGTTAACTTTCGCAGGACCTGAAGGAGGTGCTGAACCTCGGATTTCGTCAAAGAAGATCCCAGGTCGGCTGGAGCGTCATCGACAGGCCGAGGGCCACCCGTAGGCCGTCGGCCCTATCTGAGCAGCCTGGGCGTCGGGGAGGAGCAGCTGGAGGCGAACACGACCTTCGGCCGTGGATTTGGCGGTTGGAGCGAGCCCCTGTGCGTGAACAAAACTCGGCAAGGCCGAGTTCTTCATCGGATCTTCCAGCCGCATCGCACGCCGTAGGATCAAGAACACCCCGACGGGTGTACAACTGCCGTTGGATTAGGTGCGCCTGGACCATCCATCGCGAACGAGATCTTTTAATCTGGGCCACCCGCGGCGAACCGGCATCAGCTTCTGTGCGCGCGCCACGTGTTTAAGTGGTGCGTGATCTGCCGTTCACCCGCGCCTTAGCCTTGGGTAATTTTGCTTTAATACCCTGGGCATTCTTGTATTTTGTAATAATTGTTGAAACTTTTACCTGTTGTGCTTTGTTTTTGGTCAAATTTGCGCATTAGCCCTTGTGTTTGTGGAAATATCGGATTAGCCCCTGCCAGGCTCACGTGAGTGACGCGTGTGCTTTGGAAGTTTTGCACTCTTAGCCTAGAGCTTTTTGCTATTTGAATTCAGTACTCGAATATTCTTATCTCAGTTGTAACATTTTGTAGAATTTGCGTGCCATCCCCTCGTATTTTCCGATAATTACACAAATACCCCTGCACACATGCCTTTTCTTTTTGCTTCTAGTATTTTATGCATGCATCTATAAAACCCCAAAAAATCCACAAAAATCACATTAAGTCTCTGTTGCATAGTAGTTTATCACCATGTTTTTATTTTTCATAATTATTGCATTTTAATATTTATTAAAAATAAAAAAATCCATTTTGTGCACTGTCTAGCTTATAAAATCCCTAAAAAATATAAAAACTACTCAGAAAAAATCCCAAAAAAATATATTTTGTTCCCTTTAGTGTGTCTTAGCTCCAGACCAAAAGTCATTAAAAAATACAAAAACACTCCAAAAAATCACAAAACTCTAAAAACCTCTATAAAAATATAAAAAATTCTACAAAACTCCTAAAAATACAAACTTGGTCTCTAAATTTTCCTTATTTTATTATCTTTCATTGAAAATTAATTTGGAGAATTTTTTGTTACTGTTTGCTATTTTATTTCTCCATTTTAGTTTCAGCCTTGCATTTTATTCACTGTTTTGCTTTATTTTGCTAATTAAAAATACCAAAAACATTCTTAAAAATTCCCAAAAATCACAAAAACAGTAAAAAAGTATAAAAAGACCAAAAAGACTTTATTTGCTTATTTTTGAACACTTTTATCTATTTTTATAAATATCTCTTTCTCCATTCTATTCCATTGTCTTTATTTTCCAATATTGAAAAAGAAAATAAAAAAATATAAAATACAAAAAGAAAATATAAAATCAGAAAAGTAAAAACCAAAATACAAAAATATAAAATCAAAAATTAAATAAAAAAAATATAAAATTAAAAACCCACAAAAAAATAGCATCATAGACTCTTGATCACATACACACACATTTTGTGCCTTCGTGCCCCGATCTAACCTATGTGCTCCCTGTGTTCGACCTCTACACATACTTGCACTATACACATCTTGTTGTAGAGTTACAATAAATTTTAACTCCGTACATTTACTTTCATTGCTTGATATATTTGTCGTGGGTTAATTGTTGATTAATTCGGGTTTCGTGAGCGGTCGCTTAGCGACATTGTAGTCCCGCCTTGTGTGGACTATTTTGACCCTCGCAAAACCTGAGTTTTCAGTCATCCACCGCCCCTTTCAGTCGTTGGATCATCTCGCTGCTCTAGATCGTTCAACCACCGTCGGATGCAGAGCCTCCTGGCCATGGATCTCCCATAAGAGATCTAATCTGGACCATCCGTACGAACCGTCATCGTCGCACGAGAACATTCCACATGTATTAGTGAGTTGATCCCAATCGTCCACTCGCATCTGGCTTTGGGTATTTTGCAAACTTTCCCTCGCATAATTTTGTAAACTTGCTAACTCTTACTCCTTGGACCCGTAAACTTGCTAACTCTTACCCTTTGGACCTACGGTTAATCTATTTGAAACTCGGTGGGATTCTTGGAGTAATTTACGAGGTCAATGTATAATTATATTGTGCAAAAAGTTGTAGAGGTAATTTAATAAATTTAATATGTTATAATATAATTAAATTCATGCAAACAAAAACATACCTGCTTAATTGTCTCACTGGTTGCATGAGGTGTATGATAGAGTTCCACCATTATTAATTTATGTTGACATGACTCATTGGATTGTAGTACTTATTTAAGATGTAGTTGGAAGAAATCTACCCACGTAGCATTGATGTGACACTTATATTTCTTGTTAGGATTCGCTTCTCTTATATTATCATAAGAATCTTTTTTTTAATATCTATCGGCCTCTTGGGTAATTTTGATTCGATTAATTTCATATAATTGATTTTGTAATTTATGAGAATATTAAAAAAGATTATAGTGCCACCAGCTGCTATCATCTTCATCTCTTTCGTGAAAGAATCGAGCCAAAGAAATCAAAATATCTCTAATTTTCCTCTACCTTTTCGCTGAAAAAATACATAAGAAGAACAAAATAAATCCTCACTTTCCTCTGTATTATCTCTTTCACAAAAAAAGGAAAATAAAAAGAAAAAGAAAGGTTCATCTCCTTTTCCCACCTTACATGAATCCACGTATACATGCAATGCAACCAACAAGAAAGTGTTAATATTGGGGAAGCATCTCATGTGATTGTGATCAAACAACCCATACCCATCCTACCAATCAACCTCACCTGATGCACCACTTGCAGGGTGGAGCAATTCATCTTATTTAAAAAAAGGAATTTTACGTCATCACCCCCCAAAATCATGTTTTTAACAAAAACAGACCATATAATCTTTGTAATTACACCACAACCTCTATAACTTTACTTCGCATAGCAGATATGAACACATATGTCCCCCAGTCATGGGTCGTGGTGCAAGAGTTAGCAATATTACAGGAGTCGTGGTGTAATTGCAAAAGTTATAGGATAGTAGTGGTAGCAAATTTTTTTATTTATAATAGATTCCGTCAACTCTACATCCTCTTAAAAACCACGAACTGCTAAATTATATATCTTCCAATTTTATTTTTTTTCTCATCAAATTATGTCAATTTGATGCTATATTCCAAAACTTAGTCATGCGGGATTAAAATTAATAAAAAGAAGTGATTCTTCTTAGAATCATTATTTATCTAATTCCATGTTTTCATATTTGTTACTCATTGAATAAACAAATAAATTTTCAAAGTAATAATTGTAGATAATAATTTTAGTTGGGGCCTTTTTTATATAAATATCTTAATCATTACATTCAGATAAATAATCTCTAATTTACGAGAAGCGAGGGGAGTATCTCATTTTGCACTTAGAAATACCAAGTTATATTTGTATCTATTTATTTCAATTTGAAAATAATTAAAAATAGTTATCATCTCATCTAACAAATTGAAATACAATATTGTACATGATTTTTTTCACTTTTCCCTTTTGAGATTTCCTACTAAAGTTGTCCTTCCAATTATTTTGCGCTTACATTTTACCTTTAGGGCATGTTCAGTTGGAGAATTAGCCCCGGAATAAGGGGTTAATTCTCCTCTCGATATGATTTCCAATGATAGGACTATTCCTCATTATTACATCTTATTTCACCTTTATTCCTATATTTATCACACCTTACCTACCCTTATTTCACTTTATTTTCTTTATTCCTATCCTCCAGCCGAATGGAGAGTAGACCTTATTCTCCTTATTTCACATCCATATTCCTGCTTATTTCCTAACCGAACGCTCACCTATATTCGTACAACTCACAATATTTTCTGTTGGCAATGTAATACATGGGTATAAGTGCAATAACGAAGAAAGCTACTGATAATTTTGTAAAAATACAAGTGTAATGGCAAAAGAGGCCTATTGTAATTAAAAAGCAGAGATTTCAATTTTTGTACCAAATTTAGTTCCCTATTGACTTTATTTCGATTTGTTCTTTATTTTGGGGGGTCAATGGTATTATGAGGTGTTAAAGTTTTAATTTTGTTATACTCTCCCAATAGGAGGAAGGAAGGAACCAATTGGTTATGACATAGTTGAGAGAGTCCTAATTAATTATAGTTGCTTTTAGTTATGTATAATGACATGTTATATCACATCCCACATATATATACCTAGGATGAGTAGGATGAAATGCACCTCATCCTTTAAATCTGTAAAAAGAAAAGGAAAGAAAGTTTCGAACTTGAGTTGCTAATTTTGTGTAAGAGTATGTAAAAATTTCACATGTCGGAAGCAACTAGGGATGAAAACGGTCGGATACAGATGCGAATATAAGTATAATCATATTCTTATTCATTTTAAAATACGAATATAGATGTCGATATGAACATTGACGAATAGGAAAAATATGTTACCAAATCCTTACGAACGAAGATGAATAGAAAACGAATGCCAATCAGATATAAATAATAATAATAAATATTTAATAGATTAACTAAAATATATGTTTAGGATAATTCACACATAAAAAGATATACCAAATATATTCGTTTAATAACAATTATATTAATAATGGTGAATGCAAATATAAAATATTGTTACACACAGTTATAAATAAATCTATGATTATACTTATATATATATATATATATGAATACGAATGAGAATATTAGAGAATGTAAAATTGATATCCACATCCTCATTCATTTTGAAATGAATACGAATACGAATGTTAAAATATGTACAAACACATCCTCATTCATTTTGAAATGAATACGAACACGAATGTTAAAATATGTACAAAACGAATACGATGGTGGATCGGATACGAATATATTCATCTTTGTTTTCATCCCTAGAAGCAATGTAATAAATTGGGGTTATGATCGCGCGTATTAAAACTAAGGGACCAATTCGAAATGTGCAATAGAATTGAAGACTATAACGAATAATGAAGTTGCTACTTTTGAAGGAGTTTTTTTATCGGTGAATGTTTTTTTTATTATACTCAATATGATATTTTGGTTTTTGGCGTTTAATTACCGATTTTGATTATATATTCTGTTTGTTTTGTTGTATTTTATTTTATTTTAAAAGATTAAGTAAATTCAATTCAAAATTGAATTAAGTATAATTTTACAATTTTGAGTGACGTGTTAATGTTTACAAGTTTCTTTAACTATTTTTTTAAGAAAAAAGGACCGTCAATGTATAGGTGTGTGCTCAAAAACTTCACCATTAATCACCAAAAAAATACACACATGTAAGCATGTCAATTATCAAAGTTCAATTATGTGTTCCAACGCTTTGTTAACGCTCTAGCATGCTCAACTATTTTCTCTCCGTAACATCGCTCCCAACAGTCTTTAATTATTTTTAATAGGTAAACATTGGCTAATTGCCTTTTGTTGTGTCTTAGGCTGGATAATATTTTCTAAGATTTTTATCACTTGTGGTCGTCTTAACTTCTCTAATGCCAGTTACCCTTCCTTTTTCTAATATCAGTTTACCCTTGACTTCTTGCAAAATTCACAGTTCTGTCCTTCCGTTAATATAAAGTAGAGGCATAACCGATATAACAAAAGAGCAGAACTATGAATTTTGTAAGAAGTCAGGGGGCGGAGAGGAGCATAACTGTTGTTGCAGAAATTAAGAACACAAGTGATAAAAGCCTTGTTTTCTACCAAAGATGCCATTTTTTTAGAACTTTTTATCATTTTATCATTAGTTATATGAATTAATCATATTTTTAAATTAGGGATAATTACATCCATAACCCTGACTAGTTTCATAATTACCTCAGAAATCCTCGATAATCATGAATTACATACAAGACCCTGAATAGTCATCCATTTTACACACATAACCTTCTATTAGTTTAGTTCATTAACTCAACCAGATGATTGAGTTAGTCCAACCAATCCGCAATCTAACGGTTGAGATTATTTAAAAGTTAAAAAAAGAATAAAAATATTCACCCTCCCACTTCCTTCTCCAGCCCCAACCCAACCACCCACCCAACCTGTCGTCGGCCCGCCTCCCTCGTACTCCTTCCTTCCTCCCTCCCTCCCCCTCCCCCCCCCCCCCCCCCCCCCCCCGCCGACAAGTTCATCTTCGACCACGTCCTCCTCCTCCTCCTTCCCCTCCTCAGCTGCTCGCTGTCTCCGCCGCTCCTCTACCCTCTGCCCCTCCCCGAAGCCCCCCGCTGCTCTGCTTGCCTTCGCGAGCTTCTCTCACTCTGTAGAAAACCTTATAGACATGACCCCAACCCCTCCGTTGCAACTCCCTCCCCTCTGCCTTACCCACCACCCCTCTATTGCTCCCCTTGGTCCAGCACCTGCATGCGACGATGGAGCTAAAGACTAACTCGTCGGATCTTTGCTCTAGACCTCGATGATGGTAAAGATCAGCATCAATTAAAGCCTGTTGTGACAAGGATGGGGGTCCTTGGATCTCGCGGGTGTCCTTGTATCTGGAGAGTAGGAGGAAGGTAAGGAAAAGGTGAGTGCTCGAGGAGGAGGAGACTTTTATGGGTTGCGATCCTGGAGTGGGGGACGAGTTATGCATGGCGTCGATAGGGGGAGGGGAGGTGGGGGGTAGGGGGTGTGACCGTGTGAGTGGTTTCGACAAGGACATGAAGGAAGGAGACCAGGGTGTGGGTTTCGACAGGGGCTGCAGGAGGAAGACCGGGGGGTGCTTTGATGATGGTGGAGGACGAAAGTAGAAGTAGGGCTTCCATGGGGGCCACGATGGTGCAGGACATCGGCACGGGTAAGGCTTTTAGTGGGGAACATGGGCTTGCAGGCGGGAGTAGGGGGGTAAGTTTCGACGGTGGCTGGCATGTAAGGGTCGACGGGGGGCAGTGTGGCTTCCTCTCGGCAAGGGATGGGGCAACTGGAGGGGCTTCCTCTCGGCAGGGGGCGAGGCGGTCTAGGACATGCTTCTCGAGGGGGGGGGGGGGACGATGCTGTCCAGGGTAGGCTTTCTTCGATCAGGGGTTGGTCCTGGAGGATGCACTACAAAAAAAGGCGGGATTGGCATGCACATAAATGCTCGTTATGTGCACGCCTAGTGCCCGCCATGTGCACGCCCGAGAGGTGGGCGAGCACATGTGCTCGTTCAGGGCGTGCTCGCTTATATGAGAGTCGCTCCGGCTGGTGGGCAAGCACATTGGGACGCTATGTGCTCGCCCTCTGTCGGAGGGCACAAATGTGCACGCCGATGTGATCACCTCCATTAAATATGGCGATCATTGATGAAGCACCTGGCGAGCACATGTGCTCACCCAAACTGATTTCCAGGAAAAAAATATACAGGTTCGACGGGGGTTTGACGCCCTGTCGAACCTGTATAGCCTGCCAATAAACCACTACAAGTACTTATAAGAGCTCCCTAAGGGTATATATATTATAGGAGTTCGTTAACTAAGATAACTAGCACTAATAACTGAAAGTCACGCAATATACATGAACTTAGAAATAAACATTCAAATTTAACATCTAAATGTTACAAACAAGTCAAAGCCAATAAAGTTCATATAAATTAAAAGATGCCCTAAAAGTTTAACAAAAATACAAGTCCAAACCAACAAAAATTTACTTCTTCTTTGATCTAAAAAATTTAGACATTAAACCCTGCTTTGATTTCTTTTTTTCCTTTTCCTTTTCTTTGAACCTCGCATACATGCGTGCCTCTTCTTCAGGGTCGTTCTCCTCCTCCTCTTCGTCATCAGATTCAATCTCTTCAGGTTGAGATGCACGCCCTTGTGACCTATATTATATATGGAAGATATATATCTATTACTTGCATTTTGTAGATATAGAAATATAAAATTATTACTCATTCTATAAGTAGAATACTTACATGTACGTCGTGAACTCTTCTCGGAGCTTCGTCACCTGCTCCACCATCATCGCCATCTGCGACTCCATTGGAACTGATGATTGGGACGGATGTGGTTGCGTGTACGACGGCTGAGAGTATGCAGAATAGGAGTGACGATGTTCCTCCACATAATATTGAGGAAGACCACCAAGCGTCTGCTTCATGTTTGCCACAACGTCCCTCTCCTCCAACACCTTATAAGATTTTCATTGTTTAATATAAAATTATATATTAGAAATGAGTATAGTAAGATAATATTTATCTATATATACCTGCTTCCAGATCGTTTTATCAAATGGTGGTTGCTCTCCAGTTGGATCGACACCCCATTTTTCTGCAGATAGTGCCAGATAACGATCCTGAAATACAAAATTTAATATATATATATATATATGTATGTATGTATGAGTTATAATATATCATTTAATTGCAAATAAATTGATAGGCTTACAATAATTCTCCTGCTTCAGGAGTGGACCATTGCGACTCTCCTTCTTTCCCACTCATGTGGGACCTCGACCACCACTCCTGAAAAGAGGGTTCCCTTTCCAACCTAGCTGCCTGAAAAAATTTTTAAGATGTAATAATAATATTGTATTATATTAAAGTAGATCTCCAAAAATTAATTTTAAATCGATACCATCTCCGCTCTAATCTGATTGTGGCTTTTAGAGCCACTTGTCGACTTAATCCTTTGTTTCTGACGGTTTGTCCTTCCCGTCGTAGATCTTCCAAACTCATCATCCGCAACGAATGCATCACAGAAATCCGCCCATCTGCAAGGATTATGTTATGATTATTGATTATTTTAAAAAGTTTATTATAAATTATTTGACAAGTATAATACCTATCCTCCGTACACCATATTGGAGGGAACCTCTTCATCTCCTCAAAATTCATCTCCTTGCATCCCGTCTTCGCATGCGAGTCTCTCCTTGCCTTGAAAAATGTATCGCTCATTCTCTTTTCTGCCAAACGAATGAAGGCTCTACGATAAGCCTCCTTCCCCCAGACTAGAGCCAAGGCGAAACTACTCTGAAAATTACAATAAATTATAAGATACAAAAAAACTTGACCAAAAACTTCTGTATCACTTCTTTGAAATATTTCTTACCAGAAACATGTCAAACAGTCTCTCTTGTTCTGCAACAGGGATGTGACACCATCTAAATTGTATGGAAGTCAAGTGTATCTTTATTATGTTGGTTATCTCCTTTTCCACCCTATTGCTATTCACAAAATCCCTGCATTTGCTAGAAAATTTAATTATGATACAATCTATAAATATTTGGAAAATTTTTAATGATAAAATCTATAAAAAAATTTACCTCCCATCCGCCGTAACCTCCAACAAAGGGCGGGACGCCGACGTATGTCCAACTGTAGTACGTAAAGGCACGGATGTGCTCGGACGTACAGAAGAAGGAGAGTCAGAACCCATCGATGTCCGTGCTGGTATGGGGACCTGGAGTGGGAATCCTGTAGGGGATGCTGAGGTAGATGGCTCTCCATAGCCTCCTACGTAAAAGGGTGGCGGAGGATAACCAAGAGACTCGTAGTAGGCTATCACCCGGCGGACCTTATCGGACTGTGAATCAAGAACAACATCCGGGGTGGGCTGCCTACTAGACGAAGGTGTGTCTGAGGAAGATGAACGATTGGATCTATGTGATCCATGCGCCTCGTCACGTCCAAAACCTACCATGACTGTAATAATGATGTATTATATATTTATTACTTAAGATTTTAGTTAATTCGATTATAATTGTGTAATAAAACTTACAACTAATCTTCATCATTTATTTCGGTGGGATTAAAGGATATTTCTTTGTTTTCTGAGTTTTCTGAGTCATCATTTCTGGAGTCTGTATCATCTTGTAAGTCAATACAAAAAACTTCATTATCAGCCAATCGAATCGATTCGATAATTGAGACTTCTTCTGTTAAGTCTATTCGTTCATGTGTCGGTATGAATGCTTCATCTATGCCATCTTCCTGATTAGTGTAATCATTAGAGATATATCCTCGAGAATTTATCTTCACAACAGTTATTGTTTCAACGCTCTTTCTCTTCTTTGATATTTGTGGGAGATAACATACTTGATCCACTTGAGATGCTAATACGAATGGTTCAAATCTGCGTATAAATTTTCTTTGCACCACGTCGACAATGTTATTTCTTCTATCGAGTACTACACCTCCATTGGGTTCATACCAATCACACAAGAAAAGAACTACTTTATTCAAGCCTGGTATACTATATTCCACTTCTAGTAATAATTCATATGATCTTCCTCATAACAAGATCCGCGAACCATCACTCCATGATTTTGAGTTGTCAAATATTTACCAGAATTTAAGGTATGAAAACGATACCCATTACTGTAGCAAGAGTTGTATGATCGGACCTTATAAATAGGGCCTTCTTCAAAATATTTTAAAATATGAGAATTGAAATCACCACCGTCCAACTGTTTTGAGCGGTCTTTAAACCAAGCTGGAAATTGATTCCTATAAGTGCTCAGAACTTCGTCATCTGAATACATAAAATTTTCCTCCATAATTTTCTTTCTAAATTCCCTAAAATTGGTAAGAGAAACATAAGAATTACTTGTACATGAATATATACATAAAGCCATACAAATACTTACTGAACATATGGTGTTATTTCCTCGCAATTATCTAATACGTATAACTCTACAGCATCCTTCTCTTGTTTCGATAAGAAACGTTCAGTTGCTTTTCCTATTAGATGAGTGGATGGACGAAAGATACTGATACAAAGTTCTTCATCGGAATAAATTGTCTCATTCCTCCTGCATCTATTGTGTATAGTCTCCACATCTTCTGCAAGATATCTTGCGCAGAATGTTGTGACTTCCTCATATATATATATATATTGTGAACTTATAGATCCTTCAACTTTACTTTTGTTTCGGACCTTTCTTTTAAGAAAGAACATAAACCTATAAGAAAGTAGGTTAAACATTTAGTTGAAATAGTAAAATTTGGAATGAGATTATAATATATTTAATTACCTTTCAAATAGATACATCCAATGATATTTTACCGGCCCTGCTACTTTTGCTTCCCATGGAATATGAATCATCAGATGCTCCATCGAATCAAAAAATGAAGGCAGGAATATCTTCTCCAGGTTACACATAATCACAAGAATATTTTTATGAAGGTAATCCATCTCTATGCGATGTATGCGTGACGAGCATAGCATCTGGAAAAATCTGCTAACATCTGAAAGAGCATCGATAATATTTTTTGGTAATAATCCTCGGAACACTAACGGTAGCAATCTTTCCATAAAAACATGACAGTCATGACTTTTCATTCCCTTAAATGTAAACTTCTTCAAATCGATCAAATTAGAAAAAATTGATACATATCCGTCTGGAAACTTCAATTTGCTTGTCCATTCACAGACAAGCTTAACTTGATTTCTATCTAAGGTATACTTTGCTTTGGGAACTTCAACCCTTCCACTGTCATATTCTTTTATATGCAATTCTGGTCGATTGCATATGATTTGTAAATCATGACAAGACTTTACTGTATATTTTGATCGACCGGTTACATTCATAACAGTATAGAAGATGTTATCAAACACATTTTTCTCTATATGCATAACATCTAAATTGTGTCGTATCAGTAACTTACTCCAATATGGTAACTCCCAAAATATACTCTTCTTAATCCAATTATGATTGTCACCAAAACCATGAAGGTTTTTGTTTTATCTCCATTCTCTAAGGTTGATTTCTCTAATTGTTCCAAGTATGATAATATCATATCGCCTGTCTTAATTGGTGGAGGATCTAAAAGATCAATTGTGTTCCTTTTAAAAGACTGCTTCTGTCTTCGATATGGATGATTATTTGGAAGAAATCGTATGCGACAATAAAAAAAACATGGTTTCTGACCGTGTTGAAGCTGGAATGATTTAGTACTCTCCAAACAATATGGACAACTTTTACGTCCATGCGTACTCCATCCAGATAACATTCTATATGATGGGAAGTCATTTATCGTTCAAAGCAAAGCTACTTTTATGTTAAATGTTTGACACTTATTAGCATCATATGTATCAACTCCATCGACCCATAACATTTTCAACTCATCGATAAGATGACGTAAATAAACGTCAATGTATTTTCCCGGATGTGTAGGTCCTGGTACCAACAACGAAAGAAACATAAACTGTCGCTTATTACATAACCATGGGGGTAGATTATATGGTGTTGTCATTATTGGCCAGCAAGAGTAATCTTTACTTCTTCCATGAGGATTAAACCCGTCTGTACATAAACCTATAACGCAATTCTTCTTTTCATCCTTAAATGTAGGAAAAGCTGACAGCAATTCTTTCCAACAATTAGACTCGGATGGATGCTTCATATACTCATCGACTTTATGTTCCGCATGCCATATCATGTACTTCGCAGTTTCTTTGCAATAATATAGTCGTTTCAATCTCGGAGTCAACGGGAAATAACGTAGAATCTTTCTTGATATTTTTGTTCCACTCTTACTAGCTGTCTGTTATCTTGGCTAATTACATTCAGGACACCATTGTAAATATTGGTGTTCACCGTAATATAAAATATGGTGATTTATGCATGAATCTATTTTAACTTCCGCTAAACCCATCTTCCGCATCATCTTTTTAGTTTTGTAATAATTATCAGGTAATTCTGCATCTTCTGGTAACATTTTCTTAATAATCCTCAGCATTGCATCAAAATTACGATCGATCATATTATACTCCATCTTCATCGATAGAAGATCTGAAACCGCAAAAAGTTTTGAATATGTCTTGCAACCCAACCACAATGGCTCTTCCGCTTTTTTCAACAGCTCGTAAAATTCTGCAAACTCTCCATATGGTTCCTCATCATCTAACAAAGTATCATTAAATTCTAGACCTGCAACATCCATAACCATATCTGCAAAAGGATTAATATTGTCAGCTTCTTCCGCATCATTCATACTGTCCTCGAAATCATCACCATGCCTCCATCGAATCTGATATCCTTCCATGAAACCCATTCTATAAAGATGTAACTGAGTTTCATATTTTGATCTCTTCCTCATTAGACGACATTTCTTACACGGACACAAGATAGTTCCATCTGAATCCACAATACGGGAACCTTGTGCGTAAGCAAATTGTATAAATTCCTGAACACCTCTTTGAAAGGTTATCTGCTATACGTCCATCTACTACACAGTTGTACATCCACTCTCTATTTGTCAAGAACGAGTGAAAGAATTGAAATCAATTAGTTATTCATCAAAGTTTAATTTGATTCAATGACCAGAGTTAAACGAGGATATATAGCTCGGAGACGTCGAACAAAAATCCGTTTATTTGCATCAACCTTTCGAGGGGCTCATTCAAGACTTACTCGAACTATTACTCAACAAAAAATGAAAGCCTTGGTTTCCAGTCATCGAGATAGAGGAAGGAAAACCTGAATTAAATAAATTATAATGTCAAATCTAGGAAATTGAGGACATCTAAACGTATCACATTATTGAGATAAAAGATGAGAAGAGAAGTGTATTAATTATGTTATCACTTGAGCCCGTCCATAAGGATTCAAACTTACTAAAAGATGATCGTTGTTACAAGCATCTTTATTTCTAACGAAAATTCAGCAGCATAACCCTGCACCTCTCTCGTATACCTCATATATCAATCGCAATTAACTATCAAAATAGTCATATTAGTGATTATTTCAATAGTAACTATGATTGATTTGGTATACCGAAGAGGATGGGGTTATGAACCGAATTTCCGTAAGAAATAAAGACCTTGTGACAACGATCACTTTTTAGTAAATTTGAATCCTTACGGACCCCCTTAGTCCGGGATCTCCGAACTAAGGAAAGCTAATATAAATGTAATACTTTAAGATCACTTTACGTCATACATTTGTACGTGCTACAAATGAGACTATAAAATAATCTTAAAATATTTATTCATTTATATTAACCGGACAATCACATAAATTTGGCTGGTTAACGATGGAGATAGAGATAAGTGTGATCCTAATTTAGTGTCTAATACAGTGCTTAGGTCACTAAGAGTTGAGGGACACCTGTAAAAAAATTCAAACCTGCAAACATCAAAATCCACGATCATTGGTCTGGGATAAACATCCCAAAGTGAGTCCAATAGTGCTGTGAAAAAATACAAAAAAATATAACACAGTTAGAGGTGATCAAATCCTCCAATGTGTTGCATACGCCTCCCGTTGTGCAGGGCCACACATTACCCGGTGTGGAAGGATGCACTGTGTGTGAAGGATTTTGTGTGATTTTATATTCTAATTAGTGGTTAGCGTTTTTGCCTTATAATTAATTAACATAACTATAAGTTAATGTGATATAATAGGTCACATTAACTAGAATTTAATGTGATAACAAATTATCACAAAAGAAACATTAGTGTATATCATATCTCATATCAACATGATATGAAATTTTCAAACTATTATTAATGATGTTCATCATATCTAATATCTACACTATTGAAGTTGGCTAAGTAATGTTATTCACAAGTTTCCTAACTAATCTTTTTAAGAAAATTAACAATACTAACTACTGTAGATGTTGTAATGGACATTTTATCATGTATAATTTACAAAGTATAAACACAATATTGGTTGAGGCATTTTACCGAACACCTACAGGGCATAATATTACACATGTTATTGAGACAACCACAATCGAAATTACAACACTATAGTGATCCACAATTATCCTAAACATGTAAAAAATATTTAAACTATCAAAACAATACACTAGATCCAACAAAAAAATCAAAAAAAAATTGAAACCCTAAACTATAGAAATAATACAAATATGTAATGAAATCTTAAAACAAAGAGAAAGGAGGAAGGATTATACTGAATGGTAGATGTCTATCTACTCAAAAGACGAAAACGGAGGGCGCCGGAGTCGGGGTGGACAGGTGGCGGGTCGCCGGAGGGAGGATTTTGGGGGAGGAATGCGTTAGAATGAGAAAGAAGGGAACTGTGAGGTTCTGTTTACGGGCTTGGGCGAGCACACTTAAGTGCTCGCCCGACCGTCGCCAAGTGCTCGCCCATAATTTACCCAGCGCGAAAGTTATCCGCGCAAAGAAATTCAAGTGGGCGAGCACATTAGAATCGAGCACATGTGCTCGCCCACATTTGAAATCGCGCCGCTCTACATAATTCAAACCAGCGACCCCAATGGGCGAGCGCATGTGCTCTTCGTGTGCTCGCCTATGGAGGAGCGAGCAAATGTGCTCGCCTAGTGCACGCAAAGTTGTGCATGCCAATCTCGCCTTTTTTGTAGTGATGGGAGGAGTGGTCTCAATTGAAAATATTGTAAACTTAAAAGATAAAAAATGTAAAATATTTGACTGATTCCGTCATAGTTAACAGAGAAACGGATGGAAATTACTCCTCAGGGTTATGTATGTAATTAAGAAACTACTCAGAGTTATGTTGTGTAAGAGTTAAGGACTATTCAGGGTCATTTGTGTAATTCATGATTATCGAGGGTTTCTGGGGTAATTATGAAACTACTCAGGATTATGGGTGTAAATATCCGTTTAAATTATTTATAGTACAAAATATCAACCTTCCTTACATTTTCCCCTGAATAAAGTACATTACATGTTACATAACATATATTTTAATTTTTAAGATGAATATGAAATATATATATATATATATACTTAAATGATCTGGTGGTAGTGTAGTGTGCCTACCACCCAAAAGAATAGGATTCAAATCCCCCCTTGTGGGGATTACGTTAGGTAGTTGACATCCATTGTAAAAAATAGTTGAATCTTTCAAAATGGATTTGAGCAAGATTCTATTTAGCCGATCCTACTTATAGTGGGAGAAGTCTTCACAATTATTTGATCAACATGAAATCTCCACCCACAAATACTAACATCCCACTCCTTTTTACTACAAAGACATGAGAGGAAAGGATTTTTTATTGTTTGGTTGATAGATTTTTTTTCTCCAATATATTTATCATAATTATAGCTATGAAATTCTAGCAGTTTTTCAAAGAGGTATTTTTACATCTTTGCCCATCCGAGTATTTTTCAAAAATAATTCTATCTTTATCATTTTGCAATCACACTTGTGCCCTTTGATTCTTAAAAAATCATTGCAGTGTCCTTCCGTTGTTACACTTAATCCTTACAATCACTAGTAGAAAGGCAATTCTGCGAATTTTATAAGATTAAAAGGGTGCCAATGTAATTGCGAAAGTAGGAGTATAATTGTTGTTAAAAGAAGAGTACAAGTGTACGAATTCTAAAAAAAACGAAAAAGAGGGATGGCTAAAATTATCAATTAAACCAAGGGGTTACGTACAAAAACACAAACTATTAATATTTCTTTAGTGAACTACGAGTTATTTACTTCGGTCGTGGGGTAAATTAGTAAATTCACCTTTTGATTCTGTCCAACGACAAATCGTTTTATTATTTTCAAAAATAAAAAAAGCAAGCCTTCCGTGATATTTCCTGGTTCATGTATATTAATATAATTAATAAATTCGGCAAATATTTTCCTGATATCAAATCTAGTTTATTTAATTATTCGAAGTCCGTGGTGAAGTCAGAGGAAAATGTGAACGAGAGAGTAAGGCAGCCGCATACAAATTTCACATTTATAATTGTGGGGTTTTTACGCGTGCATCCTTTGAATTTTTCCAATAAAGTATCTCCCTAATCTTTTTTATGATTACATTTATGTCCCTATTATCACATAGTGTCGTGCTTTTGTCCTTAAAAGTTCTCTTTTCGATCGGAAACGTACTAATTAGAGATGTGAATGTATCCAACACGCAAATGCTTCTTCCCACAAAGGCCAATTATTATCATGATTAAGAATATTCCGAATTAATCGAGACATATTTATCTATCCTTCATGCTGACCCTGGAACGATGATCCTGTATCCAACGGCCAAGATTAGCCCAAGGATGGATCGGACGGCTAGCCATCTCTTTCGGGCAATAAATGAGACGATAAGGGATGCACATACACGAAGATATGGCAATGGGAGGTCCCAATGGGGATTGGCCCTATTTTTATTTTTTTAAGGTAAGAGGCCCTATTTTTATTTATGTCCATTACAAGGACCGGTTGCACGTAGACTTGGTCAACGAGCTTGTACGGTCCGTTCATGGGTCGGGTTTGGGTTAGAGGAGATTTGGGTCCGACTCGACTCATAAAAAATAAAAAGGGATTTTTACTCGGCAGACCTTGTAAACTTTGCCAATCACCTCCACGACCTTTGAAACGACCTAATTCCTCCATCGACCCCGTAAACTTGTCAATTCTTACTCCATGAACCCTCCGGGTAATATGTTTTAAGCCCTTGGAGGTTCCTGAGGTAATTTACAGGGTCGATGGGGTAATTACATTGTGCAAAAGGTCGTAGAGGCATTTTAAAATGTTTATAGGGTCTGCTGGGTAAAAATCCCAGATAAAAAATATATAAATATAAGCTGAATAATACATGTATTAATATGATACACTTCAAGTTTTTCATATCGACACCAGTTTTAAATAAAATTTAATATTTTACATGCCAAGTAACATGTAAACTACTTATATTAGTTATACAAAGTATAAATGTAATTTAAAAAATCATTTATACTTATTAAATACTATTAAAAAATCAATGGATAACGAACAAAATGGATCATGAGCCGGTCCATGGCGGACTTTGGACAGAAGTTTTGGAATCTCGGTCCGTTCGACCCGATCCATGGACTAACCTGGCCCACATTTTGGCCACATACATAATAAAATAGTTTTTTTACACTCTCATTCCTAAAAAACAATTATAAATATTGTAGGGCTTGCGGTGCAATAGCAAAAAAGATGAGGATAGTCAAGTCGGCTTTCCCTTAAGGATAATCTCATTAAATCTAATTATAATTTAGGATAAATTATAAAAGAAGGCCTCAACTTTGCCTCAATTCCTAGTAAAAGGCTTTAGCTTTTCAATGTAAAAAAGAAGGGTCTAGACTTTTAAATTTTGGGTTTGACATCAATATATAAAAGGATTGTAGAAGCTTATATAAGCATGCATGATGTATTTGGGACAAAAAAAGATCAAGCCCCGTCTTTGTTACATTTTCGAGAATGATGCATCTAATTGAGGATTGACGTATAGTTGAGGTTTTTTTTAATTTATCCTATAATTTATAATGCAGAGAATATTCTCTTAAATCCATTTGATGTCTACATCAACAATCAATATAATCAAGTAAGAAAAGGTGTGCTATACGAATTTGTAACATTTTGTATATAGACTCGAGCCGTTGTCAAAGAAAACAAGAAAACTGGTTTTAACAATTTTTGGATTCGTAGTTAATTAAGTCTAAGTTGTCAATTAGTAATCAGTCACTCTTATAATCCGATCTTGCAATTTGTGAGTATTAATTGTGGAATTAATTTTGGGTGTTTCAGAATTGATGGACGATATTGACCATAAATTGTTTTTATATTAATCTCGGAATTTTACATTTTCACCGATTTTTTTATTCCATTAATTCATTCTACTGATAAAAAGCTTCTTTAAATTTTTAAAAAGACCATAAAAAGTGGTCAAGAAAACGAAGTAGTCTTTGTAGCGTCTAAAATAGAGACTCGTCGGGATGTGAATATTCATCGAATCTTTCAACGGAAATTAATATTTTGTAATGTCACCATCGATTCCATTTGATTTAAGAGATCACTAAAGAAGATGATTTGCATTTATAATTTTAACGGATCTAACAGATATTTTCTCAAATCCGGTAAATTAAAAATTGGATTCGACCGTAATTAAAATACGATATGATGCAGTCCACTAATCTGTTAAGATATAATATGTGTGCCTAATATCTACAATTTCCTTTCCGAACTTGCTGTGTTATTTTAATTATTCCTATGGTTAATTATATTACTTTTAAAAAATAGTGTAAAACGGTTTAATCGGTTAAAATTGGATTGAACGCAAACTAAGCTGAATTCTAATAAATGCCAAAATCCAAATTTAGTGTATCAAACGGTCATGATTTTTTGTCAGATCGTTTTTGACATCGTTTTCAAGAGCAATAAGTAGTTTGGTCTAAAATTCTATGGTGCATAAGAATATAATTATTTGACGAAGAAAAAACCATAGGATGTGGAAATTGTGGAGGACCAAGCAATATTAGCTGTTCATGTCAGCATATTAATGCCCAAAGTCTTAGCTTGCACATTAAAATTAAATGGAGGGGTAGTCCACGTGAGCATCGGCCAACCATACGTGAGCAAAATATTACAGTACATTATCTTTGATTTTATATCCTATTTTTTCTCTAATTGTTCCGACGATATTTTATTTAGGAAGCAACTAGTACACTCGTGAAGCATAACTGCATTTATGCCGATTCCTTTTGAACCAATAATAATAATAATAAAGGATTTTTTATACATGCGCCCCTTCAAGGTTCTACAATTACAATTACACCTCTATCTATTTTGCAAAACATTGTGCCCTTGTATTCTTACAAAATTCATACTACCCTTCTGTCGATGTAATAATGGGGCAGAAGTGCAACAATGTAAAGGCAGTACTATGAGTTTTGTAAGAATGCAGGGAAACAAGTATTATTGCAAGGCATAACTGTAATTAAATAATCTCGAATGGGTATAAGTGCAAAAAAATCCCAATAATAATAAATAAATGATAGGTATGGGGGAATATAATTAAATTTTGAAGGAGCAGAAGATGCGTGTAGATGGTAATTGGGAGTTCAAGTTGGATGGCATATTCTAGTTTGAGTTTCCATGGCAATGGAATTTATCTTGTAATTTTATTTTCCCATTCTCACATATTTATGCGGGTTCCAATTCAAGGAGTGCACACCACCCGTTCAACGAAATGGCCGCTTTAATTTATATATTTTTTAGGGTTTTTTTATCAATTGTAATCCTACGAGAAATATCCGTTATACCACTCATTATTTAGAAATATCAGTTCAACCACTGACTTCGAGAGGATCGCCAATGGGGAGCCCTCTAGCAACGGCGTCCGGCCTCGTGGCATGGCCCGCCCTAACTAGCTACTTCAAGAACCCCAAATTTTGGCGTCGTCCCTTTAACAAGTACGCCATCTACACGAATCCAGACGCCTCCATACTTTGCCTGGACTCCTCCCAAAGCATCTACTGCCAACTCCTCCTCATTGGAACTGTCTTCGCCCCCATATTCCTCGGTGCCATCAAGTTCCTCTAGGATAATTGACGATCCCTATGCTTCGATATAAACATCAACCGCCTCTCGCACCACCAAACTAACACTACCTATCATGATGCGGTGGCCGAGGTCCTGGTCATGCCAAATCCAAAATTACCTGACGACATCGAGTCGATATTCAATAGCCAGTCGTGGAGGGGCTGGTAAGGAAGTTGTGGCCGGAGTCCAAGTACGTGGATGTGGTCATGACTAGGTGGATGGCTCAGTACATTTAGATGCAGGAATTCTACACAAGAGGTTGTTGCTGGTGTCGAAGATATATGTTGTGTTCCGAAGAATTGGATTTGCCATCCAAAAAGGATTGGCGGCGCAGCTTGTTGCCCGTCTCCCAACTGTTTTTTTGTAATATAAACAAGTAATTCAAGGAATTTGTTAAGAGTATAAAAAAATGTGTCACCGAAGAGCTACTTCAGGATCAACATGAGCCATTGTAGGAGCCCGAGGAGGTTGTGTGCATGTCGGTGCGCAACATTGCCTACTTCAAGTTCCTGGAGGTTGACAAGATGGGAAAGGAGGAGGTGGCTGATGGGGGTGCACTGGCCACTATGGTCCCTCATAGGAGGTGGATCTCGTGGATGTGAAGGTGGGATGCAGGGGCGGAATCAGGAATTTTATCAAGGAGGGGCCGAGTATACAACTATTATGTATGCTCAAAAATAGAAAAATCTATGTATATTTGAACGCTATTTATAAATAGAATTAATATTTTTAAAATGAACCTCTTTCAATCGTGATAAATGTAGAATTTGAATCTATTATTAATGTTAGAATTTCAAATAGATTGGTATTTTCCGTGTCTATTTTTAAAATTGGGTAAATATACTAATTTAAGCCTCTCTAAATCCATCCTAAAAAAGCTAAATTATCAAGTGAAATTTTGAAATAAAAAAGTTCATGGTTAAAAGGAAATAATAAAATTTATTTTATTTATAAAGAGTAATAAAATAATGGAAGAGATTAAATAAACTCGAATACAATTTTATATCAAATTATTTTAATATTTTGAAAGTGATTGGATAAACCACATAAAAGAAAGTAAAATTGATGGAGATAAGATTCGAACCCTGATCTCCAAAATAATAACCTTCCAATTTACCACTTAACCATTTAATAATTCTACAATATTTTATAACAATATTAATTATAATACAATTAAGGAGGGACCATATTTAAAACTTAATACATTTTATAAGTGAGGTATAATAATCGTGAGTGGTTATAATGTATATTAGTTCCGCCTTTGACTCGATACAATTTTCTATCAAATTATTTTAATACTTTAGAAGTGATTGGATAATCCATATAAAAGAAAGTAAAATTGATGGAGAAAAGATTTGAACACTGGTCTCTAAATAACAACCTTACCTCTCTACCACTTAACCATTTAATGATTCTATAACATTTCTCTAGCAACATTAATTATAATACAATTAAGGAGGGGTCATATTAAAAACTTAATACATTATATAAGTTACGTATAATAATCATGGGGTGTCATGGCCCCTCCATAATGTATATTAGTTCTGCCCCTGGTGGGACGGTATTACAAGCTTCTAGTCACTACGTTCACATGTCAGCCTCTGATTCTAAATTCATGTGTTTTTGCTCATACAATTGTTTTATTGGTGTGGTTTGCAAGGGTTGTGATCGATGTAATTACTACGGATGAGGTCAGAGGAGGAGGATGGGTGGGGGAGTTTTTGGAGAGTTATGCCACTCTTAACTTCATCATGATTTGAAAAAATTATGGTTAAGTTCAACTCATTAACGGCTAAAGTAACGGAGGGGTACAAGTGATAGAATGACAAGAATTTGGGGGCATAACTGATATTCCAAAAAAGGAAGGGGCATAATAGATATTGCAATATCTCAGAGAGGCGCAACTGATAAAAACTCTATTTTTTATCCAACTCAACAATGTATGTACATGTGTGTGTGTGGTTTCCATTAATGAACTAAAATCTACCTTTCTTAATGATATTGAGATGTAGTGTAGAAGGTGGAAATCATGTCAACAAAAACTACATTGAATGTGTGGAATATTTTACTTGGCAAGTGTATCATGGTCGAACACTGGGAACGATGGTTTTTAGTTGCATGGTTTCAAATTAATCTAAATGATTAATTATTGCAATATCAGTTTCTATGTCTGAAAACAATGCAAGAATAATGCAGATGCGAGTGAGGATGTAATTAAATAAATGAAAGCTAAAGCAAGTGAAAATAAATAACGGAGAGAGAGAGAGGAAGAAATGGATCTGTGATGATGAATTTCAATTCCGATAAACTTAATCAATGGCCTCGAAAGGATTTCGCATATCTAAGAAATAGATTCAAGAAATATATGTCTGATTCAATTCCAAGCTGCAGGTTAAAGATCAATACACCCACACACACGCTTGTAATTTTCGAGATTAATTATTGATAACAATTCTCAAGGAGATCTACTTTAATTCCCTATAATTTAGTCCTCAAAGAATAATAAAAATATCATGGAAATAATTTGATCAATTCTCCTCAATCGAGCTCCTACAAAAATAGCTTAAATATCCCCATATCCAATTAAAGATTTATCAGTGAGAAACATGCACAAGAGATTTATAGTCCCAAATAATATTTGAGATTAAAATCGGATCTGTCCAACAAAGATGTCAAATGATAGAACAAGTAACAAGCTTCAAAATGACATAACATACATAAAATTGGAGTTAAAATGTGAAAGATATTCAAGAAACAAGTTCCATGAACGAAACTGCAAGAAAACATGATTATTTTTATCAAAAATAACAGTCGAGGGACTTATCTTTAATTCTCAAAAGTCACTAGGGCCTTATTTACAAATCACCCTTAGGTGGGAGACTCTGTGGGAATTCTGGAAGCGACGGATGTGAATGCAGAATATCCAAGGTCACGCATCGCTCGCACATGACCGGACTTTGTTGTAATTTCTAAAAGGATGGAGGGTCGAGATGCAAATTTCTTCACCCCACATGTATGATACGTGCGAAGGCTAGGCTCGACTGGAGCCTTGGTCATGTACCTACACGCGTCACACTATAGTTTGCTCAGGACCATCCGAGGCTGGAACTTTGGATGGATGTGGATCAGACTATAGAGGGCTCTTCTGATGATGCAATCGTATGGTACGGAGAAGGTTCTGATCCGAATGGTCGGATCAAAGCGAAGGCTTTGATCCTAGGAGAAATATCTGATCTGGGCCGTCGAATCAAAGTGAAGGCTCTGATCCTATGGCACCTTGTTACGACCCCATTTCCCGGGTCGTCGGATCCTCCCATATCCGGATCTGGTTACTCAGCAATAATTTATTCAGCAATCAGAACTAACATTCAGAAATATACTGCAAATAAAAATACTCAGAAGAAAGTATTTCAACACTTTTCCATTCACAAAATAAAGTTCAGATGATACACTGTCCCACTATAACCATTACATGTACATCAGCTTGAAAGGAAAATATACAAAAGATTACTAACTACCTTAAAGAGTAAAGCTACTGTGGCTGGCTGGATGTCTAGTATGTAAGCCGGATGGATTTTTAAAGTCCTTGCGGTGGCTCACCGATACCGGTTGGGTTTTCCATAAATCATAGGATAAAAATTAGCGAATGCTAAGTAACGAAGAAGAGAAAAGCAAATAAATTGTGTAATTTTTCAAAACTTGATATCACAAAAATTTCATTCCTTTTCATTAATTTAAGTCCTATTCCTTTCTATTCCACATCAGGGATTAGTCCAGGGGAACCCCACCATTCTTGGACTCCGAAGCTGTGGACGCTTCGGGATTGGAGATTGTGTTGATCTTGGTAAGCTTATGCTGTCGTACGTCGCCTCAACCAATCCTCCAATACTACCCTGACAATTTCCTTTTCTTTTATTAAACAGGGTCTCAACCCTCAGCCTGGAAAAACAAAAGAGCACACCGTCCTCGAGGACTGGGTTTCTTAAAACCTCTGGCTAACATTAATCATATAACCTAGCGGCTTTAAATACATGTTATCGTGACCCAGCCGCTATTGAACCACCCGTGCCTCCACATGGCACGACCACATCTTCCGTCGTTCCAACCCGAATATATTGGCTCATGGTACCACGCGTTGCAAAACATTCAATTTGTGCGCACTTATCATAACAGGGCAACCGTGTACCACCTAGGTAGGGAAATGCCAATACGGGTTCCTTCCGACAACCTACAGGTTGCATGCCCGACCTGTAGTACTACTCCCAGTCATCCTTATCATGACACATGATCCTTTTCAGGATCCAACTCAAATCACACCAATTCACATGATGTAATTCTTTTGTTAAGTCTTTGATTTGTATAAACCGCAATACTTAGTATCGACTCACATATATATTATTCATAACCATATGTATACTCCTATTTATGCTATTTTAACTCCCAAACCCTAACTTTCAGAGCCAACGCATCAATTTGATGCGTAAATCTTATTTTAGTGGGAATCACAAAGCAATTCTTCGGACTTTTTCCAAAAATAACCAAAAATTAGGGTTCTTCGTTGCAAAGAACACCAAATCAAGAATTTCAATAATTTCGTATGAAAATCCAACAGCAAAAGGAAGGATTTCGTTACCTAATCGAGCTCTCTCTCATGTATGCAAGGCTTTATCGAGTTTCGTTTTTAGAAAGGCTATTTTAAGGCTCCTGAAAAGATCGAATTTCATTTTTCGTATCAAAAACGCTAAGAACATGTTAAAAACGCAAAGAACGAACGAAGAACACGAAGAACACGAAGAACGTCAAGAACGTATTTTCTCTTAAAATTTCGGCAGAGTTTCCCCTTATATCGGGACATATTTCTCGAAAGATTTCGGCAGAGTTTCCCCTTATATCGGAACATATTTCTCGGAAAATTTCGGCAGAGTTTCCCCTTATATCGGGACATATTTCAAAATAAAAATGAAAAGAGTTTCCTCTATAAAATCAATCGAGAGGAAAATAACAATGAAACTGAAAGAATATACTCAACAACAAGAGATGAAGAACCGGTAGACACCACACATCTTAGGTGAGTGAACATGTGACGAATCACAGGGTCACTAACGTGCATAGCCGCCCGCACCTGAGTAGGGTATTACACAGGTTTCTCCATCAAAATAACTATAAAAGCATAAAACGAAGAATAGAAACATAAATGATGGAGAATCGGTAGACACCACGCGTCTTAGATGAGTGAACGTGTGACGAATCACAGGGTCACTGACGTGCATAGCCGTCCGCACCTAAGTAGGGTGTTACACAGATTTCTCCTCGAACCACAACAGGGAAACGAATCGAAAAGAAATATGAATCAAAAACAAAACTTGGAAGAACAAGATTATGAATTGAAAGCCTAGCTTACGAAGCAACTAAGAGAGGATCATACCTTTCTCCTCCTCATCTCCCGGCAGCGCTTCGCTAGCGCTCCTCCCTCGCCTCCCCACTCCTCCTCCCAACCTCTCGACCCTAGCCCTTGGGGTGGTGGTGGTAGTGGAAGTTGTAGAGAATGAATGGGTAGGGGGGGTCTATTTATAGGCCCCAGAAAACCACTAACCATGGTAGAGAACCATGGTTTAGACCTTAACCATGGTTTAGCGGCCCATGGTTTTAGCCAAAACTTATCCCAAACTTGGAGCTTAAGTTAGAACATTCTAGAGGATTCTAGATTCGCTAATGACGCTTAATTAACACTAATCGTGATTAACTTTCACTAATCGCGATTTAACTTTCGCGGCTTACGCTTATCTTTTGTTAACTATTGATTAGTGTTTACTAATGATCATTAGCAGCTTTCAATCATCATTAATTTATTTAATCATATTTAATTAGTCTTAATGACAGTCATTATGGGTTATGACATCTTAGCCTTCCTTACTTCTCTTTCTTTCGAAATTCATAACAAATCGAAACGAAGTCCGATTCACACGAAATAAATTCTGTTGGTTTCCTCTTGACGAGTCGGATCTTATTATATAGGATCCAAGATATGCCAAGTTCAAGGCTTTATAATTATAACAACCTTAAAGGAAGTCTCATCCTCGAGACTAGAAATGCAGGCATAACAACCTTAAAGAGGATTGAAACCATAACAACCTTAAAGAGAATGAACGTCATGTCATTTAAAATGAACATATACATAATACATAATGTTATCATTCAAAGAAGTACGGGTATTTCTCTCTCATTTCTACCTCAGGTTCCCATGTGGCTTCTTAAAACTCTTGGTTTCGCCACAATACTTTAACTAGAGGCACCTCTTTGTTTCTCAACTTCTTGATATCCCTTTCAAGTATTTGCACAGGTATCTCTTGGTATGTCATGTCTGGCTCAACATGTAAATCATCATAACTTATCTTATGCTCTGGATCCCTAATGTACTTTCTCAGATTTGATACATGAAATACATCATGTATTGCCGAAAGATGTGGAGGAAGTGCAAGTCTATAGGCAACTTTTCCAATCCGTTGAATAATTTCAAAGGGACCCACGAACCTGGGTGCTAACTTTCCACGCAAGCCAAACCTCTGAACACCCTTCATAGGTGATACTTTGAGAAATACAAAGTCACCTACCTCAAATTCAAGGTCTCTTCGCCTGGTATCACTATAACTTTTCTGGCGACTCTGAGCAGTTAATAGTCTTTTTCTAGCAAGTTCTACAGCTTCTCGTGTCTCCTGAAGTCTATCTGAATCATAAAGATTCTTTATTCCGACCTCTTGCCAACACAAAGGAGTAGTACACTTTCGTCCATATAGTGCTTCAAATGGTGCCATGCCAATACTTGTATGGTAACTATTATTATAGGTGAATTCTACAAGAGGTAAGTGTTTAATCCACGATCCCTTCCATTCTAAGGCACATGCTCATAGCATATCCTCTAGTGTTTGAATCGTACGTTCTGACTGCCCATCTGTTTGTGGATGATATGCTGTACTCAAGCATAGTTGTGTACCTAAAGCTTTCATGAAGTTCTCCCAATAGTGTGAGGTGAATCGTGAATCTCGATCAGAAACTACTTCCTTCGGGATACCATGGAGGCGAATCACATGTGTAATATATAACTCAGCCAGCTGGTCTAGAGTGAAAGATAAGCTTATCGGAATGAAGTGTGCTACCTTTGTCAGACGATCTATTATAACCCAGATACTATCTTTACTACCAGTCGTCTGAGGTAAGCCAGTAATAAAATCCATGGAAATGCTTTCCCATTTCCATTCAGGTATAGGGAGGGGTTGCAATAATCCTGGTGGCTTTTGGTGTGAAGCCTTTACCTGCTGGCAAGTGAAACATGAATTCACAAACTCAGCAACATCTTTCTTCATTCCCGGCCACCAAAAGTATGAATGAAGATCCTTATACATCTTCGTAATTCCTGGATGAATAGATAATCTAGAACAATGAGCTTCTCGTAAGATGTCTTTCCTTAGTTCAGGTGTGTTTGGTACACAAACTCTGTGATGATTATACAGTAAACCATCTTGTATCTGGAATCCCTCTATCTCATTCTTCTCAAGTTGTTGTTTCAGGTCTTTAAGGACTGGATCATCCTCCTGTCCTTTCTTTATTTTATCCCATATTTCTGGTTTGTATCGATGAGGAATAATTATAGCATCAGCACTACTATCAAATGGTTTCCATTCACTTAACGTTGATAGTAAACCCCAGAAGTGGATAGCATTCACTAACCCAGGTGAATAAGTTCTTCTGCTAAGGGCATCTGCTACGACGTTCCCCTTACCAGGGTGGTAGGAGATAGTGCAATCATAGTCTTTCAGCAACTCTAGCCACCGTCTCTGTCTCATATTGAGTTCCTTCTGATCAAATAGATAGTTCAAGCTTTTATGATCGGTGAAGATTTCAAAAGTAATACCATACAGGTAGTGTCTCCATATCTTTAAAGAGAAAACTACGGCAGCTAATTCAAGGTCATGTGTTGGGTAGTTCTTCTCATGTGTTCTGAGCTGTCGTGATGCATACGCAACTACCTTACCATGTTGCATAAGAACCGCCCCAAGTCCTTCTTTAGATGTGTCAGTGTACACTGTAAACCCTTCACTCCTGGAGGGTAGAGTAAGGATGGGTGCAGATGTTAGGCATTCTTTCAGTGTCTGAAAACTAGCTTCACATGTATCAGACCATAAGAATGGGACCTCCTTTTGAGTTAGTCTAGTCATTGGCAATGCTATCCGTGAAAAGTCCTTCACGAATCTTCTATAATATCCAGCTAAACCCAGAAAAGATCGTATTTCGGTGACAGTCTTCGTGCGTTCCCAACTCATCACTGCACTAACCTTTGTAGGATCAACTGATATACCTTCCCCAGAAATAACATGGCCTAAGAAAGATACTTCAGATAGCCAGAAGTCACATTTGCTATATTTAGCATACAGTTTGTTCTTCCTTAGAGTTTCAAGTGCCTTCCTGAGGTGATGTTCATGCAGATATTTATCCTTGGAGTAAATAAGCACATCATCAATAAAGACTACTACAAAGTGATCTAAGAACTCCTTGAATACTCTATTCATGAGATCCATGAAGGCTGCTGGGGCGTTTGTTAGTCCAAAAGGCATAACTAAGAATTCATAATGTCCGTATCTAGTTCGAAAAGTTGTCTTGGGAATATCTGTATCTTTAATTTTCAACTGATGGTATCCAGATCTTAAATCAATCTTGGAATACACAGTTGAACCTTGTAACTGATCAAAGAGATCATCTATTCTTGGCAGAGGATACTTGTTCTTTATTGTCCTCTTGTTTAGTTGTCTTTAGTCAATGCACAACCGCATCGACCCATCCTTTTTCCTAACAAATAAGACAGGTGCACCCCATGGTGAAGTACTAGGACGAATGAATCCTTTATCTAACAGTTCTTGCAATTGTACCTTTAACTCTCGTAACTCAGCTGGTGCCATCCTATACGGAGGGATAGAGATAGGCTGAGTATCAGGTATGAGAGAGATTTCAAATTCAATCTCTCGCTCAGGTGGTAATCCAGGTAGTTCCTCTGGAAATACATCAGTAAACTCGCACACTATAGGCACATCTTCTATCATTCTTTCTGACCCTGATGTAGTGGATACATAAGCTAAATAACCTTGGCACCCTTGCTCTAACAACTGTTGTGCCTTCAATGTAGAGATATATTTGATATTATCATTGGATGTCTTTCCAATGAACTGGAACTCTATCGAGTTAGAAAGGTGAAACGTTACTGTCTTCTGGAAACAGTCAAGACATGCATGATGCCTTTCTAGTCAATCCATTCCTAGTATAAGATCAAAGTCCTCCATTTCGATTAGTAGTAGTGAAATAGGTAACTGATGTCCCGCTATCACTACTATCCAATTATCCAAGATTCCGCGGATTATAAACACTTGTCCTCCTGGTCCCTTGATCAGATAGGACTGTTGTACTTCTACCGGTTTCTTACCCAAAGTGGGTACTAACCGTCGAGCAATAAATGAATGTGAAGCACCAGAATCAAATAAGGCATGTACTGAAAAGCCATGAATAATAACGGTACCTCGTATGACTGTGCCTGAATTGTAGGCTTGTTCTTCAGTAATTGCATTGAGCTGGCCATTAGGAATAGGCAAGCTAGAACCCGCAACACTTTGTGGTGGTTGTTGTGTAGGAGACGCTCCTTGTGAGCCCCGACCTCTACCATGTCTTCCTCCATGTGTTGCTCCATTGCTCGAGGTGGATGTTATACTATTAATTTGGGTTGATTTAAACCTTGAACCTCTCAACTTCGGACAATCTTTCTTGATGTGGCCTTCCTGATGACAGTAAAAAAACACACGTGCTCCTGTTTGAGCTGAAGATCCAGCCACAGAGGTGCTAGCTCCTGCTGCTGAGTCGCGAGGATATAGTGGAGGTCTAGAGAAACCCCTTCTTCCTGATAATTCCTGGCCCAAGGTCTGTGGTGGGCTTATATTGGAACCGGCTAGATGATAGCGACGATCTCTACGATTATAATGTGCCTTGCTTTTGGATGGTCCACCATTAAAGTGGAAACTTCTTCTTTGGCGGTTTTCATCCCTCTCCATCTCAATACGAGAGGCGATGTCCATTGCTTCATCTACGGTTGTGGCTCTAAAAACAGCAAGCTTTTCTCGTAGATCTCCCTGAAGACCGCTAACAAATTCGGTAAGACACTCTTGTGGTGAAGCTTCTAGAGCTGGTGAGTACCGTAGTAGCTCAGTAAAGTGGATATGATAATCTCGTACAGTCTTAGAACCCTGATTCAGAGAAGCCAACTCTCTCGTCTTTAATTCTTCCCAATGAGAGGGACAGAAGTGAGCTCAGAACCTCTCTTCGAAGATATCCCATGGAACAGGGTCTGCTAACTTCTTGGAAATTGTTCTCCACCATCGTCTTGCATAGTCTGCTAAGGAGTAATCAGCAAAGTGCACCCAAGTATCTGCTGGTGCGTGTATTATTCTCAACATCCTACTGACGTCATCAAGCCATAATTCAGCCTCGGCAGGTGTCTCTACACCTTTGAATCGAGGAATTTTTCCCTTTCGATAATTATCTAGTAATGTTTGATGTCTGAGAAGGGCCTTCTCCATTGCTCCTTCAACCGGGGTAGGAGCAGACTCAGTTGAAGGATGGTAACTAGATTCTTCCTCTGAAAGATGGACAGAACCTTCAATCCTAGCATCCGCAGGCTTAGATGCCTCGGGTCTCTCAGCCTGTGCATTGAGTCTCTCCTCCAATGCTTGTTGCCTTTGCCCCATGTCTTGGAGCATTGCCATCATAGCCGCTAATTGTCTAGACATGTCTTGGTCTGCCATGATCCTGGGATGAGTCAAGGTCAAAGGTCAGATCCTATATGTCTTAGCAAGATGTACATAAGGGACAATGACTTGTGAATGGTACTGCAGTCATTTATTAAGATCAAAGGATCTAAATACAACCTTAGTTTCTGAATACCGCTCATAGTTATTAATTACTAAATAAATTACTGGAGTAACCGGGCTCTGATACCAATCTGTCACGACCCCATTTCCCGGGCCGTCGGATCCTCCCATATCCGGATCTGGTTACTCAGCAATAATTTATTCAACAATCAGAACTAACATTCAGAAATATACTGCAAATAAAAATACTCAGAAGAAAGTATTTCAACACTTTTCCATTCACAAAATAAAGTTCAGATGATACACTTTCCCACTATAACCATTACATGTACATCAGCTTGAAAGGAAAATATACAAAAGATTACTAACTACCTTAAAGAGTAAAGCTACTGTGGTTGGCTGGATGTCTAGTATGTAAGCCGGATGGATTTTTAAAGTCCTTGCGATGGCTCACCGATACCTGTTGGGTTTTCCATAAATCATAGGATAAAAATTAGCGAATGCTAAGTAACGAAGAAGAGAAAAGCAAATAAATTGTGTAATTTTTCAAAACTTGATATCACAAAAATTTCATTCCTTTTCATTAATTTAAGTCATATTCCTTTCTATTCCACATCAGGGATTAGTCCAGGGGAACCCCACCATTCTTGGACTCCGAAGCTGTGGACGCTTCGGGGTTGGAGATTGTGTTGATCTTGGTAAGCTTATGCTGCCGCACGTCACCTCAACCAATCCTCCAATACTACCCTGACAATTTCCTTTTCTTTTATTAAACAGGGTCTCAACCCTCAGCCTGGAAAAACAAAAGAGCACACCGTCCTCGAGGACTCGGTTGCTTAAAACCTCAGGCTAACATTTAATCATATAACCTAGCGGCTTTAAATACATGTTATCGTGACCCAGCCGCTATTGAACCACCCGTGCCTCCACATGGCACGACCACATCTTCCGTCGTTCCAACCCGAATATATTGGCTCCTGGTACCACGCGTTGCAAAACATTCAATTTGTGCGCACTTATCATAACAGGGCAACCGTGTACCACCTAGGTAGGGAAATGCCAATACGGGTTCCTTCCGACAACCTACAGGTTGCATGCCCGACCTGTAGTACTACTCCCAGTCATCCTTATCATGACACATGATCCTTTTCAGGATCCAACTCAAATCACACCAATTCACATGATGTAATTCTTTTGTTAAGTCTTTGATTTGTATAAACCGCAATACTTAGTATCGACTCACATATATATTATTCATAACCATATGTATACTCCTATTTATGCCTATTTTAACTCCCAAACCCTAACTTTCAGAGCCAACGCATCAATTTGATGCGTAAATCTTATTTTAGTGGGAATCACAAAGCAATTCTTCGGACTTTTTCCAAAAATAACCAAAAATTAGGGTTTTTCGTTGCAAAGAACACCAAATCAAGAATTTCAATAATTTCGTATGAAAATCCAACAGCAAAAGGAAGGATTTCGTTACCTAATCGAGCTCTCTCTCATGTATGCAAGGCTTTATCGAGTTTCGTTTTTAGAAAGGCTATTTTAAGGCTCCTGAAAAGATCGAATTTCATTTTTCGTATCAAAACGCTAAGAACATGTTAAAAACGCAAAGAACGAACGAAGAACACGAAGAACACGAAGAACGTCAAGAACGTATTTTCTCTTAAAATTTCGGCAGAGTTTCCCCTTATATCGGGACATATTTCTCGAAAGATTTCGGCAGAGTTTCCCCTTATATCGGAACATATTTCTCGGAAAATTTCGGCAGAGTTTCCCCTTATACCGGGACATATTTCAAAATAAAAATGAAAAGAGTTTCCTCTATAAAATCAATCGAGAGGAAAATAACAATGAAACTGAAAGAATATACTCAACAACAAGAGATGAAGAACCGGTAGACACCACACATCTTAGGTGAGTGAACATGTGATGAATCACAGGGTCACTAACGTGCATAGCCGCCCGCACCTAAGTAGGGTATTACACAGGTTTCTCCATCAAAATAACTATAAAAGCATAAAACGAAGAATAGAAACATAAATGATGGAGAATCGGTAGACACCACGCGTCTTAGATGAGTGAACGTGTGACGAATCACAGGGTCACTGACGTGCATAGCCGCCCGCACCTAAGTAGGGTTTTACATAGATTTCTCCTCGAACCACAATAGGAAAACGAATCGAAAAGAAATATGAATCAAAAACAAAACTTGGAAGAACAAGAGTATGAATTGAAAGCCTAGCTTACGAAGCAACTAAGAGAGGATCATACCTTTCTCCTCCTCGTTCTCCCGGCAGCGCTTCCTAACGCTCCTCCCTCGTCTCCCACTCCTCCTCCCAACCTCTCGACCCTAGCCCTTGGGGTGGTGGTGGTAGTGGAAGTTGTAGAGAATGAATGGGTAGGGGGGGTCTATTTATAGGCCCCAGAAAACCACTAACCATGGTAGAAAACCATGGTTTAGACCTTAACCATGGTTTAGCGGCCCATGGTTTTAGCCAAAACTTATCCCAAACTTGGAGCTTAAGTTAGAACATTCTAGAGGATTCTAGATTCGCTAATGACGCTTAATTAACACTAATCGTGATTAACTTTCAACTAATCGCGATTTTAACTTTCGCGGCTTACGCTTATCTTTTGTTAACTATTGATTAGTGTTTACTAATGATCATTAGCGGCTTTCAATCATCATTAATTTCTTTAATCATGTTTAATTAGTCTTAATGACAGTCATTATGGGTTAATGACATCTTAGCCTTCCTTCCTCTTTCTTCCGAAATTCATAACAAATCGAAACGAAGTCCGATTCACACGAAATAAATTCTGTTGGTTTCCTCTTGACGAGTCGGATCTTATTATATAGGATCCAAGATATGCCAAGTTCAAGGCTTTACACACCTGGACACTCTATCCTTCTTTCTCCTTGGTTGAACGGTGTGAGGGCGGCTGTTGTTGTAGATTAGGCTCCTGGTGGGATGAAGGCGAGGGGGATGAGTCTCTGATGCACCAAAGAGAGTAGACAAGCTTGGGTGAGGTCGGAGCTACTATGGTTGAAGAAGCTTGAAGAAGGAAGAGGAGAAGATTGAGGGCGACTATTGTCGGTACACCCGAGATGGGTGATTCTAGGAGGAGGAGCTCCTTCTCCACTCAAGGTTGCTCAAGCAAAAAATCGGAGGACAAGCTCAAGCATCCTTACTATGTAGGGAGACATGAGGTCAAGCAGCAAGCTCAGCTGGGGTGTGCCTGCAACGTTAGCAGAAATAAGAAAGAAAAAAGACATAGGTGTGGAGCTCCTTACGAGTGAAGATTGGAGCTGAGCTTCGGCCTATGCGAGGCTGGATTCGAGGAAGATCTGGGAGATATAGGTGAAGCAGAGAGGAAGGGAGGTGAGGGTGATCGATTCATTTTGAGGGATTGGTTTTTGTGTTTTGAGGGAGATGGTTCTTTGGATCACCTGCAGAATCAGAGAGCAAGAAGATGAAGAAGATGCGTGAGAGGGGATGGTTACTTAGAGATGCACAATGAGAGATTCTGGACTATCGGAGCGGTGTGGCGGTGCGAACAAAGGTCTCCTGAAGGGAGGAAGCTGAAGCTCCTTGAGTCTTTACTCGAGGGTGTTCAAATGAGAGGAAGACCCGAGATTTTGCAGCTCGAGGAACTGATACATGATCTGAAAAGGACCGCAGATCGTACATGTTTTTCTCCTTGTCATCGCTGACGATGCCCTCCTGCTGAAGCTGTAACCTTAGCGGAGAGTCGGGCGGGTGGAGGAAGACCCTTCAGATGGTGGATGGTTTGGATGCAGGTGGTGGTGTTGTCTTTATAAGAGGAGATGGAGGGGGGTTACAACTCTAATGGAGGATTTAACTGGGGAGGGATGAGTGTCGAATTGGGGTTACATGTAGAGAGGATTGATGTCGATTGATAGAGAGGAGATGATGGAAACCTAGGGAGAAGAGATTAGGGCCTCAAGGGTTTCGTTCAATAATGATTGGAAGGGGTAAGTTGACCTGAGGTCAATTGTGAGTGCATTTTGATTGGCTGACGGGTGAGAGGAGTGCTTGAGTGATGAATATGTGATTCATCACTCTTAAAGTTGAAAATAGAGTCTTCTTCCCGAGTAAATAGCAGCATATTTCCCCTTATCTTGCATAATTAGCATTCATACATGCATGCCTAATATATGCATTTTAGCATCCATATTTGCATTAAATAAGAAGCCCAATTCACTTGTAAATATTCAACTATATATTCACCATTACTCACCTTTTTATCTGTATTTTATACTCACTCCAAAGTCAATAAAACCATCTTTATACTGTGTATATTAAAAACTAATAATATAAGGAAAAGGCCAAAAAATCCCTGCTTGTAAAATTACCCAATAAAACCCCAAACCCAGTTGGAGGCCTCAGACCTTAGAATGCAAATATCTACCTCATACAACCTCCTATCTAGGTATACTCACTTTTAAAATAATACATGTTCAGAGACCTTCAAAATGAGACCAATTTTAATTTAAATTGGAGTTCTTATGCAAAACTTGGGTTTTGGGACCCCATTGTGTATTATATGTATGTATAATTGTACCCTTGTATTTTTGTATCTTATTTGATATCATCTCAACATGAAACTTATAGATATCGTTGAGATCTACAACTTTTATGTTTTGAGTTTTCCGAAATTCGGCCACCCTCTCTCTCTTATTCCTCATTTTCTTTCGATCATCCAAAGCAGGCCACGTGGCGCCCTCTGGTTGCGCCACGCTACCCACATCCCCTTGCGCCACACGTCTGGATCAACTGTCTTTGTATTGTGGTCTGGATCCTTCAAATCTCAGCCATTATTTCCCACAACCAATGTCAACCATCCGATCAAGTCTAGATCAAATCATGGTCGTCCGCGAGCGCCTCTCCCTCAGGCCGCCACGCATCATATTCTCTCCACCGTCTGATGGCCTTCCTTCTCTCCTCATCGCCACCGTTCATCTCGCCTTTGATCCCTGCCACTCGATCAAAGCTTGGGCTTTATCACAGCCCTCCATCTCTGCCTAATTCTTAGCTCGCCACGTGGTGTCTCACGGACCGCACGATCATCCCCAGAGAACCTCCATCCCAGTCGTTCTTACTGCTTCCGCTATCAACCACCCAATCAACCTTCTCAATCCATCTGGGTCGTTGGTCAGCGCTTCGCCCTCAACGTGCCACATGGCTATGCCTACGCCGCTCGATCGCCCTCTAGATGTGATCCGAACCTCCTACCAGCGATGTGTCCTCCTTGCGCCATGTGACGCTCCATGCGCCTCTTGATCTCATCGTTTCAGATCTAATCCCAACCACTAACTAGAGCTCTGCTCCGAGTCGTTGGATCTCAAGATCCAACAGCTAAGAACCCGTCGTCAACCTCCAGATGCCCCCGCACCCACGTCGCCCACCTCGCGCACTCACCGCCCCCTTTCTGTTTTTGGCTCTACTCTAGCCATCCTCTCTGCCCCCTGTCACCTCCACCTCGTATCCCATTACACCCTCATCCACGCCGACCTCCACAACCTCCATTAACCTCGCCCACGTCGCTCCACGACCTCCACGAACCTCGCCGCCCCGTCACCTGTACTCTCACCTCCTTCCATTAAATACCCTGTCTCTGACGACCGTCGACCCTATACGCCATTACGAGAGGTATCCTAGAGCTCAAAGCCACCCATTGGTGACATCAATTGGGCGTAAAATCGAGCGAAGACATGCCTTCACCTCCGGTGAGATCCACGACGTCGCCATGCCGTGCTGCAGCTCCTCCGATGAGCTGCTTATGCTCGGGCCCTCTACCGTCCCTCGAGCGACGACCGGAAGCATCACTTGAGCTTCCAAGCCCCAGGTAGACACCCCCATCCTTCATCCGATCTTCTTCTTCTTTCCCTTCGTTTTTCTCGCAATTTCTCTGCCTCCTCCGATCACTCCCGCTCTCGCCTGACTATCCGTCGAGCTTCACCTCGAAGCTCTGATCTTCGCGATCTATTTCATTCACCCCGACGATGCATAGCACCACTTCCGACCAAGAGCTCCGCCGCCACGACGGAGGAACATCACCTGACCACCTTCGATCCGCCCTAGGCCTCACTCGCACTTGCACGCATTCCCACGATCACGAGCACCATTGGTTCCGGCACCAACTAACCCTGCAGGCACGTATCTTCACTGATCGGACGTCTCGCCGGACCTTCCTCGAGCTTCATCGTCGTTGGCTTCCAGACCGCCCCGGCTTCATCTAAGACCAGGGGCGGAACCAGGAATTTCATCAAGGAGGGGCCGAGTATACAACTATTATGTATGCTCAAAAATAGAAAAATCTATGTATATGTGAACGCTATTTTTAAATAGAATTAATATTTTTAAAATGAACCTCTTTCAATCTTGATAAATGTAGAATTTGAATCTATTATTAATGTTAGAATTTCAAATAGATTGGTATTTTTCGTGTGTATTTTAAAATTGGATAAATATACTAATTTAAGCCTCTCTAAATCCATCCTAAAAAAGCTAAATTATCAAGTGAAATTTTGAAACAAATAAGTTCATGGTTAAAAGGAAACAATAAAATTTATTTTATTTATAAAGAGTAATAAAATAATGGAAGAGATAAATAAACTCGAATACAATTTTATATCAAATTAGTTTAATACTTTGGAAGTGATCGGATAAACCACATAAAAGAAAGTAAAATTGATGGAGATAAGATTCAAACTCTGATCTCCAAAATAATAACCTTGCCACTCTACCACTTAACCATTTAATAATTCTACAACATTTTATAACAATATTAATTATAATACAATTAAGGAGGGACCATATTTAAAACTTAATACATTTTATAAGTGAGGTATAATAATCGTGAGTGGTTATAATGTATATTAGTTCTGCCTTTGACTCGATATAATTTTCTATCAAATTATTTTAATACTTTAGAAGTGATTGGATAATCCATATAAAAGAAAGTAAAATTGATGGAGATAATATTCAAACCCTGGTCTCTAAAATAACAACCTTGCCACTCTACCACTTGACCATTTAATGATTCTATAACATTACTCTAGCAACATTAATTATAATACAATTAAGGAGGGGTCGTATTAAAAACTTAATACATTATATAAGTGACGTATAATAATCATGGGGGGCCATGGCCCCTCCATAATGTATATTAGTTCCGCCCCTGGTGGGACGGTATTACAAGCTTCTAGTCACTACGTTCACATGTCACCCTCTGATTCTAAATTCATGTGTTTTTGCTCATACAGTTGTTTTATTGGTGTGGTTTGCAAGGGTTGTGATCGATGTAATTACTAAGGAGGAGGTCAGAGGAGGAGGATGGGTGGGGGAGTTTTTGGATAGTTATGCCACTCTTAACTTCATCATTGTTTGAAACAATTATGGTTAAGTTCAACTCATTGACGCTAAAGTAACAGAGGGGTACAAGTGATAGAATGACAAGAATTTGGGGGCATAACTAATATTCCAGAAAAGGAAGGGGCATAATAGATATTGCAATATCTCAGTGGGACGCAACTGATAAAAACTTTATGTTTTATCCAACTCAACTATGTATGTACATGTGTGTGCGTGGTTTCCATTAATGAACTGAAATCTACCTTTCTTAATGATATTGAGATGTAGTGTAGAAGGTGGAAATCAGGTCAACAAAATCTACACTGAATGTGTGGAATATTTTACTTGGCAAGTGTATCAAGGTCGAACTATGGGAACGATGGTTTTTAGTTGCATGGTTTCAAATTAATCTAAATGATTAATTATTGAAATATAAGTTTCTATGTCTGAAAACAATGCAAGAATAATGCAGATGCAAGTGAGGATGTAATTAAATAAATGAAAGTTAAAGCAGGTGAAAATAAGTAACGGAGAGAGAGAGAGAGGAAGAAATGGATCTGTGATGATGAATTTCAATTCCGATAAAATTAATCAATGGCCTCGAAAGGATTTCGCAGATCTAAAAATAGATTCAAGAAATATATGTTTGATTCAATTCCAAGCTGCATGTTAAAGATCAATACACCCACACACACGCTTGCAATTTTCGAGATTAATTATTGATAACAATTCTCAAGGAGATCTACTTTAATTCCCTATAATTTAGTCCTCAAAGAATAATAAAAAATATCATGGAAATAATTTGATCAATTCTCCTCAATCGAGCTCCTACAAAAATAGCTTAAATATCCCCATATCTAATAAAAGATTTATCAGTGAGAATCATGCACAAGAGATTTATAGTCCCAAATAATATTTGAGATTAAAATCAGATCTGTCCAACAAAGATGTCAAATGATAGAACAAGAAACAAGCTTCAAAATGACATAACATACATAAAATTGGAGTTCAAATGAGAAAGATATTCAAGAAACAAGTTCCATGAACGAAACTGCAATAAAACATGATTATTTTTATCAAAAATAACACTCGAGGGACTTATCTTTAATTCTCAAAAGTCACCAGGGCCTTATTTACAAATCATCCTTACGTGGGAGCCTCTGTGGGAATTCTGGAAGCGACGGGATGTGAATGCAGAATATTCAAGGTCACGCATCGCTCGCACATGACCGGACTTTGTTGTAATTTCTAATAAGGATGGAGGGTCGAGATGCAAATTTATTCACCCCACATGTATGGCGCGTGCTCAGGTACCTACATGTGTCACACTATAGTTTGCTCAGGACCATCCGAGGCTGAAACTTTGGGTGGATGTGGATCAGACTATAGAGGGCTTTTCTGATGATGCAATCGTACGGTAGGGAGAAGGTTCTGATCCGAGCCGTCGGATCAAAGAAAAGGCTTTGATCCTAGGAGAAAGTTCTGATCTGGGCCGTCGGATCAAAGTGAAGGCTTTGATCATATGGCACCTAGACACTCTATCCTTCTTTCTCCTTGGTTGAACGGTGTGAGGGCGGTTGTTGTTGGAGCTTAGGCTCCTGGTGGATGAAGGCGAGGGGGATGAGTCTCTGATGCTCCAAAGAGAGTAGACAAGCTTGGGTGAGGTCAGAGCTACTATGGTTGAAGAAGCTTGAAGAAGGAAGAGGAGAAGATCGAGGGTGACTATTGTCGGTACACCCGAGATGGGTGATTCTAGGAGGAGCTCCTTCTCCACTCAAGGTTGCTCAAGCGAAAAAGAGGAGGACAAGCTCAAGCATCCTTACTATGTAGGCAGACATGAGGTCAAGCAGCAAGCTCAGCTGGGGTGTGCCTGCAACGTTAGCAGAAATAAGAAAGCAAAAAGACATAGGTGTGGAGCTCCTTACGAGTGAAAGATTAGAGCTGAGCTTCGACCTATGCGAGGTTGGATTCGAGGAAGATCTGGGAGATATAGGTGAAGCAGAGAGGACTGGAGATGAGGGTGATCGATTCATTTCGAGGGATTGGTTTTTGTGTTTGAGGGAGATGGTTCTTTGGATCACTTGCAGAATCAGAGAGCAAGAAGACGAAGAAGATGCGTGAGAGGGGATGGTTACGTAGAGATGCACAATGAGAGATTCTGGACTATCGGAGCAGAGGTGGCGGTGCGAACAAGGTCTCCTGAAGGGAGGAAGCTGAAGCTCCTGGAGTCTTTACTCGAGGGTATTCAAATGAGAGGAAGACCCGAGATTTTGCAGCTCGAGGAACTGCTACACGATCTGAAAAGGACCGCAGATCGTACCTAGTTTTTCTCCTTGTCATCGCCAACGATGCCCTCCTGCTGAAGCTGTAACCTTAGCGGAGAGTCGAGCGGGTGGAGGAAGACCTTCAGATGGTGGATGGTGTGGATGCAGGTGGTGGTGTTGTCTTTATAAGAGGAGATGGAGGGGGGTTACAACTTTAATAAAGGATTTAATGGCTTGGCGAGGATGAGTGTCGAATTGGGGTTACATGTAGAGAGGATTGATGCCGATTGATGGAGAGGAGATGATGGAAACCTAGGGAGAAGAGATTAGGGCGTCGAGGGTTTCGTTCAATAACGATTGGAAGGGGTAAGTTGACCTTAGGTAAATTGTGAGTGCATTTTGATTGGCTGGAGGGTGAGAGGAGTGCTTGAGTGATGAATATGTGATTCATCACTCTTAAAGTTGAAAATAGAATCTTGTTCCCGAGTAAATAGCAGCATATTTCCCCTTATCTTGCATAATTAGCATTCATACATGCATGCCTAATATATGCATTTTAGCATCCATATTTGTATTAAATAAGAAGCCCAATTCACTTGTAAATATTCAACAATATATTCACCATTATTCACCTTTTTATCTGTATTTTATACTCACTCTGAAGTTAATAAAATCATCTTTATACTGTGTATATTACTAACTAATAATATAAGGAAAAGGCCAAAAAATCTTTGCTTGTAAAATTACCTAATAAAACCCCAAACCCAATTAGAGACCTCAGATCTTAGAATGCAAATATCTACCTCATACAAACTTCGATCTAGGTATACTCACTTTTAGAATAATACACGTTCAGAGACCTTCAAAATGAGACCAATTTCATTTAAATCGGAGCTCTTATGCAAAACTTGGGTTTTGGGACCCCATTGTGTATTATATGTATGTATAATTGTACCCTTGTATTTTTTTTATCTTATTTGACCTCATCTTTGTTTTTGGTCAACATGAAACTTATAGATCTCATCGAGATCTACAACTTTCATGTTTTGAGTTTTCCTAAATTCTGCCACCCTCTCTCTCTTATTCCTCATTTTCTTTCGGCCATCCAGAGCAGGTCACGTGGCGCCCTTTGATTGCGCCACGCGGCCCGCATCCCCTTGCGCCACGTGTCTGGATCAACTGCCAGTGGATTGCAGTCTGGATCCTTCAAATCTCAGCCATTATTTCCCACAACCAATGTCAACCATCCGATCAAGCCCATATCAAATCATAATCGTCCGCTCGCGCCTCTCCCTCAGGCTGCCATGCGTCATATTCTCTCCACTGTCCGAGGGCCTTCCTTCTCTCCTCATCACCACCGTTCATCTCTCCTTTGATCCCTGCCACTCGATCAAAGCCTGAGCTTCATCACTGCCCTCCATCTCCACCTAATTCTTAGCTCGCCATGTGGTGTCTCACGGACCGCACGATCATCCCCAGAGAACCTCCATCCCAGTCGTTCTTACTGCTCCTGCTATCAACCACCCGATCAACCTTCTCAGTCCATCTGGTCCGTTGGTCAGCGATTTGCCCTCAGTGTGCCACATGGCTATGCCTACGTCGCTCGATCGCCCTCCAGATGTGATCTGAACCGCCCTCCTACGACGTGTCCTCCTTGTGCCATGTGGCGCTCCATACGCCTCTTGATCTCATCGTTTCATATCTAATCCCAACCATTCACTAGCGCTCCGCTCCGAGCCGTTGGATCTCAATATCCAATGGCTAAGAACCCGTCGTCAACCTCAAGACGCCCCCGTTGGATCTCAAGATCCAATGTCTAAGAACCCGTCGTCAACCTCCAGACGCCCCCGCACCCACGTCGCCCACCTCGCGCACTCACCGCCCCCTTTCTATTTTTGGCTCTACTCCAGCCATCCTCTCTGCCCCCTGTCACCTCCACCTCGTAGCCCATTACACCCTCATCCATGCCAACCTCCACAACCTTCATTAACCTCGCCCACGTCGCTCCACGACCTCCACGAACCTTGTTGCCCCGTCACCTACACCCTCACCTCCTTCCTATAAATACCCCGTCTCCGGCGACCGTCGAACCCATCCGCCATTACGAGAGGTATCCTAGATCTCAGAGCCACCCATTGGTGACAGCAATTGGGCGTAAAATCGAGCGAAGACATGCCTTCACCTCCGGTGAGATCCACGACGTCGCCACGCCGTGCTGCAGCTCCTCCGATAAGCTGCTTAAGCTCGGGCCCTCTACCATCCCTTGAGTGACGACCGGAAGCATCACTTGAGCTTCCAAGCCTCAGGTAGACACCCCCATCCTTCTTCTAATCTTCTTCTTCTGTCTATTTGTTTTTCTTGCAATTTCTTTGCCTCCTCCGATCACTCCCGCTCTCGCCTGACTATCCGTCGAGCTTCACCTCGAAGCTCTGATCTTCGCGATCCATTTCATTCACCCCGACGACATATAGCACCACTTCTGACCAAGAGCCCCGTCGCCACGACGGAGGAACATCACCTGACCACCTTTGCTCCGCCCCAGGCCTCACTCGCACTTGCACGCATTCCCACGATCATGAGCACCATTGGTTTTGGCACCAGCTAACCCTGCAGGCACGTATCTTCATTGATCGGACGTCTCGTCAGACCTTCCTCGAGCTTCATCGTCGTTGGCTTCCAGACCGCCCCGGCTTCATCTAAGACCCCCAGACGCTCCGCCACGCCTCTACGACCATTACGAGCTGCCCAAGAGCCTTCAGCAACCTTTATAAACCCTGGGCAAAGGCGGCGGAGCAAGGAGCTCGATGTCGGAACCCCGCCACTTCCGCCGCAGGAGGCGGCAACGAGGAGAAGACGACGAGCAGCCACCGTTGGATCGTCTCGATCCGACGACCCTCGCCTCGCCACGTTGTCGCGAGCCAACAGCCATTAGATCACTTAGATCGAACAGTCCTTCTTCTGCCACGTAGCTGCTTCCCCGAGCTCCAGACCCCGTTGGATCAGGAGGATCTAACGGCCCTCTCATCCACGTCACCATCGCCATCCCAGCTACAGATATTGTTGGATCCATCTTGATCCAACAGGCCTCATTACGCCACGTCACCTGCCATCATCCTCTATTGGATCTCCATTGGATCTAGCGGTCCAAGGCGTGCCACGTATCCAGCTCCAGCAGCCGCTTGGTCTTCATCGATCGAACGGTTCCTCTGCCGCAACGTAGCCCCGCTCCGAGCCTTATCCCCGACCCTTAGGCTTGGAGCACCTGAAGCACGTCCGAGCCTGCAGCGCGCCCGAGCCACAGTCCGAGCCTCGACGCCTCCCGAGCCTAGAACCATGCGTGTTCCTCATGTGCGGTCTAGGCAAATTACATAGAGGCCCTGCAAGTTTTCTAAATTGCAATTCAGTCCCTGCTAGGAGCATCACGTGAGGCGCACTGTTCTAGTGGACATTTTGCACGCATACCCCCAACATTATAGGTAATTGCATTTAAGTCCCTGTCAGTACGCTTAATTTTAAGTAATTTGATTTTCTGTAATTGCAATTTAGTCCCTGTCTTTGCACGAATATTTAAGTGTCCATTTGGTATTATTTTTCAATTCCAAAAATTGCATGATGTAGCTTATCTTGTCCTCTATCTTATGTGATACGTGTTTCATTTTTGTGACATCTTGGGAATTTAATATTATTAAAATGGTGAACTTTTCATATTTTGCCCACTGCGTGCCTTTTAATTCATATTAAATTCCTTATTGCTCCAAAAATATTCAAAATTTCATATTAGACTTAAGATAATTTCTTTTACATTATGCCCAAAAATCATCACAATTGCACGCATTACGAGGCCTGGATAAATTAATTCTTGATTTCTTTAATTGATTTTTAATAGGTCCAATTCACATAGAATTTTAGGTTTATTAATTTTCCTGGATTCATCATACTTAGACTTATATAGGATAATTTTTATATCTAGAAATAATGTATTTGGTATTTTTTAAATTAATGTTGTAAAAAAACACCTTGTATTTATAATTTATTCGTAGTAAATTCATAAAGTTTCGGAAAAATCCAAAAAAATAGTAGCTTAATTTCATTGCATGTCATATTCTGGCCAAGTTTCATAATTTTTGGACTTAATTTGACCATATTTCTGATTTAACTTGTAGAAACTGGCTTGAAATTGCATTTGTTTGTCCTTTATTGCATAAAATTTGCTAAAAAATACCAAAAATAATCTTTTGAAAATCCGACCTCTGAATTCGCTTAAAATTTACCTAAGGATACAACTGCCTCCCTGAGTTCGACCTTAGGCTTGCCAAAGTAAAATAAATCTGCCGCTCGTAATTAACTCAACATTCATTAGAGTGGTTTTTGTTCAGTCCGTTTTTACCTGACTACAATGAATGACATGATATTTATTTTAATCATTAATCTGATTGAATTAACAAGGGTAAATACGGTACTTTTCAAATGGCGTCGTTGCCGGGGACGCATGGCTTAGGTTAATTTCTAGAGGATTTTTTAGTGTTTGATTTTCCATCCCCAGGTAGTCTAATTCTCAGCTTTCTTGTTAATATTTTTCTGTCCTTTATTTTTGAGTATTTTGTATCGTCCTTTATCTGCCCTCAATTTGTTTTTTGTGTGAGGAACACGAGGAGTCAAAGGCGCTTCAAGGAACTTGCATTTAAACTTTTAGAGTGATTGTGAGGACTTACAATTTTGTTATTTTCATTATTTTTTTCATTCTTTCCAGCAGTTCCCGTTTAGGTTCTCGCGTGTGTAAAAATAGTGGAAATGTGTCCCCCTGTGTTGTGTGGATTGATTTTTTAGATTTGGACTTGCTTGTGCTCGTAATATTCTAGGACCACACATCACACTTGAAAGACGCACTTAGACCGCAGATCTAGTCAAATTGAATCAGTGCTTCACTCGCTATAGAACTGTCTGTCTAGGAGCAGATTTTATCGTCTGCATAATTCTGCTCTGCATCCTGCATAATAGCGAATGGATCACTGTAAGTCTTCTCAACTTGGCATATCATCATTGATTTATCATGCATCGGCTTTTCTCGACTCCTTTATCTTGGTTTTTTAAACTTAGGTTAAAAGGAAATTGGGACTAGACGATAGGCGTGCCGTGTAGTTGGACTTAATTAGTGAAAATCTAACTTAAAACCGGGACTGCTAAGCAACATTGACCAAAAAAATCAATAAAAATAGAAATTCTGCTTGCGGGAAATTAACCCCGACCTTATTTTCAGGCTGAGTGAGGGTACTAGAGTGTGTGATCACCCTAGGGCAGAGCCAAAATCCCCTCTTTCCATATCACGTATCCTGATCCGAGCAAATATCAACAGCTGAGCTTTGGGTTCAACTGACCAGCGCCAAGTAGCCTCCGCCTACTTTGGTAGGTAGATCCGCGACAAGTTGCTAGTAGCCTTCGCCTGCGCTTGCAGGTAGATAGGGACGAAGTTACAGCCTTCTCAGCCTCCGCCTACTCTGTAGGTAGATAAGGGCAGGTCCTTGAACTTTTGGCTGGGGATAGGAGCGAAGAAAGGAAGAGCGTTTGTATCTAAGGCGACAAGTTAAACAGGAGAGACGCATCCAGCTTGTAGCCGACTCCCCTATAGGTCGCGTAACCTTTACTATTTGTCTGATAAATTCACACTTAAAATCAACTAGATTAATCAAACTCGGTTTCGAGTCCTTCACCGTGTTGAGTGTGAAAATACAAGGTTTGGATTCAATTGCTTGCTTCAGGTAGGAGTAAAATCCTATTTTACACTCAGAACTCCTGATTCTTCTTCTTGCAATCAAAGATGACTGACTGGGGGATATCGACTCCCGATTCGTCAATCTTTCTTTAAGCCCCCCATGAAGCTCATCTTCACCGGCCCAAGCGCAACTTGGACCAACCAAAGCTCATGACACTCTTGAGTTTTGGATCCCACAAACCCAGGGTGGTTACTCTCAAACCAACCCTTTTCTCTCCTCTGATCTCATCGAGGAAGACCATCGTCTCGGTAAGAATCCCTTCCTTGATATGTCCTCTAACCAAGACCATCTTCTTTACCCAGGACAAGAGGACAGAATGCCGAAGAAAAATCCTGATGAGGAGGAACACATAGAGGATCCCATGATTCAAATCCTTGCTCGCCTCGCCGCCGCCGAACAACAGAATGCAGATCTTACGGTAAGGATGGGACAGATCTTTACTGCAGGAGGAATTGACCGACCAATGGTTGATGCGTATAACCCAACAGAAAATGAGATGCATAGTTGGTTGGCACCCGTGGTTCCTCCTGAAGCATTCGAGCTGAAGCCCCACTTTCTGAGCCTACTACCGAAGTTCATTGGAAAAACAAACGAAGAATCATATGCCTTCCTTAGAGACTTCGAGCTGGTGTGCAACAACCTTAGTCACCCTAGGGTTGGGCAAGACTATATCATGCTGAAGGCCACCCCGTTTGCCTTAGGAGATAAGGCCGCTCATTGACTGAAAAATCTCGAGGTGAGATGTACGACCTGGATGCAGTTCAAGGATTTACTCTTGAAGAAGTTCTACCCACTCAGTAGGACAAATCAGATGAGAACCAAGATCGCTAGCTTCTCCCAAGGAACCAATGAACCATTCCATGAAGCATGGGATAGGTTTAATGACCTCATTCAGAAATGCCCTTGCCATGGCATTTCAAAGGCGATCTTAGTTCAGACCTTGTTTTGTGGCATGACTCCTGAGATGCAAGGGTTAGTAAGTGCTGCATGTGGAGGAAGTTATCTAAACAAAATGAAAATGATGTATGGAAAATCTGGAGTAGATGGCAGAAACAGGCAGGTCACAGGCCACCAGGTCCTATCAGATGTCTCCCTCGATCCTATCCAATGAGATAACTAGGAGGACTGTAGCAAATCTGACAGAGGACCTCATCCCCAGTATGGAGATGATAGCTGACAAGTTATCCATGGTCGAGCAGATTCACAAGAGGGTCACTGACCTTGAGTCACTCTCGTGATTGCCGAAACAAGTGGAGGAACTAACTGAGAAGGTAGCCAAGATATGACTACATTCCCCTTCTGCACCACCTGTACTTGTACGTTGAGTTCATCTTGTACAAGAACAAGCACCAAGGCCTCAAAGTAGCTGGGTAGAGGAGCAGACATACACTCAGCAGGACCAGCATGCACCCCCACAAGTAAAGACGGGATAAGAGGAGCCTTCACAGGTGTTCGAGATCAACGGGCTGTGGTACAGTCAAGACCCTATCAGCAAACAGTCAGGGATAGGGAACGGTCAGCCACACCGACCTTCCCTAGCTTACCAGAAAAACGGCTCCGTCCCCGCACCACGCTTCGTACAGTCCCAGCCCGAACGAGGGTACCAGCCTCAGCAGCAGCAGCGCACGTTCCACTCGGGCCAGCATGGCCCTCCACCTTCCCATCAGCAGCAACAGTACCGGCATGGCCAACAGGGCCAGTATAGGAACTCGTCCTCGAACCAGCACCAACCAGCGCAACCCACCGGTGGATTGGAGTCCCTTACCTTGGCGATCCAGACCCTGACTGATAGGGTCCAACGGATTCAGAATGACTGTCTGGATATGAGAACCGATATAAATCGTGTCTCCCATATCCAAGACCAGCAGATGGAGCCAAAGACCCCAATTCCCGCTCAGGTTCAGGCCAACCCGAATAGCTTGAATCAAGGCCAGAACCGATCACGAGATCAGGTATATTATTCAGATAACTCTTTATCTGAACATGAGACCCTTTCGTATGATAATGTAAATCATATGTCCCTCAGGAGTGGAATGACCATGATCATACCTGATAGGTACGGGCACCGGAGGAAGAAGCCGCCAAGTCTCTATCCGAGGAGAACTTGGAGGAAGAGGAGCACCACCACCACCAGTACCAGCAGAAGAAGAGGACTTCTGAGTCCTCCAAGAAGCAGGAGAACTGCACCAGTAGTGAGTCCGGTGAGACCGATGAAGAGCCCACACCTCCATCTGAGGAGGATGTCCCAGCAGACGCGGAGAATGCATCACCGGTTTTGCAGCAGAAATTTTCTTTTCGTCAGAGTCAGAGTCAGAGTCAGTCTCAGAGTCCGAGTCATGTATAGAACTCAGTTCCAATTTTAAATGAAAATCTTTCAGTTCAAGAATCTGAGTTGGCATCAATAATCCCTTTCCCCCGAGCTCTTAAGGGTGGAAAGAAGAAAATCGGAATAATACAAAAAGATGACCCTGAGATGTCAGAGTTTTGCAATAAACACATCAACGTTACAATCCCTTTTGACAAGTATGTGGAGATGACACCTGCATTTCAGAAATACCATAAGGTGAGATGCACACCTACTAGGGCCAGCAGGAAGACCAAAAGTCATATTGAGAAACACGTCCTGTCAGTAGCCACTACTTGCGCAATAAAGAACTCATTTCTGAGGAAACGAAGAGACATGGGTGCACATTATGTGGTGAGTCATGTCGATGACACTGTGTTTGCACACACTCTTCTTGATAACGGATCCTCAATTAGCTTAATGCCTACAACCCTCTATGAGCGGCTAAATCTCGAACCTCTTAGGAAATCTAGAGCCCTACTTCAGTTTGCTGATAAATCAACCAAGAGGTCCCAAGGAGAATTGAGGAATGTTGTCATCAAAGTCGAGGGTCAGGAGTACATGGTGGACTTCACCGTCCTTGATATGGAGATCCCTCGTAATTGGAGAGATTCCCAGATCATATTAGGAAGGCCCTTCCTCAGAACAACAGGGGCCTTGTTTGATTATAAGATTGGGAAAATCCAATTCCAAACTCCAGGAGGAGATGAGGAACTTGAGATGAAGCAAACCAGATGGTAGAGACCGGATTCGGAATCCAACACCGAGTACTCTTCGTCCGAAGCAGATTGCATTCATGTAGACACTGTTGGGCTATGGAGACAGAACCCAGCTAGCACTGATGAGTCCCTCTCCTCCAGAGAAGATCTTGTGCATGAGTCAGTTTGCGAGGCCTTTAGAAACGAGTACAACACAGAATATGCACCCCCCTACATCTTTGATGACTTAGAGGCCCAGCTGGTCCTATCTGTCCTTCCCTCTTTAGGATAATCAGAAGAATGATGATGAGTCGGACGTGGCTTTTGCCGATTTCTTGGAGACCTTTGACGATCCGACTCCAAAGCCGAATGAGTTGGTAGCAGCAATTTCACAGACAGATCCAGCCACTACCAGCATTGAGCTAGATTCGATTGAGCGAGATTTCCTTGATGATCACACATTACCTGAGCTCAAACCTTTACCCACAACACTTATGTATGCCTTCCTTGTGGGATAAGAGAAGAAGTAAGCGGTCATCATCATCTCACGATTGACCGAGGAGCAGGAATCTCGCTTGCTAGAGATCTTGGAGAAAAATCGCAAGGCGATATGCTGGAGCATCTCCGATCTCCACGGGATAAATCCCGCTCTGTGTTCGCACCATATCTACTTGGAGAATGAGGATAAACCCTCTCGTGAATTCCAACGTCGGTTGAATCCAAATTTACGAGAGGTAGTGAAGAAGGAGATAGAGAAATGGTGTGACGCGAGTTTTATTTATCCCATTTCTGACTCCAAATGGGTGGCCCCAATCCATGTTGTCCCGAAGAAGTCGAAATTCAGACGACCGCCAATGAAGACGGAGAGGAGATCGCGACGCGAGTACCCACGCCGTGGCGCGTCTGTGTGGATTACAGACACCTGAATGCTGCGACGAAGAAAGATCATTCCCTCTACCTTTCATTGATCAGATCTTAGAGAGATTAGCGGGGAAAGAATTCTTCTGCTTCTTGGATGGGTTCTCGGGCTACAATCAAGTAGCCATAGCTCCGGAGGACCAGGAAAAGACCATGTTTACATGCCCCTTTGGTACCTATGCTTTCAGGCGCATGCCCTTTGGGTTATGCAATGCTCCCGGTACTTTTCAAAGGTGCATGATTGTTGTATTCGCCGAAATGGTTGGCGAATTCCTGGAAGTCTTCATGGATGACTTCTCGGTCCACGGCGATTCCTTCGATTCCTATCTTAGGAATCTGGACCGAGTCCTCAAATGTTGTTGTGAGGTTAATCTGGTGCTCTCCTGGGAGAAAAGTCACTTCATGGTGACGGAGGGCATTTTGTTGGGGCATGTCATCCCAAGAGAGGAATGGAGGTTGACCCTGCCAAGGTGGATGTGATCAAACGACTCCAGCCACCAACCAACGTGAAACAGTTGCGGTCTTTCCTTGGGCATTTCGGATTTTATCGATGATTTATCAAGGATTTCTCTAAGATTGCCTACCGCTAACTGAGATTTTAGGCAAGGACATGGAGTTCATTGTGGATCACAAATGTCTTGAAGCCTTTAAGCTACTACAAGGAATGATCATGGACGCCCTGATCCTACAAGCCCCAGATTGGTCTCTGCCTTTTGAGATCATGACGGACACCTCAGACTTTTCTATTAGGGTTGTGTTAGGACAGAGGAGGGATGACATCACGTTCGCCATACACTACGCAAGCAAAGTGCTTGATACGGCTCAACGCAACTATACGGTTGCGGAAAAGTAAATGCTTGCGGTAGTGTTCGCCTTGGACAAATTCAGATCTCACTTAATCGGATCCAAGGTAATTGTGTTCACTGACCATACAGCACTATGTTACTTAATGGAAAAGAAGGACGCGAAGGCGCGTCTTCTTAGGTGGATTCTGCTAATCCAAGAGTTTGATTTGGACATTCGTGATAAACTTGGAAAGAAGAACGTAGTAGCTGATCACCTCTCCCGTCTCAAGGATCTTAATGCTTCTGAGGATTCATCGATTCGAGACTCCTTCCTTGATGAGTCGATTTTTGTTGTCGACTCACTCCCATGGTATGTCAATATCGTGAACTATCTTGTCTCCAAGAAGGTTCCCGAAGATTGGCCCAAGAGCCACATAGACCGACTGAAGTTGGATTCTAGACATTACCATTGGGAGGATCCGATCCTTTTCTTTGAAGGGCCGGATTGTGTCTGGAGACGGTGTATTCCTCAGGAGGAATATCAAAGTGTCCTTTCTTTATGCCACAGTCTGAAGGCAGGAGGACATCACTCTGGGAAGAGGACCGCATGGAAGGTACTTCAGTGTGGCTTATACTGGCTGACTCTGTTTCGCGATGCCATCACCTTTACAAAGTCATGCCCAGTATGCCAGCGAATGGGGGGAACCGTTGGTTCCAAGGATGAGATGCCGATGCAGCTTGTCATCATTTGTGATGTCTTTGACGCCTGGGGCATAGGCTTCATGGGCCCATTCCTTGTTAGACATGGATTCGAATACATCCTTTTTGCGGTAGACTATCTGTCCAGGTGGGTGGAGGCTATCCCAACTCGAGCCGCAGACAGCAGGATTGTTTGTAAATTCATTAGAGATCATATCATCTCTAGGTTCGGGATCTCCAAAATGTTGATATCAGATGGGGGTAGCCACTTTGTAAACAGAGATGTGAAGAAGCTCTTGAAGGATTACGGCATCGAACTTCATGTCGCTAGTCCTTACCACCAACAGACCAATGGTATGGCTGAGGTGTCCAATAGGGAGGTGAAAATCATATTGCAGAAGCTTGTCCGCCAGACAGGAAGGACTGGTCCCAGATCTTGGATCAGGTCCTGTGGGCTTATAAGACAGCTTACAAGACACCGTTGGGAACCTCCCCATTCAGAATGGTATTCGGTAAGCCATGCCATTTGCCCGCATAATTAATACACAAATCAGAATGGGCAATCAAAAAGGTCAACTGGAACACACACCTAAGGCAGAAACAGAGAGACATGGATCTGAATGAGCTTGTGGAAGTCAGAAACCGAGCATACGACAACAGTTTGGTGTACAAGGACAAAGTCAAGCGTTGGTATGATAGATATATCAGACGAAAGACTTTTGTTACTGGACAGAAGTATGGTTGTTCAATGCAAGGCTGAAGGTTTTTCAAGGCAAGCTGAAATCCAAGTGGATGGGCCCATTCATTGTCTGTGCGGTGCATGATAGTAGATGTGTTGAGATCTCAGATCTCACAGATGATGCACAGACGTTCCTAGTCAATGGACAGCTGTTGAAGCACTTCGTCGAACCCAATGAACAGTTAGTCCATGTTGAGGAGATTGTATTTATGCGCAAGACAGATACAACATATACACATAGAGCCGTGCATGAGACCTTGCAGCAGTGAACTCTCGCCATCAGCATCATTTGGAAAGATTCAGACCGTGATCCTTGTATATATCCATCACTCCTGTACATTCTTCCCCTCCCTCCCACGACTCTGATCACTCACTCCAACTTCATATATTTTCATCTATGACTATACTTAGGACGACCAGATCCTAAGTATAGGGGGGAGACATCTGAGTCCATTTACTGTACATCCTCCATATCACATCGGTCCTCATACCATTTCCGTCCTATACTTAGGCTGGCCTGAGCCTAAGTATAGGGGGGACCGATGCCCATCTTGTGTATGTATTCATCCACTTTCCCCCTTGACCTCGTCCGTTCCATTTTTGATATTCTTCTACACTTAGGCTGCTAGAGCCTAAGTATAGGGGGCGAGACGACTTCTATACATTTTTGCTTTTTTGGCTCTCCTACGCTTAGCACAAGCTATGTCTTCTTCCTCGCTTTTCGTGCTCTGAGGACATAGCACATGCTAAGTATAGGGGGTGTGTATATATTACATATATACTTTATCCATAGCTTGTACTTTCACGTATTTTTGTATATACCACGCAATAATTATAGGATGGGTAAAAATGGAGATTTTTTTTTGTAAAATACATGTATACTTGTATATTGTATAACACTTATTTAATTTGTATAATACTTATAAAACTTTTGTAAATTATTGTAACATAGGAGGTATACCAAATTTTGAAAAAAACAAAATAAAACAAAAAACAAAACAAAACAAAAAAATAGGCTTCTTATTTACTCATGCATATCATCCTTGCATTAAAAAAAGAGTCTTGCATTTCATTCAGCTACATAGCATGTCATCTACATCTCATCTGCATATCTTGCACATGCAAGGTGAAAAGCTAGTGGATTCTGAACCAAGTTATGAGTAGATGTTGAGGAGGGACTTGATTTGACCTTAATCCACCTAATTTCAGAGGAACCTTATAGGAATTGGAGTTGAGATTTCTCAGGTCAAGTGACTTAATTCTTTGAGTCCGCAAGTCTATGTTCACATGTCATCTTGATTAGTCTAAGTAGAATATCTCGTGCACACGCATGATTCTTTTAGATAGTGACCTAACTTGGACAAGAACAATGCACGTAGCTCTTCATTGATGAGGTGGTGAGGAGGTAGAATCCTTTAGCTTGGAGTAGCACACGGGTGGAAGCTTCCGTCCTCCTCTAGGGAGGGTAGTGCATCTCAACCTAGTCTGGTGGTGTTGACGTCTAAAGACAGGACGTTGTGGGTTGCAATAATACTTCAAAAGAGGGATAGTCTACTGGCTCAAGAGGAAAAACTCCTGATGTACATGTTGCACCTTGTATATAGTTCAAAAAAAAGAAGAAAAAGAAAAAAAACTCCAAAAAAAGAGAGGTCAAAGTGAAAATAAAATACCTGTTGGAGTATGTATATTATCAAGAAGTATGCAGGTGGATGACTTGGCTACACTGGTCAGGCATCCCCGGATAAGTAGCTACACTGGCTACCGTCCATTCTTTCTCCATCCCCTCCTTTTGAGCTGGTCGCACTTGAACTTAGAAGGGAATACCCCGCTCCTCGAGGAAAGAGTTACTGGACCGGGGAATTAGAGTTACCTTGTTAGAGGAGGCTGGTTCTGAGCCATTTCTGATGTGGAGAGATATATTACACTTATACAGTACAAGTAAGAATCATAGTCATCAGAAATTTGCATCTGAGGATTTGTTCTGACCTGACTATTGAGGAGTCTTGAATAGAAGACATGTAGAACTTGAAGTCTGTTAGGTCTTAAGTTCAGATCCCAGTAAGGTTCCGCCACACAATTAATCCAAAGGTCGATTTAAGCTCCATTTCAACTTTTGTTCATGACCTTAGTATGGAACCCAATCTCATTTCACTCTTGCATTTCATTTTAGTTGCTCGGGGACGAGCAATGTTTAAGTATAGGGGGTTGATGAATCTGTAATTCATCACTCTTAAAGTTGAAAATAGAGTCTTGTTCCTGAGTAAATAGCAGCATATTTCCCCTTATTTTGCATAATTAGCATTCATACATGCATGCTAATATATGCATTTTAGCATCCATAGTTGCATTAAATAAGAAGCCCAATTCACTTGTAAATATTCACCTGTATATTCACCTTTTTATCTATATTTTATACTCACTCCAAAGTCTATAAAGCTATTTTTATACTGTGTATATTACTAACTAATAATATAAGGAAAAGGCCAAAAATTACTAGCTTGTAAAATTACCCAATAAAGCCACAAACCCAGTTGGAGACCTCAGATCTTAGAATGCACATATCTACCTCATACAATCTCCGATCTAGGTATACTCACTTTTAGAATAATACATATTCAGAGATCTTCAAAATGAGACCAATTTCATTTAAATCGGAGCTCGTAAGCAAAACTTGGGTTTTGGGAACCCATTGTGTATTATATGTATGTATAATTGTACCCTTGTATTTTTTTATCTTATTTGACCTCATCTCTATTTTTGGTCAACATGAAACTTGTAGATCTCATCGAGATCTACAACTTTCATGTTTCGAGTTTTCCCAAATTTGGCCACCCTCTCTCTCTTATTTCTTATTTTCTTTCGTCCATCCAGAGCAGGCCATGTGGCGCCCTCTGGTTGCACCACGCGGCCCGCATCCCCTTGCGCCACGCGCCTGGATCAACTGCCATTGGATTGCAGTCTGGATCCTTCAAATCGCGGCCATTATTTCCTTCAACCACGTCAACCATCCGATCAAGCCCAGATCAAATCCTAGCTGTCCTCTAGCGCCTCTCCCTCAGGCCGCCATAAGTCGTATTCTCTCCATCGTCCGATGGCCTTCATTCTCTCCTCATCGCCACCGTTCATCCCACCTTTGATCCCTGCCATTCGATCAAAGCCTGGGCTTCATCACAACCCTCCATCTTCGCCAAATTCTTAGCTCGCCACGTGGTATCTCATGGACCGCACAATCATCCCCAGAGAGCCTCCATCCCAGCCGTTCTAACTGCTTCCGCTATCAACCACCCGATAAACCTTCTCAGTCCATCTGGGTCGTTGGTCAGCGCTTCACCCTCAGCGTGCCACGTGGCTATGCCTACGCCGCTCGATCGCCCTCCATACGTGATCTGAACTGCTCGCCAGCGTTGTGTCCTCCTTGCGCCACGTGGCGCTCCATACGCCCCTTGATCTCATCGTTTCAGATCTAATCTCAACCACTCAGTAGCGCTCCGCTCCGAGAAGAACTCGTCGTCAACCTCCAGACGCCCCCGCACCCACGTCGCCCACCTCGCGCGCTCACCGCCACCTTTCTATTTTTGGCTCCACTCCAGCCATCCTCTCCACTCCCTGTCACCTCCACCTCGTAGCCCATTACACCCTCATCCACGCCGACCTCCACAACCTCCATTAACCGCGCCCACGTTGCTCCACGACCTCCACAAACCTCGTCGCCCCATCACCTGTACCCTCACCTCCTTCCTATAAATACCCCTCCTCCGGCGACCGTCGACCCCATCCGCCATTATGAGAGGTATCCTAGAGCTCAGAGCCACCCATTGGTGACAACAATTGGGCATAAAATCGAGCGAAGACATGCCTTTACCTCTGGCAAGATCCACGACGTCGCCACGCCGTGCTGCAGCTCCTCCGACGAGCTGCTTGAGCTCGGGCCCTCTACCATCCCTCGAGCGACGACCATAAGCATCACTTGAGCTTCCAAGCCCCAGGTAGACACCTCCATCCTTCATCTGATCTTCTTCTTTTCCTTCGCTTTTCTCACAATTTCTCCGCCTCCTCCGATCACTCCCGCTCTCGCCTGACTATCCGTCGAGCTTCACCTCGAAGCTCTGATCTTCACGATCTATTTCATTCACCCCGACGACGCATGGAACCACTTCCGACCAAGAGCTCTGCTGCCACGGTGGAGGAACATCACCTGACCACCTTCGCTCCACCCCAGGCCTCACTCGCACTTGCATGCATTCCCACTATCACGAGCACCATTGGTTTTGGCACCATCTAACCCTGCAGGCACGTATCTTCACTGATCGGACGTCTCGCCGGACCTTCCTTGAGCTTTATCGATGTTGGCTTCTAGACCGCCCCAGCTTCATCTAAGACCCCCGGATGCTCCGCCACGCCTCCACGACCATCACGAGTTGCCCAGGAGCCTCCAGCAACCTTCATAGACCCCGGGCGAAGGCGGCAGAGCAAGGAGCTCGACATCGGAACCCCGCCACTTCCGCCACAGGAGGCGGCGGCGAGGCGAAGATGACGAGAAGCCATTGTTGGATCGTCTCGATCTGATGGCCCTCGCCTCGCCACGTCGCCGCGAGCCAACGACCGTTAGATCACTTAGATCGAATAGTCCTTCTTCCGCCACGTAGTCGCTTCCTCGAGCTCCAGACCCCGTTGGATCAGGAGGATCTAACGACCCTCATTCGTCCACGTCGCCATCACCAGCCCAACTATAGATACCGTTGGATCCATCTTGATCCAATGGGCTGCATTACGCCACATCATCTACCACATCCTCCAATGGATCTCCACTGGATGTAACGGTCCAAGGCGCGCCACATATCCAGCTCCAGCAGCTGCTTGATCTTCATCGATCGAACGGTTCCTTTGCCGCCACGTAGCCCTGCTCCGAGCCTCATCCCCGACCCTTAGGCTTGGAGCACCCGAAGCACGTCCGAGCCTGCAGCGTGCCTGAGCCACAGTCCGAGCCTCCGATGCCTCCCGAGCCTAGCACCCCACGTGTTCCTCACGTGCGGTCTGGGCAAATTGCACAGAGGCCCCTGCAAGTTTTCCAAATTGCAATTTAGTCCCTACCAGGAGCATCACGTGAGGCGCACGTGTTTCAGTAGACATTTTGCACATATACCCCAAGAATTATAGGTAATTGCATTTAAGTCCCTGTCAGTACGCTTAATTTTAAGTATTTTTTTGTAATTGTAATTTAGTCCATGTCTTTGCACGCATATTTAGGTGTCCATTTGGCATTATTTTTTAATTCCAAAAATTACATGATGTAGCTTATCTTGTCCTCTATCTTATGTGACATGTGTTTCATTTTTATGACATCTTGGGAATTTAATATTATTAAATTAGTGAATTTTCCATATTTTGCCCACTGTGTGCCTTTTAATTCATATTAAAGTCCTTGTTGCTCCAAAAATCTTCAAAAATTCACATTAGACTTAGGATAATTTATTTTACATTGTGCCTAAAAATCATCGTAATTGCATGCATTATGAGGCCTGAATAAATTAATTAGTGATTTCCTTAATTGATTTTTAATAGGTCCAATTCACATAGAATTTTAGGTTTATTAATTTTCCTGGATTCATCATATTAGACTTATCTAGGATAATTTTAATATCCAGAAATAATTTGTTTTGGTATTTATTAAAATTAATTTTGTAAAAATCACCTTGCATTCATATTTTATTCGCAGTAAATTCATAAAGTGTCAGAAAAATCCAAAAAAAATAGTGTAGCTTAATTTCATTGCATGTCATATTCCGGCCAATTTCATAATTTTTGGACTTAATTTGACCACATTTCTGATTTAACTTGTAGAAACTGGCCTGAAATTGCATTTGTTTGTCCTTTATTGCATAAAATTTGCTAAAAAAATACCAAAAATAATCTTCTGAAAATCTGACCTCTGAATTTGCTTAAAATTTACCTAAGGATACAGCTACCTCCCTGAGTTCGACCTTGAGCTTGCCCAAGTAAAATAAATCTGTCGCTCGTAATTAACTCAACATTAATTAGAGTGGTTTTTTATCAGCCCGTTTTTACCTGACTACAATAAACGACGCGATATTTATTTAAATCATTAATCTGATTGAATTAACAAGGGTAAATACGGTACTTTTCATTGAGCGAGAGCAGAACTGAGGGTGAAGTGGCGTGGACTAATGGGGAAGCTAGGGCTGAGTTGACCATTGACCTGGAGATAAAAATATAAAGAAATAAGAAAATAAATAGAAGAGAGGGTCAAGTCAAAAAGAGGTCAACCTGAAAGTTATTGGTCTCAATGAGTTCTACAACTCTCATGAAGGACCCAAATGCAAAAGAGGTCACATGTACAAGATATTATTTTTATGTAAGTACTAATTGCTAATTAATCCCTATATTTTAATGTTTTGTAAATTTTCTTGTATTTTTATTTGGATTTTAATTAGTGTGTTATAATATATACATAATTAGTTTAATTTTTATGGATTTCTAAAGGGTTAGAAAATAATAAAATAAAATCAATAAAGATAAAATGTGTACAATATACTCAAGGTCATATCTTTGTAATTTTTTTTTCTGATTTTATGTTTTTATGGGTTTTGATTTTTTTTATCCAAATTAGTTAATAAATTAAAGAACATAATGGAAGAAGAGTTAAGATAAAATACTTAGTATTTTTAAAAAATAATAGGATCAATTTAGGCAAAAATTCAGTTATTTATTTACAGATTTTAAACCTAATTTTTGTACTGTTAGTGAGTGTTTATTAATAAAATTGGTAGTTTTAAATAGTAATTTATTGAGAAGATTTTGCTAAAGACTTCATATAGAGTAGATGAATCATGGATTCATCAGCCATCTAGTTCGAACATTTATATTTTTTTCCTTCTTTTTCTCCTTGCATGTAAAAGATTTTACAAGCCAATCCACAAAATAACAACAAATCTTTGATTCATCAAGAAAGGATCCTAATATTCATGGTGATGAGTAGGGGTGTTAAGAAAGCTCGGACTCATTGAGCTTAACTAGGACTCTTCTCGATAAGAGCTCGTGAGCCAGGCTCGAAAGTTATTGAGTCCGAGATTGAGTCGGATAAATAACTCCTTAAGTTATCGAGCTGAGTTCGAGTTGAGGTGTGCTCAACTCGCTAACTTGAGTCGATGACTCGATTTGATTTTATAGTTGTTCTATATTCTTTCAATGCATATATGCATACATGATGTATGAATATGAGAAGGAAATGGTGCAGCACCATTAAATTATTTGGAGTTATGTGATCTTTACATTTTCTCTCTCTCCCTCCCTCTAATCCTATGTTTTCTCAAAATTTCGCTTCCATATGTACAATTACCAATATGATTAAAAAATTAACAAAAGTTACAATACCTATACATGTCATATCCCATCCCTCTCCCCATGCATGTCACTACTCCTCTTCTATGACCTATAGGAGCCATTTCTGATTTTGCTTGTGACCGTGGCTTGAGATCGAGGTCAAGATCTACGATGGGAAATACGCCTCGATCAATTTTTATGCAAGCACCAGATGGAGCAAATAATTCAGAATTAGGGTCAATTCTGAATCTTATTAAAGATGGAGAAGAGTATGGAGTAAAATAAATCTCCATCCAAAATGGGTTGAACTCGGGAAGAGAGTGTTCCCGATCTGGGTGAGGAAAAAGAAGCAGAGAGTCCTGAGGGTGGTTCACGGAGTCTGAACCATGAACCTGGGAATCACCCTAAATTACTAGAGATGTCAGGTTTGAGGAGTCGATGGAGTCCCGACTAAGTCGTCCTGGAGTCGTCATCTTGAAGTAAGAGAAGACCGAGTAGGAAGAAGGATACAATACTACTAGGCTTCTCCTTCATGCATAAGCAGCATAACCACTCCCAATGATCAACATATCTCTACAACCTTCGACTTCTCCTTCATGAACAAGCAACACAAACCACCATACCCATTCCTGATGCAAAAAGATCAAACATTATTATTAATGAGATTACTAATGAGTTCAATATTACTTCTCCAAAGAAAGTTCACAAACAAGGAATATAACATCAACCTACAATAAAACGGCTTGTTAAGAGTCTCATGAACCAATTCAAACTCAGTGACTTTGACTCAATATTCTTGGGCTTGAAGCTTATCAAGTCTGAGTTCTAGTTTGAATTTTGTTATCGAGTTTGAGTCTAAGTTGGGACAGGCTCAACTTGTTCAACTCGATACACATCTCTGGTTATGCGAGTAACTACATGGTATATGAGGAGGCAACGCCAACATCCCCAAGAGGGATCTGCTCCGATCATTGTGTCAAAATCAAGGTGTTATCGAGCATGGTGGATTTCCTTTGAAAAGGTCTTTTGTGGGAGATTTAGAACTCTAGGTAAGAGATGCATTCTAAGATATTGACTTACAAGGCAGTGAAATACCTCGAATATAGTCTCACATATAAAACTCAGGAAATGTAAGAGTGGATTATAAATAATGGAGAAACCGCTTGACAATTTGAGCTCAAGTATTTTGGACGGTTGTCAATAGGTACAATCAGGTGCGAACCACAGTAAGTTGTCAGAACCAATTTTCCTCACTGGTCCGAAGACTTAAGCTCGAGACGTTACATGTATAGATAACATTACTATAATGCAAAGGCTTTATATAATATAGGAACGTGTTTTGGTTAGGCAAATTTTCTTAATGTTCATGTATATAATCGAGGTTTGCTCGATGTGTAGATGTTGTTTGGCCAACATGTAAATGGTTAAGATTTGCCGAATGAGTTATTGTATTAATTATGAATTCACCGAATCTTTTTTAGGGTAAACTAACAAAAAAAAGGAACAGCTATATTTTAATGTTCTTTAATGTTAACGTTATAACAGCGAATACTGGTCCTTACAAAATTATCATTTGTTAAAAAAAAATCAGAAATCAAGTCTACTTATGCAACAAAAAATATTCATTTCATGCTGCTGTAGTGTTAGATGGGTATTTATGTTTGAGATCATGACTATAAGCTACAAAATAAACATTCTGCAGCTGAGGGACGCCTAGCTTTCGATAACAGAATTTTCGTTGCTATAAACTGGACAAGCAAAAAAGTTTCTTTTTAAGAATAAGTTGAATTTAGATTTAAAAAAAAAGTTATAATAGAATTGAATGTGAAAATGTACATATTTTAATATACACTTCAATTGAGATGGCACATTTCCTTGATAATAGAAAGGTGCCAATTTTGGCTGTTGGATGATAAGTGTACGAGTAGGATGAAAACCGCTATGTGATTTCGTGACAACTAACATTCTTAAAATGATGGTTCAACTTTAATAATGTCGTATAAGTAAATTCCATGTCATCGATTTGATATATTTAATTGGACAAAATGATGTGTGTTGCATTTTCCAGACAGTTATGATGAAATAAAAGCTCGTAAAATGATATAGTTGATATCATATTACAAAAGATTTGTTCGTTTTACAAAAGAGTGCTCTAAAATACACAAAAATGAGTTCACATGTGAGCGGACAAATGCTCCAAATTTAGTTATTTGGTTTTGTTTTCGACCAGCTTTGTTTCATATTATATTGCTTTCTTTGATAGCAACTTCATAACTATATTTCCCGATATATGGCATGATTAAATTATGGACTCATTAATTACCGTAGATGTCGAAACATACTAATTTTAGAGGGTTGTTTAAAATAGATGGTGTTTAATCCAATTCCTTTGGTATCTCATCCACAGTGAATGGGGTTTCAACCAAACATATTTTTTTTGTAAAATACGTCATATTTTTGCGAATTGCATCTATTTTTTTTGTAAAATAATTTATGAAATTACAATATATTTAATCCATCACTTTAGCATTTTGTCCGTAATCGATGTGGTTTTAACCTGTCCGATTTTGTTTTGTAAAATACATCTTTCTTTTGTGAACTTTTCATGAGTTTTGTAAAATAAATTGCATGTTTGTTCGATTATGATTCATAATTTCTGTCAATATTTTTTCTCAAGCATGTCACGTAAAACTATGATAATTTTTTATAAAATTCGCATGCTTTTGTAAAATATGTAATCCCTTTGTAAATATTGCATGATGGCCTGAAAAAAACATTATGTAAAATTTCCATAGAAGTTAACAACCAGCAATTATCTAAACAAGCATAAGCCTCGTAGAAAATGCTCTTCTGCTAGGATACTTGAACACAAAAGCAATATATAAATTGATGGCTCGGCTATCGTCATTGAGTTCGTAAATAGGGAGATCAATTGAAAAAACAAAATTGGAGACTTAACATTTCAAAATCATGTGATAATATCAAAGTACAAAGTAATAAATATATAAATATTTAACCTTCCTTGGCCATCCTCTAAATGTAGCAGTGTGACACCAACCTCGATTGACTCATCATCAAAGTACACATCCTGCAATAACATTCCGTCTCGGTTTGGTTGTTAGTAATGTGAAGGAGACGGTGATGCAAAGGAGAGTGAAGTTAGAGGTGTCTGATGGGTCCGTGGATGAGAACCCAGATGGTGATGACAGACAACGACAGGGGGAGAATCATATGTTCTCGAGCTTCGTGTGAATGCATGCGGTGAAGAGCAAATCATCGGTGACCTCTGGGTATGGACAGGTAGCAGGCGATGTAACATCCAGATCTGTACAAACCCGAACCCGACCCGATTAGGGTCCATATAACTCAATAAAGTTATTAATCAATGTTAAATAACATAAATCGATCAATTGATCGTGAATCAAAAGTCGTTTGGGCGAAATCGATCAAAAATCGATCGCATCGTAATACGTGCGTGAAAAAGTCGTGACGCAAATTCAAAAACCGCGAAATAAACGAGACCACCCAAATTCGATGAAATGAGATCAACGGAATCGACCGTTCATCGATCGGAGGTCGTTTGATATTTTAAAATCATAAAATTTAATGACCAACCAAAACCGTATCCTGGAAAATTTCGAGGATTTATCGTCGATCCAAAATATATGAATATTATACTCATATTGATCGTCATTCTGAGATGGTCAAAACAAGCCATTATTCGTCAAAATCGAAAACTCGAGACGCGAATACGGAGGACTTTGATGTCTCAAATAAATAAGAGGGAAAAAATTTAATTTAATTTAATTTTGCTGTTGTTCTGTACAGCAAACAGAGCATCCATGTGGCATCACTTCTCCCCTCCATTTAGCCCCCAAAGCTTTTCCATGTGGCAAACAACTAATACCCTCTCCTCCTTATATATATCACCAAAGCCCTCTTCATATTTCTCTCCAAACCTCCTCCTAATTCCACCGATGAGTCTCTTCTCTCTTCCCTCTTTACTGTTGAGCATCTACAGCAACAAGATGTTGCACTTCTTGGAACAAATGTGCTGCTCACCTAGCAATTTGGAGGGAAACTACTACATCACAACAACTATAGCTGTTGTCCTCATCTATTGGAGCTGTTGTCTGCAGCTATATGGTAGATGCCACTGCTCCAAAAAGGCAACCCAGCTGCTGCTGGAGCCTGTAGCAGCCTTTGGAGCTCCTACTTCCCTTTCTCCAAGAAGCCATTAGCTGTTATTGAAGCTTTTGACAAGAAGAGGCTGCATGCATGTTTGGATCTCCAATTCTTGGAGATCCAAAGGTACAATCTAAATCTTCTTCCTTACTTCCTATTTTTTCCCCCAAATCCCCTTTCCTTCTCTTCTCAAGTTTCCCTGAAATTCTCAACAAGCATACCTCTTTCTCCTCCATTTTAGGCTAAAAATCTGCTACAGCTGCAAGAAAACCCTTTTGCTGCAGTTGAAAGGACTCCCTGGAGCCTCCAAATCCTCTAGTTGGAGCCTCCCCAACTATGGTAGATGCTGCCAGCAGTTGCTCCTGCTACTGGAGCCAAAATTGGAACAACAGAAACGGCTCCTCTTCACCTGGAAGTTGTTGCAACTGCAGCCCTCCTGCATGCATGCTTTATCTTCCAATCTTGGAGGATCTAAGGTAAAATCTATCCCCCTCCTCTTTGTTGCCTTCCATGAATCTTCACACATTTTCCCCCATTATAAGGAACAAAGTTCCAGCCACTCAAGTTAACAAAACTATATCTGAATGATTTCATAGCAATTCTTGTGCAAATATCTTTATCTCTAATAGGGGAGGTAGAATCCTCAAGCAAGATGTTGTGCATATTAGCACTCTTATTATTCTTTGCATGCACGATAATTGAAAGAGTCACACTTTATCTGTTAATATGGAAAATGACTTAGATCTGAAAATTGAAAAAACCACAAAGTAGGGTAGTTCCAGAATCATTTTGGCCTTAATGAATCTGCGGTAGTCTACTTCACATTCAAAATAGAAAATGTGGATCGGGATTTCTTTTTCTTAAATTTTCTCATGTTGTGAAAACTTATGATGGGCTCATAATTATTAATGCATTATAATTCCAGTGATTAAAAGTAATATTGCATATAGCCATTGAAGAGGATTGGCAAGTTTTGATTCTTGATGTCCCAGCTGAGTGCACTGTAATCTATCTATTTCGGCAGTAATAGAGTTGTATATATTTGAATGGAAACTCAAAGAAACTCTTTTGGATTATCATTGTCTATGTTTATTATTTAAGGGGATGAAGTTGATAGTAGGGACAATATCACACAACTGTTGGAATCGATTGCCTCGTAGTATACATCAAAATATAAATTACTATAACTAGTTGCAGCCCACATAATGATGACAATTCTAGATTGTAAATAGGAGTATATATTAGTGTCATATATAGATTGGTAGTAAGACACTGGGTATTCCACATCGTGACTTGTCATAGTAAGATGGTTTCTTCTTACATTCTCATTTTATTTCGGTAACTCTAAAACTCACATTCTTTGAGGTAAGGGCACTAATTTAGGGACTAGATTGAATCATGTCAGATTTAATGCAACCATTTGGTAAGGGGTTAGTTTTGATCTTGGTAATACTCTTAAATTATTGATCCGACTATGAATGGATGTTGACACAGAAATATGAATTAAGAAACATCTCATATAAGATTACATCATCTAAAATAATCTATGATTAAGAACTGAAAATCTTTGTAAATAATCCGTTAAAATACAAATCACTGACTATTGATCGCTGATAATTAGACTGTGGACATGATACTTAGATCTACAAAGTTAACTACAGAAGATGGAGTGGACAAATAATCGAAATTAATGGTAAATCAGTAATATCAATAATATCATTGACCAAAACGAACGAGATCATTACAGTCAACCACAGAAAGGATTGAGAAATGACAAGGAATCATGTCAGCAATAGTGACACAATGAGGAATAATAATTAAGAATGCCAGTCATGGTGACCTTTACACCTGACTGTGCGAGGGTGTGGTGACCCTCAGCTGGACGGGAGATTAGGAAGCCCAGTTAGGGCAGCGGCCGCTTAGTGCGCGGGTCTAGGATCCCAGTCTTTTTCTCGATTTTTTCGCTAGTGCTTGCAGTTTTTACGCCTCTCTGGGATCCACAGGTTTCTTTTAAAGACCATTTCCGCTGACCCTTGTTCTTTAGGGTACCTAGGCTGGAGGGCTCTTGGTTTTAGTTTTTCGAGCTCGTTAGCCCGTACCGATCGGGCCGGTTTTTCTTTTAGAGTGACTTTTCCGGAGAGTCTCTCTCACCTGTCTCAGTGGCGTAGTTTTGGAGTAGACCTATCCCTCTATTGGACCGCCCTTCCAATTAGAGGGCCAGACGGAAGAGCCTTTCATAGGCTACCTCACCGCTTGAGTTTTTGTTTACTTTTCGCCAATAGACTTGGTGATGCTACACCAAATCATCCATTATACATCTGAATCCTCTATGGCTACATCTGAATCAGTTATGATTGAATTTGGAGTTACATTTGAGATTGGATTGAGTCACAAATGAGTTTGGCTAAAGTTGAGATGAATTACAGTTGAGTTGGTTGTAGTTGAGCTTAGTTTCCATTAAGCTAGTTATTGTTCCTCCAGTATTTCCTGATGAAGAGAAAAGATCAATTTATGAAAATCATCCTTATCAGACTACGAGCTACTACCACAGTTGTTTGAATTAGCTAGTGGACGTGTTGGGAACTTAGTTAGGTTGCATTTTACTCCACCGCATGCCTACGGAGGCACCCCAACCCTAAGGCTTCCTTACCGCCTTAGAGTTATAGTGTGAGGTCTTACCTAGACCAAGACCACAGACTATCTGCTATGCTTGAGAAATTCAGCAAGAAAAGAATCAAAACATCAGACTCATCATCTACACTTGCTATGGTCTATCCACATGACTCACAATCATCAGAAGAGACCTGAATTATCTTGACCATGTCAATCATTAAATACTCAAGATATCTGAATCGTCTCAATCATGATAGACATTGAATAAATCATTGAACTTGAAATTGACGGGGAAGAACGGAAATCATATACATTTTTATACTGGAGTCACACCTTAGAATCATAATATGAGATCACACTCAGATCAAGATCCCAGATTATCCACTAAATCTGAGAGATTAGATAAAGATCAAGAACAAAGACTCAACATCCACATATCCAGATCCATTAAACATGATTTATAATTGATTAAAAGGTGACAGTTTAAATATGGATCATATAATCTATGTATTGATAAATATTGAGAAATTAAGGTAGGGTAACTAAGTCGAAAAATTCACTTGCTGAATAACTAGAAAACTTGTTTCATTGCCAATAGCTCATTAAATTTAATTGTCTATTTAATTGCTTTCTTTTTGAGCCACTAAAATTTCCTGTTACTTCCAATTAATAAGATTTACTCAACATTTGTTGATGTTCTTCTCTCCCTATTGCATGGATTGCAGGCAAATATCTGCACCGTGGTATTGGGAGAGTTGAACGTCGGTTTCTGAAGCAAAACATATCAGGTATGTATGCTTTAGTTTGTTCAAGATATTATATGCTTTTATTTCTCTTCTGATACAATTGGGATTTCATTTCTGTTGTTACATATTAACTGCTATAGAAATTATTGCAATAATGGTGGCATACTGTAGTTCTGTGGCTTATTGATTAATTTGAATGTCATTCGAAAGAAAATTTTTCCCCTAATTTCCAGATTCCTAATGTGATATCTAGCGAACATGATATTACGGATGACGTGTAAACGGGTTTCCCCGATCCGAGAAGGAGCGGGCCTCACAAGCGACGTGTAGGTGCATCACATCATGAGGAGGAGGTCTACATGGTGTCGAACAATGGGGAGGAGGACGGGGACACGATGGAGAAGGAGGGGACCCTTTCGTGTGGCCAAAAAATGAAAAGGGAGGGCTCACGATGTTAATCTTAGTAATTAATGATGTGAATCAAGTAAGTAACAGCTTGGAAAATGAGATAAAGAGATAATAAAATTTTGTTTCTAAATTTAAAATATTGTATGTTGTTTTAGCAGTAGTTTTTGATGGATTGGCAGTTTCGTCGAGAGCCGTAGATTAAAATCTGATGGTCACTATTGCGTGTCACACCAAATAGATGGTAAGGTGCCACCTTAATTCAAGTTTTCCCTATATATATATATGGGAAAAGGGAGCCTACACCCATGTGTAGGTAACTTACCTACACCCAACTCTTTTTCCCTCAAATTTTTTTATTTTTTTGAATTAATTCCTTGGGGAATTTAGATCACAATATATCACCATATCGTCATTCAAATTTCAACTTATTTTGAGACTTCTAACTTATCCATCATGACAGTCAAATTTTAACGGTCTGAGATTTGCTAAAATCGGCCCCTTCCGATGGAGCTGTTAGGAATGTCTATTTTACATAAAATTTGAAACACATGTTCCATTTAATATTCTAAGTAAATCTCCTAAAGATCCATTTCAAAAAAAATCAAAAAAATTAAGAAACAAGAGGTGGGTGTAGGTAAGTTACCTACACATGGGTGTAGGCTCCCCAATCCCTATATATATATATATATATATATATATATATATATATATAGGGATTGGGGACCCTGAGCCCATGTGCAGGCAGCCCCCCTGCACCCTCAATCCGCACCGTATGTTGCCATTCCATCCAACGGCTCCCACAAACCTTCGGTCTGCCACAAAGAAAAAAAAAACCCCGTATCCAACCCCCACCTCTCCCTCTCTCGATCTACCCCCTCTCCAGTCCCAAACCTTGCGCCGCACCAGTGCGATCTACCTGCCGTGGGGCTCTACCTGCTCAAGCCCTCCTGATCTCGCACTGCAGCAGCTCGTCCTCGGCTCCACTTTCTCAAGCCCTCCTGATCTCGCACCGCAGCAGGGGTATCGTCATGAGTCGTTGCGTTGCAGCACCTCATCTCCCCGCCCCTCGTGGGGGATTTTAATGTGACTAGGGATCCACAAAGTTATATGATGGACGCATACATCTTTTATTATCAAGGTCAAATCGAATATGATGGACATATTCCCATTGTAGAGCATGTTTTCCATATGGTGGATTACCAGTATGAAAGTATATTATTGTTTCAGATTCATGCTAATCCACTCGAAAATGACATGTATGGTTTAAAGCTGTAGTGTACTGCTTGATTTGTCTAGACAAAGAAGTATACCCTTACATTTCCTGAAGCATGCTCATTATATATTATATTTCAGATGACATTTATTCTTCAGTGATCCCATCTTAATGATATTCTATTTTGCGTACGTTGGATGTCCATTTGTGAATGTTTTGTGTGGTATTATCTCATTTGATGACATATTGTAGGTTCAATGTCTGTCGGTGATGAAATCTTAGGGGAAATGACTAATGATATCATTGAGGAAGCATCAGTGGATTTAGAAATTGGTGTGGATGAAGATATTGGGATTGAAATGACTTCTATTGAAAAACCATTCATAGGCATGGAGTTTAGTTCAGATGCAGATGTGATCAAATTTTATAATTCGTATGCACGAAGATTGGGCTTCTCTATACGCAAAAATAAATTGCGGCGTTCACAACGAACAAATCTTCCAGTTGCTAGAAGACTTGTTTGTTCCAAGCAAGGTTTTAAAGATTTGAAGGACAAAAGAGAGGAGGGACGAGAGGTTAAGCGTAGGCGTGTAACAATAGTTGTGATAACGAAGAGAGGCCAAGTCTTAATATGTTATGGGGACTTCGGTCCTATTTCTCTGAGATGTATGATTGGGGAAGCGTAAATCGAACAAATTTCAAAGTTATTGTCGAAATAGCTGAAGAAGCCATGAAAAAAATCAAGGATTTGCAAAAGAATGGAGCAAGCATACAATCTCCTATTACAGAATCGATCCATGACAGAATGATCCAAAGGGATGTAAATGTTGAAGTATTTCCAACCACCGTCTTAAGGGAAGATCATTTCGATTTTCGGGATCCAAAATGTGTTAAAGCTAAAGGGAGGCCTCGAAAAGCTGAGAGAATAAAATCTGGTATTGAAGTGTCTTCTTCGAAAGTAAATGTAAAGCAACGGACATGTGGACTTTGTGGAGATAAAGGACATTACCAAACCACATGTCGGTCGAGGGTAAGTTTAGCATGTTTATATATTTTTTTAAATTCAATCTTGTCCTAAACATGACGTTATTTCCTCTCTTAAAACAGGGTGCAACTTCATAATGACAACGAGGATCTCCATGCAATTGTCTGTGGGAAGTTAAGGACAACACATTTTTTGTTGGGCAACGACTATTATTGCTTCTTTTGTGTAGTTTAGGACAGTCCGGGACAGCTTTTTGTGTTGATTCTGTTGGACAGTGATGATAGTGAGACCACATTTTTTGTTGTTTTCCTTATTGGTGTTCTTTTGTTGGATAGTTGAAGTCCATTGCACATGTTCCCCAATGACATGTTATATAAATTTAATTTAACAGAGATGTTAGTCATTTACTTTGAATCTGCGTGACTGTGTGTGACTATCATTTACTTTGAATATATGTTTCGCTATGACCAGCATTTATTTTGCATGTGGTCCAATGTAGACAGGACAACATTTTCTAACAATGCAATTCTAAATATCACCACTAAGTTATGAGATGAATGCAAAATAACTCCACAGAAGTTTCAAACTGTAATTGATATCAACCATTATAACTCCTTCAAAGAATGGACCATCTCATCAACGAATCAAGCAATATTTAACCGGTTAACTGTTAACAATCAAGCATCTCATATGCCATTGGTTCTATTGTAAGAGGGCTTTGAATATCAAAAATATCTTTTAGCTTAATACGTAGCTCTAGTAATTACTCATATGTATCACCCTCACTTTTTTCTATCATTCGCCAAATTACAACAATTAAGAGAGGCGTAGATGAATTGTAGATGTAACAAGTCGTGTGCAACAAATCAGACAACAGTCGTATATTTAACCAAAGAAACTCAGTAGCTACAAATGCATAAACTCACTGTAACAAATCTGAAATTATCCATTTCTCACGCATTTCCCTATTCCACTGAGTAACTATGCCAATGCAAGTCACAAGGAACCTTATGTTAATCACACATGAAAAAACAACATTACACACCCATGTTGATCTGGAGCAGATGCAGTTGTTGTGATGCAAGGGACCCTGAGCTGCTGTGGTGCGGAATCACAAGCCCTACAGTAGGGAGGTCGAGCTGCTGCTGCATGAGGGTTGGTTCGACTTGAGGTGCAGCAATGCAAGGACACGTTGCAGTGCGGGGGCATGGTTTTTTTTCTGTCTAGACAAATCGGGCAGTGCACTATAGCTTTAAACCACGCACATAGAAAACATGTACTATGATGAGAATATGTCCATCATATTCGATTTGGCCTTGACAACATAAGATGTATTAACTTCGTGGATCTCTAATCACATTAAAATCCCCCTTGGCTCCAGAATCTACTTCCCATATCAATGCTTACTGCATACATAACTGGAAGCAGAAAAAACTCTCACTTCACCTTTTAATCAAGTAATACATAAGAACTGGAAGATCGTCTATCTTTGATTGCAATGGAGATAGCGAAATAGATACCATTAATAAAATATGCTCCATACATATGATATAGTCAATGATACAGAGTTAACACTACCCACATTACATAACAAAATTACACACGCCAAGCAAATATGGAGCAGATGCAGTATGAAAGGGCAGTGAGCCTGAGTTGCTGCGATGCAAGGGTCCCTGAGGTGCTGTGGTGCGGGACCGGGGGGGTCGAGCAGGTGGAGCCCACGGTTGGGAGGCTGAGCTGCTGCAGTGCGAGGGGCGGGGAGATGAGGTGCTGCAACGCAACGACTCATGACGATACCCCTGCTGCGGTGCGAGATCAGGAGGGCTTGAGAAAGTGGAGCCGAGGACGAGCTGCTGCAGTGCGAGATCAGGAGGGCTTGAGCAGGTAGAGCCCCACGGCAGGTAGATCGCACTGGTGCGGCGCAAGGTTTGGGACTGGAGGGGGTAGATCGAGAGAGGGAGAGGTGGGGGTTGGATACGGGTTTTTTTTTTTCTTTGTGGCAGACCGAAGGTTTGTGGGAGCCGTTGGATGGAATGGCAACATACGGTGCGGATTGAGGGTGCAGGGGGGCTGCCTGCACATGGGCTCAGGGTCCCCAATCCCTATATATATATATATATATATATATATATATATATATATATATATATATATATATATATATATATATATATATATGGGTAAAATGGGGCTGCCCCCATGGGGGGAGCTAACTTGGCTCCCCCTCCCCCATTTCGCCCAATTTTTTATTTTTTTTAAATTTCTTCCGTGGATTTTCATCAATATATCCCTATATTATATCATTAAAATATCGTGTGAAACAGAGACTCCTACGACCTCCATCCAGACATGGTCGTTTTTACCAATTCTGTTACCGTTAAAAAATGACCGTCTAGATGGAGGCCGTAGGAGTCTCTGTTTCGCACGAAATTTTAATGACATAATATAGGGATATAGTGATGAAATTTCACGGAAGAAAATTTAAAAAATAATAAAAAAACCAGGCGAAATGGGGCGGGGGGAACCAAGTTAGCTCTCCCCAAGGGCGGCCTCATTTAACCCTATATATATATATGAAATTGTAGAAGTATTTTTTTAAATAAAATTACCTTAGGACGGTTTAACTGTCATCGGAATTTTTTTTACATATAATGCTTAACAAATCTGCAGCTAAAATAGCTTTGAGATTAATTGTGTGGAGGCAAGTGAGGGCAAACAAGAAAGCAAGAGAGCGAGAGGTGAGGCAAGCAAGTGCAACAAGTAAGAGAGAAGAGCTCGAACGATATGTGGTGCGTTAACTGTTAAATGAGTGCTGACATTTTATACAGGGTTGATAGGCTTGTCACAAAAATTGGTGTATGTGTGTTATATTTTTAGGTGATGTAACACGCAAACATAGTCTCGCATCTAATTCTCAGAAGTGCAAGGGTGGGTTATAAGAGCGGGAGATTACTGTTTGATAATTTAGGCTTAAGCATTTTGACAGGGCCAACTTTCTCCGATAGCAGTCCAACGACCTAAACCCACGACTTTACAATTAGTGATACCAGTCCCACCAGTAGTTAAATCAAAAATAAATTGGATCAAAATCTTATGGAATCTGTTTATAATGCGGTAATCCAAACATGATCTAACTAATTGGATCACACCAGAATCTAATCATAATTTGATTCATAAGACGAACCAATCCACAGAAGGCAGATTTGTCCATTGAAGATCTACACATTTTTGTTCCTGACTGTATTCTTTCCAAACAGATGTTCGTATCATTTCTCTTTCTGAACAGAAAATCTACAGGGAAAAACTTTAAGAGTGGAAACCAAACTGAGGTACTTCAGCCTTACTGTACCCATTGAAAATCTTCGATTTCTCGCGGCAAAATCTCGCGACCGATTCCTGCATAGCTTCTGGGCCGCAGACGAAGACCCCAACTCTGGATCTCCCCATCTGCGCGGAGAAATCATCGAGCAACTCTGCAAAAGGAGAAACCATGAAAAAAAAGGGCATGGTTAAGTAAAGAGGCATGCTTATAATCGAACGTATTCTGATGTAAATGATTGCGAGATACGATGATTCAGTAGGATAAATTAGATGAACAGCCAATCAGACAAGTTGAATACTACTCCAAAAGCATCAACATCGCAATCCAAGCGTGTCGTAGAATCGTTGAAAAAACAATAGAATTAGTTAGAGGACTAAAATTAAAGAAGGTTATACCTGCAAAATTTGGCCTCTTCCCAAAGTGAACTTCATGTCCCTCAACTAAACTCGTCATCTCGCCGGAGGACCGAGGACTAAGTTTCGTCGACTCTCGAGAAATTGCACTTATATCCTCCTTCACGAACTTTCTTTTTATAAAGGTTCCTATTGCGGCACTGCCTGCAGCAACAAACAATGCGGCAAGGATGATGAGATCACTAATCCAGGAAGGATAATCCTTTTTACCACCCTTATCAGTTGGCAGGAAACTGTGATTCAGGATTATGACAACCAGAAGAAAAATCACAGAACAAAGTCCTGTGATCACTGCCTTCCACAGGAGTCCGTCGAAACGTGATGCAAATCCCGTAGGCACCTTCGCTCGAAAAAACGGTGTTTGCATCTCAAATACTTCTTTCAGTATCTGCATAGATGATGCAGCGCTTGATCTTTGTTCGCGTGTGACGAATGCCTTCAGTTTTAGTCGACCGGTTACTGTCTGCTGCTTCAGGAGCAGCGAGGATATCGGTGACAGCATGGTTAGATCTTCCAGCCTCTTCACGGTGTATATCAGAAGCGAAACCATGGCGGTTTTGCGTGAAGCTGCTTCGGATAGAATGCTCAGCAGCGGCGTTATACCGGATCCTCCCCCCACCAGAACTAAACTATCATAACTGTCAAACAAACAGCACATCAGTTCATCAGTTCCTGATTCATAATCCGCATTGAAATTGAAGAAAATGAGCCTAATCCAGCATTTTAATTAGTGTTTCTTTTATCCAAAATTCGCAATTAGTGTTTACAACAACTAGCTGAGTTGTTCTTTGTAAGTGGTAAAGTGGCATTGCTGCTACGATGTTGCATCGATGAACTCCTTTTAAAAGGCTTAAAATGGATGTGATCATATATACCTCTTGATCAGATTCTCCGATGGGCCATATGGACCTTCGACTGCGATTTGAAGGCGTTTAGAGCATTCATCATCTGAACCGATCACACGCTGGATCCTATCGTAAAGCGCCTTTGTCCACCACCCGCGGCACTTGATTATCATCGACATCCTATCGTTATCAGCATCCACAGCTGTGATCACACTGAAAGGATGCCAGTGAAGCCTCGATACACACGGGACGTTCACAAACAGCACGCTCGTCGGATTATACCTCACACCTGCAATTGAAGTGTTGGGAATGGATCCGATCAAAAGATCGAATGAACCAGATCGTGTGCAGTTTCTCTCAAATTAAACTTACCGGGATGCTTAGAGAGAGTAAGCTCGATCGCTTTGCACGGCAGTAGAGTCGCCGAGATCAGGCATGGCGACGCTTTGGACTGTATAGTTCTAAGTGTTTTGTCGAGTGCGAAGAGCAGGATACCGGGAAATACCGAGTAGAAGTGCCGGTCTCCGCAATGAAACAGATAGAATGTGATGAAGATTATGTACAGATGATGTGCTGCAAAGAAGAATTGAAACTTCTTCCTTCGCACCAAAGGCAGCGATGTTACCCAGATCACGAGTCCGGTCAATAACGCAACCGCACCGGCTAAGTACACGCGACCTGTCCTCTGCCACTTCGTTATCTGTCATACAAATTGCAATGACTGGAAGAATTACACAGAACTTTCTCTTAAAATTTCAAGAATTTAGCTGTACATTATTCCGAGTGACTGTCATCGATGTTGTGAATAAATCATGTGTTGGAAAAGCGATAATGATCTATGTACTGTTTGTAAGATTTTTTTTATTTAGATAGAGAAGCAATTGTTATTAAAATAAAACAAAGAAATCTTGATTGCAAAGAGCTAGCCTAGGAAATGGAGGCACGTCTGAAGACACTGTCGTGAAGTCAGATTTGCCGCTCCTATGCACGAGCTTGATGGCGGCCTGGCTCCCATATTCAATCACCCTCAGCTGGCTGCTACCTCCCGGTGCTAGCAAGAGAATAGCGTTGAACGCCCATTGGTCCTCATCATCTTAGAGAAAACAAAATAAAGAATGTGTCGTCGCGAATTCACAATGAACGCACAAGAGGTGAAAGGTGGATGGAGGTGGAAAACTAGAAGGATGTTGTGGTTTTGTTATTGTATGCAAAGAGTTGAGGGTACAACCCTTTATATAGACGGACTGTCAATTAATATGGAGCCCGAAGAAACCGTTTTTTCCCTCCAAAGCATTAATGGATGAACGAGTTCCCATAGTCTCGTTGGTCACACCCAACATTATCGAAGATACCCGTTTAAAACGGTTATCTAAATGACCAATGAATCTGGATGTAATATAGATAAGGTGGTTGTTTAATCATCTTTAATGGATTTCATTTCCGAGACCATAAATAGATTAGGAACTTGTGCATCAATTGAGAATTGCATCGACTTAATCAAATATTGGCTAAAATATTTTTTAAAAAAAATTAAAAAGTAGGAGAGGTTTGTGAAATACATAAAGAATCCAACATTCCCTAACATATTTCTAAATATTAATTAATGTTGGAAAAACTATGAATTGTGTTTATTCCAGTGAACCCTAGGGTCTCTTATATAGAGAAAACCCTATGGGTAAATTACATAAGACGGAACATAGAAGAATAAAAAGACCGAACAATACACATATATATAATTCTTTCAACACTCCCCCTCAAGATGGAGCATAGATATCGATCATGCTCAGCTTGGAAGTGCATTTCTGGAACGGTCCTCTGAGAAGCGGTTTGGTGAAGATGTCGGATGTCTGCTCTCCAGAACTAACATGTGAAGTAGAAATCAATCCCTTTTGGATCATGTCTCTGGTGTAGTGACAGTCTACTTCAATGTGCTTGGTTCTCTCGTGAAAGGCAGGATTATTGGCAATGAACAATGCAGCTTGATTATCACATTGTAGTTGCATGGGCAGAGGTACATCCACATACAAATCTTCTAGTACAGCTCGAACCCACATCATTTCTGTGCTTGCCTGTGCCATGGCCCTATATTCAGATTCTGCATTGGATCTAGCCACAATGGTTTGTTTCTTGCTCTTCCAAGAAACTAGAGAGCTACCTACAAACACAGCAAAGCCTGAGGTAGACTTTCGATCCTTAGGGCATCCTACATAGTCAGCATCTGCACATGCTGAAACAGATAAATCGGTTTCCTTCTTGAACAACAATCCCGTGCCTGGAGACGATTTTAGATACCTGAGTATCATATATATAGCATCCATATGTATCTGTCTCGGATGTTCCATAAACTGTCTTACCCGGCTAACTGCAAAGGCAATATCAGGTCGGGTTATAGTTATGTAGAGAAGTTTCCCCACCATTTCTCTATACCTTCTCTTGTCAACCTCTTCTGTATCATTATCATACAATTCATGCTAGGGTCCATAGGATTAGTAGACGGTCTGCATCCAGCCATGCATGTCTCAATCAACATATCTGTAATATACTTCCTCTGGGTCATTACTAGACCCCGTGCATTCCTGGTGAACTCCAGTCGCAGAAAATATCGTAGTGTGCCAAGATCCTTTGTAACAAATTGACGACCCAACACTGCTTTGGTCATCTCTATCCCCTGGGCATCATCTCCTGTGACTAAAATGTCATCAACATACACCATGATGACAACTGTCCTCAAGTGGTCTTCTGGATGAATAATGAGTGATCTGCATTGGATCTCTTGAAGCCTTGTTCTTCAATTAAATGGGAAAGCTTCTGAAACCATGCCCTTGGACTCTGTTTAAGGCCATAAATTGCCTTATGAAGTCTGCATACCATATGATTCTCCCCCTCAGCAGCAAACCCCGGAGGTTGCTGCATGTACACTTCCTCCTGCAGATCCCCATACAAAAATGCATTTTTAACATCCAGCTGGAACAGAGGCCAATCATGTACCACAGCTACAGACAGAAGAATACGAAGAGTGGAGTGACGGGCAACTGGAGAGAAGGTATCCATATAGTCCACTCCATAAGTCTGAGTGAAACCGCGTGCCACTAGCCGTGCCTTGTATCGATCCAGGTTGCCGTCTGCATGATACTTGACTGTGAATACCCATTTGCAGCTAACCACAGATGCTCCTGAAGGAGCAGTAACCAAGCTCCATGTGCCCCTCGATTGTAGGGCAGCCATCTCCTCCTCCATCGCAATCCGCCAACAATCAATTTTCAATGCATCCTGATATGACCATGGGATCTCCACAGAAGATAAAGCCACTGCAAATCTCTAAAAATCTCATGTAAGGCGACGGAACGAAACCTGTGAAGCAAGAGGATACGAAGCACCGCTGCGTTTCTGCTTTCTGAACGCAATAGGGACATCCAGATCATCAACCACTGAACTCGCCGGGTCCGAGTTGTCCTGTAATGGCACACCCTGCATAGGCACGCTTTTCGACCCATCATTAGTAGTAACATCTGGACATACCTGGGGCGTGTTGGATGATTGTCGTGTGGCATGAGCAGGACCAGATCGACGGGTATAGAATTTTGGTAGTGGTGAGATTAGTGGTTTTGGTGGAGGCAGTAGTGGTAGAGGAGGATGTAAAGGTGGTGTGGACACAACATTAGGAACTGGATTGGTCAAAGGAAGACTCACGTTAGGAGGAGGAGGAACATAAACCTCATTAGTAGATGAGTTGGAGGTCAATCTGTCACCTGCAAGTGAAAAGTACATAACAGACTCGTAGAAAGTAACATCCGCACCGACAAAATACTTCCCATTTACTGGATCATAGCAACGGTATCCTTTCTACGTCCGAGAATAACCCACGAAGACACATTTGACAGCTCTAGGTAAGAGCTTGTCTAGACCAGGTGATAGCTGATGAACAAAGGCAACCACCCCAAAAACACGAGGGGTGAGTGAGATTAATATGACACCTATCGATCAGGTGATAGTTGAATCGTCGGTTAAGACCAGATTCAACTAATATGACACCTATCGATCAGGGTTATGTTCTTAATTTCAACCACACCATCAGACTGAGGGTTATATGGCGTAGTGATTCATGTATAAGGTCATGTTGCTCACATAACTAGTTTAGTTCATTTGAAGTATACTCACCCCCTCTATCATATCTGTTAGAAAATATGAATGCGGAAGCAATTTGATAAACAGAGCATAAAGAACAGAAAGATAAACTTGATTCAGATTTTTACGTGGAACCATACTCCCTAAGAAGCGGATGAAAGCACAGGAGAAGGCCTCAAAGGGCCATATATGTCTATTGATTTTCTCTCACTGGATACAGAGGGTGAGGGGCTTCTTATATAGCCCTCACTGAGTCTCCACATCCCACAACTGGTAGATGTGGGCAAAACTCATGGATGTGGTAAATGGATCCTAGAGTGATCCATTTACCCATCTCCCACATAAGTGACGCATAACCAAATACTCCAACACTCCCCCTCAAGCTGGAGCATCCAATGCTCAGCTTGGACTGACAGAAAGAAATCTCAACTCACAATACAAGACACTACAGACAATATCAACTCAACGCGCACAACTGTCGGTTGTTGTCGAGGACATAGCTTCTCATGCCGTGCAGGTGAGGAGGACGAGCGGCCTAAAGTGTGAGTCAAACTTGAATCTCCTCGTCGGAGAGCATGTGCTCTGTACTGCGCCTGTCAGAGTCACAGAAACTGAAATGAGTCTACATCTGGAGAACTCTGGCCTGCCACAACATGTGGACAATTGCTCCATCTCAGAAAAAGGGTCGAACTGAAAAAAGTCGTGGAGTGCAATCCTCGTCGGAGTCCACGGTCACTGGAGAATGGAGTCTGAAAAAGTCTCCTCGTCGGAGAACTGGGTCTCTCCCATCTAGCTCAGAGAATGGTACTCTACTCTGGAGTCCCTATGAAACCACATGAAAATCATATCCAACATGGCATAGGGAATGGGATCTCTACTCTGGAGTCCCTATGGAACACATGAAAACCCTGGCCAAAATACAAAAGATGAGGACCACAAAAACATGATTGCAAACATGTGCTCATATGAAAAAAACCGCATACATGTGCGTCTCTGAATCTGAAGACTCAGAACTTGGACGTCGAGTCTGAATATTTGAACTATAGAATCTGAAATATAGTTGGCCATGCATATGGACTGTAGAATATGAGTCTGGAATGGAATCTAGAATCTGCATGTTACTCTACATAATACTCCTTTTTTCTCCCATACTTGTCGAAAATCAATGGCATCGACAAAGTTGGAAGAAGACAAGAGAAATAGGGAGAAAACATGAATAAACCGGTCTCAAATTTTCCTGGGCTTTTCTTCTTACATTTTTTTAAAGTCGTTTCATCACCCCTTTTTTCTGGCTTTTCTCAATCAATTTTTTTCTTGGTTATTTCATTCTCTCTTTTCCTAATAGACATCACTTTCTGAAAAAATAAACCATCCATTTCCTTTTTTTTACGGCTTTCCCTCTCACACATTTTTTAATCATTGTTTCGAGTCGACCCATCCCTTTTTTTACCTGGGCCGATTGTAGCAGAGCCCCTATTTTTTTCTCAAAACATACCATTCATTTTTTCCCTTTTTTTTAACAGCCATTTCACTTCTCCCCCTTTTTAATAAAAAAAGGGGTCGTCGGGCCTCCTTTTTTTCTGCCAAAACTAGGGTTCCCATGATAGGGAACCCCTATCTCTTGACCTCGCCACCTTCTATGAGGTTCTCTAATCTGTGTTGCTTGTGCTGAGAGGAAATGATGGCTGAAGACGGCTAGGGTCAGTCGCATCGGAAGAGGCGCGTTGGGATGCGCGGCCTGAAGAGCGGGATCTGGATGGGGGAAGTGGAGCCATCGTGAGGGAGGAGATGTTCCGTCTGGAGCATCGTGGAGTCATCATCTGGAGGAGCGGCATCGCTGGGGTTCATTGTCGTTGGGGGAGAGGAAGAGATGCAGAGGCCGCTGGAGCGTCGGGCTCCGCTTGAAAAGGGAGAAGCGGCCTTTGCCGCCTCCTGCACGCCTGATGTGCACCGAGGGAGAGATCGTGCGGAGTAAGAATGCGCGAGGGCTAGGGCTTCCGGGAAGCTCCGCCTGCAGCTGTGCGGTGCCGCCTGGAAGGGTACCACCGCTTGGAGTGGCAGCCTGCCTAGGTGCAGAGCCCTATCGCAGGCCTGCTCCTTGGAAGGGGGAGATCAAAGGCAATTGTGACTCCGCCAGGGAGTTGCGCGAGAAGAAGCCTCCACCTTGATCGTCTGAGTATGCGCCGCCTGAAGATGGAACTGGGGTTTTACACCTGGAACTGGAGATGTTGCACTGAATCGAACTTGTTGCACTGATCTTGCGCAAGGAGAGGATGGCAACTGGAGACGTGTGGGTTGCTAGGGTTCCCTCGAACCTGGCGTTGCCTTTGCTTCAAGAAACCTTAGATCGGTGTTGATGATGATCATAGAAAGTAGGGTTTTAAGAGATACTAGATATAAATCTCGAACTTGATCGTGAACTTGAATCAACCAATCTTCAAAATAAACTTCCAAGAACATAACCATTACAATTGAATCTTCAAAGAAATAAAGAACATGAAAACCTCAAGAATCGAACTCGCTCTAATATCATGTTAGAAAATATGAATACGGAGGCAATTTGATAAACAGAGCACAAAGAACAGAAAGATAAACTTGACACAGACTTTTACGTGGAACCCTACTCCCTAAGGAGCGGGATGTAACCACAGGAGAAGGCCTCAAAGAACCATATGTGTCTATTGATTTTCTCTCACAAGATATAGAGGGTGAGGGGCTTCTTATATAGCCCTCACTGAGTCTCCACATACCACAATTGGCAGATGTGGGACTAAACTCATAGATGTGGTAAATGGATCCTAGAGTGATCTATTTACACATCTCCCACATAAGAGACGCATAACCAAATACTCCAACAATATCTAATCCTTTTTAAGTTATTATCAATTTGATTTTCTACTTGCGTTTTGTAGACTTTAAACTTTTTCATTTGCTCATCTTTAGATCTTAGCAAATAAACTTAACAATACTTGAAAAAGTCATCGATAAAGGTCACAAAGTAGCGTATATTATCATGAGTAAAAACATGGTTTAGATCACATACATCCGTATGAACAAGCTCAAGTAATATTGAGTTTCTTTCTATTGATCTAAAAGGTTTCTTAGGCAATTTAGCTTGCACACAAATTCGAAATTTATCATTATTCGTTAAATCAGTTTTGGAAATTAATTACATGTGAACCATACGCTTCATTGTATTTTTATTCAAACATCCTAAGCGAGCATGCCAAACATCGGAGGACACAATAGTAGAAAGAGCTCTAGTGCAATTCTCTTTAATATAGGACGAACCATTACAAGACTCAACACTAAACTTGATAAGGCCACTAAAAGTGTAGACGACACCTATATAAAAACCAAAACGAGAGACTACAACTTTATTACCCTAACTCAATAAGGAGTAACCAGAAGACATAACTAGAACTTCACTGATAAGGTTCTTAAAATCAGGAACATGCAAAATATCTTGCATACGTTTGCAAGGTGACACGGCTTGCCACATGCGTAGCAGATGCATTGGCCCTTAAAATCAGTGTTATTATTCTGATCAGGTTGCTCACCTTTTTTGAAAGGAAGTTTGGATTTTTGGTGGAACTTATGAGGGTTTCTTTTTGGGGTTGACATTGTCTACAAGATTGACAGGAGGATTGTACTTAGTGTCTTTTGTTATGTGATGATATTCAATTTGAAGGGACTTTACGAGAGAAGATAAGTTCATCTTTTTCTATCTATGACAGAGAGATTTAGCAAAGTCTTTCCAAGAAGAAGGGAGTTTTTCGATTAGAGATGCTACTTGCACATTCTCCTCAAGTTTATAGCCACTAGCAATAGACTTAGAGACAGGGTTTTGATATTCAGAACTTGTGCGGAGACATGCTTATTTTCTATCATCTTATAGTCAAGCCACTGGATAAAAGCATATTATTCCAAGCCCGCATCTTGCATACTAAACTTATCATCTAAAGCTTTCCAAAGCTAGAGAGCAGTAACGTGTATATGGTAGATGTCGTAAAGCTCATCGGATAATCCGGGAAGAATCCTACCATGACAAAGGTAATCTATTTATTTGGGTGTTTTAAGATGAGATGAGGTAGGAGAAGCAAGTGGATCACTGTAAGTGGAACCTATTGCGAATAAAGAATTAGGAACGGAATTGACATGGTCTTAGGATTGATAGGAGATTCAAGTTCCTCAGGAGGAGTTATAGACATTGTTTTCAAAAACGCACCTCGAGGCGCTGAGGCGTACGCCTCGAGACATTTTTCAAGGAAAAACACCTCGAGGCTATAGCCTCATGCAGCCTCAGTGAGGCGTGCGCCTCGAGGCTTATAAGGCACGCCTCGAGGCGTTGCCTCATTCGTGTGCTGATTTTTTTATAATATTTTTTCTTTTCTTTTTGATTGTGGGTTTTTCATCTTTCATAGACAAGTATTTTCAAGTCCTTAAGCTCACAATTCATTGAAATGCATTTTTTTAGTTTATTGAAGTATTAAGCTTATTTTTACTTTATTATGCATGTTCTTTCTAAATCATCATGAACAAAAAAATGAGTCTTGAGTCCTTAAAACATGTCTCATCCTTTCTTCTATTCAACACATCAAAGCATACATGAACAAAGATGATCATAACATGCAATATTCAAGTATTTTATCCTCAATCCTTATGGTAAAGTAAAAAGTGATCATTGAATCATTGCTTACTCTCTTATCCTTCTCAATTGATTGACATATATCTCACCTAATTTTGAAAATGGTGTGCTACATCTAGTCCCTTTAGTTAAATTTTATTCAAAACTTTAAATTTTGTGGAATGTTACCCATTATTGTGCTTGCATATCCCTATTTACTTGTCTCCTTACAAATTTAGAGTCCAAAAAAAGAGAGTTATATAACAACGTGGATGTTTAAACCATGAAGTTAGCCATGAAATGTCATGGACTTATGTATTTAATCATAACTATTTAATTTCTAGAACTTGAAATTTGTAATTACAATTAATTATTATGTTTTATGAAAAAAAATCTTTCACGAGTGAGGCTTACGCCTCGATGCGCTTCGAGGCTTACGCCTCGAGGCAATACTGGGATAAGCCTTACGCTTTTTAAAACCTTGGTTATAGCAGAGACCAATCCCAATGAAGTGAGCCAAATTTTCATTTTTTTGTGCCATCTACAGAAATGTAAACCTATAAAATTTTCGGATCTAAGACTAGCAATATCTTCCATGCTCATCATTGCTCTAGTATTCATCTTTAGCAGAGGTTTAATTAACAAAGGCGATAGCAAACAGTAGATAAAAAACTTGCAGATTTGACTGCATAATGTTGGAAAACGATAGTAATCTGTTTATTGTTTGTAATGTTATTATTTTATTTAGATAGATAAGCAATTGTGATCAAAATAAAACAAAGAAATCTTAGTTGCAAAGAGCTAGCCTGGGAAATGGAGACACGTCTATAGACGTTGTCGTGAAGTCAGATTCCGCCGCTCCTACGCACGAGCTTGATGGCGGCCTGGCTCCCAGATTTAATCACCCCAACCTGCCGCCTCCTGATGCTAGCAAGAGAACAACGTTGAACGTCCATTGGCTCTCATCGTCGTAGAGAAAATAAAATAAAGAATGTGTCGTTGCGATTCCACAATGAGCGCACAAGTAGTGAAAGGTAGATGGAGGTGGAGAACTAGAATAATGTTGTAATTTTGTTGTTGTATGAAAAGAGTTGAGGGTACAACCCTTTATATAGACAAACTGTCAATTAATATGGATCCCAAAGGAACCATTTTTTCCATCCAAAATAATGGATGAACGAGTTTCTATAGTCTCGTTGGTCACACCCAACATTACCAAAGAGACGTGTTTAATGCCCAAACGGCTATCTAAACGACCAATGAATATGGATGTAAAAGAAGGAAGGTGGTTGTGCAACCGTCTTTAATGGATTTCATTTCCGAGATCATAAATAGATTAGGAACGTGTGTGTCAATTGGGAATTGCGTTGACTTAAAACAAATATTGGCTAAGATAAAATTTATTTAAAAATTAAAAGGTAGGAGAAGTTTGTGAAATACATAAAGAATCCACCATAAGAACACGATGAGCAGACAGATCATGCAAATTTTGTGTAGCCAAATCAAATTACCTCTTGCCAGAAAGTGTGGCTGTCTGCCCAAATAGACATAATGATAAGTCCATGGATCGTAGAGAACAGGATCAATATGTTCCCCATCCATATATGATATCTAACAGATGCCTCAAATTGGATGTTGATTATCCGAAACAACGACATCCCTCGCAGAACAGGCAGGAGAAGCATGGCCAGGCAGATCTCCGACAGCGATCCGAAACGTATACCGACGCGCTTAATCTTAAGTTGAAATCTGAAATCATAGACTTAATCTTTAAAACCCCACATTTTATAAAATCTACAGAAAACACCCGGCACAATTACTGTTGGAAATGGATCCGATCAACAAAACACAAGCAGGAAACAGAAGAAAAACATCCACAAACACTACGCACAAGGATATACAGTGGTCCGGCAAATCACCATTCAGTTTTTTTTATAGGATCACGGCAATTATAATCAATCTTCGCTTAAGAAAACCAGACAATTACCTGTTCAGATGCGACGATTCTTTCAGGTCCAGCTTACGGAAATCTCTCAAGAGGTAACAGTAGAGACTCCAGACCAGCAAAACAGCGAACAGGGAGGCAGTGACGAGTTCCCCGACCGACAGTATACCGACCGGGCTACGCGTGATCGTGGGGACCGACAGGTCGATCCAAGGCAGCTTCCTTCTCTGCATTCTTCCTCGATCGAAGTACATTTTTACCTCAGCCGCCATCGATCGAATGCAAACACAAGAAAAATTAACATATACTGAAAATCACCTGATCCTTCTCCTGTTCTGAAGGACTTGCTGGTAGAGAAATCCAAGAACAGACAGCAGTAGAACTGGACCGCAGAAGACTAGGATATCCAAACCTGCGAAAAAAATGAAATTTTAGATGCAATGCGAAAGGATTTTATGTTTTTCGACTGACCAATAAATTGGATCTGGTTACCAGAGTCGCCGATGATAGTATTTCTGGAAGCAGCTTCTGCAGAATGCCAAGAGTTCTTCCAGAAACTGGTTGGATTGAGAGCCCAGAGGGAGATCCAAGCGAGCAGCGTTACCGACATGGCGAGCCTGAGGGCACCGGTGGGAGCGGAGGCCATGGCACCTTGTTGGCTCGAAGGTGCTCTCCCCCCTCCTGCTCGATTGGAGGAGATAGATAGAGAGGAATCTCTATCTTCCGAAAATCTCGTCTAAGTATATCTTTCTCTCGATATAGGGATTAGGTAGACCTTTAAATTGGACATTGCTGAAGAACATGGAAGCCGTTTATTTAATGTTATTTTTTACATAATCATCCCTAGCCAAAATGCGGGCGGGCCGACCCATGAGCCGGACCGAACGGGCCGAGGTTAAAAAACCTTTGTCCAAAATCTGCCCATGGGCCGGCCCATGCCCCATTTCATTCTTTTTTAATGGTATTTAATATATATAAATGATTTTATTAATACCAAATATACTTTATGTAACTAATATATGTAGTTTACATGTTACTTGATATGTAAACTGTTGAATTTTATTTAAAATTAGTGTCACAAATGAAAAACTTAAAGCGTATCATATTAATACATGTATAATTTGACATATATTTATATATTTTTTATTTTTTCCGGGTCGGGACGGCCCATGCTTAAATCTCCAAGCCCAAGCCTGACCCATGAGTGGGCTGGACGGACGGGCCCCCAGCCCGTTGGCCAGGTCTAATCATCCGTAAGTATCGTATGGTATCTTTGTAATTATACCATGGCCCCTGAAATTTTTCTCTATTTAACGGTTACGCCCTTGTCCAAAGGTATCGAAGTTCGAGGGTGGATCGTAAATCGATGGGGAGTCCAGATTGTCTGATGTAATACAACACATGTTGTATTACAGTGAACCGTCCGATCATGATCGGATGGTCCTCCTAAGAGGCCGGGGATAGTGGGTGGACCCCTATGAGGATTGTCTGATCGTGATCGGATGGTCCACTGTAATACAGCATATGTTGTATTAAAGCAGACGATCCTCTTGATTGGTTAGTCTTTTTGAATGCGGACAAGGACCGCAGTTTCTTATTCCGCTCCATGCCCCCACTACCATGTAAGAATTTTATACTCACCTAGGAGCCCATTTGCAGCATCTGTCTCCAAGTTAAAATTGTTGTGTATAGATTCCAAAGGAAAGATGGAGTCCAAACGAGTGGCCATCCTATGATCTCGAATGGGGATTGTTTATACTATTCAGATCTTTAGGTAGCTTAGTGGGATAGGGAAAAGTGTGTCGTCATTCACATGTGTGGTCTTTTGCAAAATTCCTCTCACGGGTCTTTTTAAAAGAGATTTTTATCACTTGTACTCTTCTTAACTTCTGCGATATCAATTATATCTCTCTTTTTCAGAATATCAGTTGAACTTTTTGCACCGTCAAAAAGTCAAAGTAAAGCATGGTATATCCAAAAAAATTATTGTGGTTAAAAGGGGTAAAAAGGTAAAATCCTTTCTCCCTCCTCCCACAATCCCCACTTCTTCCTCCTACCCCAACGCCTCCACCCCAAACTCCTCCTCCGTGCCCAGCCCCCCAACTCACGACCTCCTCCATCTAGCCCCATCCTCCTCAGGACATGGTGGTGATTCCACGACAAGAATCAAGTCATGGTGGTGACTCGACAAGAATCGGCTGGAAGACTCCAAGCGGAGGATGTAGATCCTCGGCCCACCTCGACTCACTACATCTTGTCAAAATGTTCTTCTTGTTCTTGGGTGACGGAGGCACTCCAGATGTGTTTAGGGCTCTGGGCAGCGGTGCTCGATGATTTATGGGTTGCATGTTTGCAGATGGTTGCTCTAATCTTGCGTGTTCCTGAGACTTTGGATAGGGCGACATGACTCAATTGAACTCCATGAGGCGATTCTTACGAGCGAAGGTATTGGTTTGCACTTGGGTGTAGGCAGGGACGGAGCCAGGATGGTATTTAGGAGGGGCATAAAATTGTATTCAACTAATGAAATTAACTAACATATTGAATATCTACAATACGAATAGAAAATATAATTGTATGCTTTCTGAATATAAAAATGATTGTACTCTTTAAAAATTTACCTTGTTAGAGTCGTCGAGACGAGATTTCATATTTTGAAATCGTTGAATAAATTTCTTCATTGCTAAAATCATATATGTATTGACTACTAAACTCATATATTTTAATACAAATAATAAAATATAAATTTTATATATAGATATGATAGACATTTCGTACATTCTTAAAAATATATGGGTCAATTAGGCAATTTAATTGAGAATAAAATATGGGTAAATTTTGCATATCATATCAATATAGACTACATATATTTCATTATTTAAAAAATCTGAATGTGTACAAAGTACCAAACAATGATTTTCTATTTGTTAATTCAATATTTTCTTACTAATATATCCATAGAAAAATTGAAAAAAATGTATAAATGGTTAGATATCTTATAAAAAAGAATCTGTATGTATTTTAATTTTGATAATTCACATATGTAATCAATGAAAAATTCTAACTTTATCTAGTATAATTCTAAATAATAAGTTTATACAATCTATCTAATTCAATTAAGTTTATTTCATCAAAAATTGTTTTCAACATTAGATATTTTCTAATATATCAAAAAAAATAAAATTAAAAATTCAATGATAGTAGAAAATTATGTAATAGAAAATACACGTCCTTCGAATTTGAATCTTAGTAGCAGTAAAAAATTATCCAATTTGATCTATGACTATCAAATCTAAGGGGGGACGTTGGAGAGAGAACATGAGGGAGAGAGAAAGACTTGAGAGAGAAATAATTGAGAGAGAGCGAGAGTCAGCAAGAGAGGGAGGGAGGGAGAGAGCGTGCGTGCAAGAGAGAAAAAGGAATTTTAATTTTAAATGAGAGAGAAAGTGGGGGAGATAATTGGGAATGCTATATTTGGAGAGAGAGAGGGGGGAGAAAGATGACGAGAGGGAGAGGGAGGGAGAGGGAGTGTGTGTGTGTGTGTGTGTGTGTGTGCAAGAGATAGAATTGGAAAGGAGAGTATGTGAGGGAGTTATGAGAAAGAGAAGAATTGATGATGCTATATTTGGAGTGAGATTTTTCAATTATATATGGAATATATTAAATTTTTTAAAAATTGAGAGGTCGCATTTGCCCCTCCTTGCCCCCCTCTCCATCCATCCTTGGGTGTAGGATTCGAGTGCTGACATTCTTAAGCAAACGAGGCTATGTTCTTCGGTGCTTGGGTTGGACGCACATGGAAAGTGTTGCATGCACGCGGTTGGGAACAATGGCTGAATCTTGCGGGTTCTAGGCAGTGATAGTAGAACTTGATGTCAACTCATCGGTGACAACGAAAGTTGCATTGGGGAAGATGAGGGATCCTTCATCCCCAACTTTCCCGATGATGGGTTGTGCTCCAAGGTTGCGAGTTTGAAAGTGTTGAACGAGCATGTTGAATTTGATCCGAGACAGAAGGCTAATCTACTTGTTTTTTATGCATGTGGGTTGTTGAAGATGATCTGTTGATGTCAATCAAGTTGATTGCCAATCAGTGATGGTCGTGGCTCAGAGGTCATGACGCTCTTGTCAGATTTGGTTTATGTAGAAGATGATCTATATGTAGATGAAGAAGGTGGTTCATGCCTCCAGGCTTCAGCTCTGTTGAGTAGTAGAACATGGATGTCCTCAAAGAGTCGAAACCAACCATTGCGAGACCCCATCCCGTAGCGTGTGGTCGTCTTCATCTAATGCCTAGCCACCGAAGATCCTCACCATTCATCCTTGACATCTTGACGTGCTACAAGAGGGGCTAGAGTAGGATAGAGTCAGAAGATCTGAGGGGTGACAGAGGGGGAGGGGTGAAGGAGGAGACCATAGCAGAGGAGGAAAGAGGCGATTGATGGGGAGGGGGCAAAGCAGGAGGCGAATTGAGACATTTCTATCCAAGATTTTCTTTCCAATTGCCCTTTGAGTGCAAAAGTTAGCGTCCGTTGGATGGACAACAACCAACCCATGGGATTAATTGATAAATTTGCAAGAAGGTGGGAGCACATGTGATATTGCAAGAAAAGAGATGGACATAACTAATATTATAGATGTTAAGACGGACCCAGATGATAAAATCCCTTTCTAGAAAAATACTCAAGTATTTGGGTATTGCTACCTGCATATCTTTGATAGGAAAGGTGTAGTACTTGGTAATTAATTCACAAAATTGTATATCTACATAATAGCCCTTATACCATACTTTGATGTGTGCGAATGATGTGTTCGACATATCCAACTTTTAGAGTACATTCAAGATCACATGCATGTGATTCATTATGACAACTATATAATTGAGCTAAAATTTTCTTCTTTGAGGTCATTGATAACTAGGATTTGCGCCAAGGTCATGTCCTTCCACAAGGCGGATCGACAGTCGCTGAGGTGACCTCAGACAAAAAATCCCAATCGATCAACAATTAACCCACAATAATAAATCAAGTAATTAAATCTCAAAAATGTGGAGTTAAAATTTATTATAACTCTACATGCAAATGTGCATAGGTGTAAGCACAGGTAGAGGTCGAACACTGGGAGCAAACGATTGGGAGCAAAAATGAATGCACATAATTACTCAATTCCTTTCTTGTCCATGTTATTGTTTTTATGGTTTTTAATTTTTATTATATTATCTTTAATTTTAATTTTATATTTTTATATTTTATTTTTCATTTCTGATTTTTTTCTTTATACATTTTTTCTTTTTATATTTTTCCTTTTATAAAAGTAATTTAGCCATATAAGGCTTTATTTATGCATTACATAAAAATATATTTATAAAGTCTATTAAATATAAATTAAATTTATAAAGTAAATTGTTTTGGGGTTTTAAATATTTTTCTAATGTTTTTGTATTTTTCTCAGAATTTTTGCTAATTTTTATGTATTTTTAAAGTCAAAAATATCTCAAATATGGGATTAATACATAATTTGAATTTAATTTGGGTTTTCAAATAATAAATAAGTCCCAAAATTAACCAAATTAATTTAAATATGTAAATACTTATATATAGATAATTTTTAAATAGAAACCATATTTTTGGGATTTTTATTGAATTTTTATAATTTTTTGTTGGATTTTGAAGCTTTCTGATTTTTTTAATTTCCTTTTACTATTTTCTTAGGGTTTTGATTTCTGAACTCAATAAATACAAAAATATAACATATATAATTTTTTTGGAATTTTTCAAAAAGTTTTATATTTTTTGGTATTTTATAAATTAGACAGGTACTATTTAAGCTCTTTTATAATTTTAATAACTAGATTAAATGCGCAAATGCAAAAAGACATGTGGCGTGTAAGTACACTGCATGGGGCATCTAACCCTATTTTTGTGGAATTTTTAGAGCTATGTAGATATTTTTAATAAATACATAAAGCACACAAAAAATAATGTCCTAGCAGAGGCATTAATGCAATAAAAATAAAAGACAGGGAGCTCTGTGCAAAAATGCCAACGTAATAAAACATTTATTTAAATTTTAAAGGTTATTTTATAATAAACAAAAATTGTCAGGGGCTCAATGCAACTTGTGCACGCCTCACGTGGGACTGCACGTGAGGTGGTAAGGACCAGAATGTAATTACAATAAAGTGCGGGGTCCTTTTAGCAAAATTCCCATTTATTTATAACTAGACATTTTATTTACAATATTAAATAATAAATACAAAAAATGCAGGGGCAAGATTTGTAATTTACCCCCGCTTAGGCACTATCGGACGGCGGTAAAGCCTTCACTAATCCATGTGGCGCCTTTTGGTGCGACGATGCCGCTTCACCGATGGACGCGCGTGATTAGATCATCTGAGATGATCAGACGATCGGTGTTGAGCTCCATCCAACGGTTGTGCTTCGAACTAGGACGGCTCCTTCATCCAACACAAGGAAGTAGGCTGGAAGAACGGGGAAGAACACTCGCATGGGCGAGGTTCTTCCGGCGAGATCTCGCTTCCCGGCTGGACTTTGCTGCTCCAAGGGGTCCTTTTAGCTTCCTTGTCGGTGGCTCTATCTCTAAGAGACTTTAGAATAGCAAAACGTTGACCGGAGCTCCTCCGCGAGGTCAGGGAAGGTGAGGAGCTCCGAATACCTCCGGTGGAATCAGAACGTGGCTCTTGGCGCTCACTAGCACGTCCAACTTGTAGAAGAATGGCACATAGCTCGAGGCAGTTCTCCTCAACCAAAAAATGAAGCTATTAGCGTGAAATGGGGGTGGACGACGATGCTCCGGTGGTGGGAGAAAGTTGAGCATCGATTCGCAGAACCCAAGGGGTCCCGGCTGGTCTGAGATGGTCAGGAGATGGAGAACGCGAGAGGGAATGAAATTAGGGCAAAATGGTGGTCGGAAACAGGGCAAAGCACAGTGGTTGGGTTCGCCGAAGCGGAGCTCCGGTGAACTACGAACAATCGATTTTACACTGGAACTAAGGTATACTCACTAATCTAATGGCATGAATAAAAAACTAAAATTAAAAGCTACCTAAAAATCATAAAATGTGCAGCTCTTATACCTTAGCGAGCTCAGGGAGCAGAGTTCGCCGACGCTCGACGGCCTTGGTGCACCTCCTCCTCTGTTCACCACCACGAGCTCAGGGGTTGCTCCACCTGTCACGTGGAGTCCTCACTTTGGCCGAGACACGAGGTGTAGGGGGAAGAAATGACCAAATTTGCAAAGTACGGAGGAGGAGTTTATTTATGTACAAGTATACGCACAAAGAATCTATGATAGATACAATGGATAGAAGGATCAGGCGTGTATGTACAATGAACGAGGAGTGTTCTTGTGAAGAAAACATTCGAGATGGATGAATGGAATGGTCGCGAAAAATGGCGGAAAAGCGAGGAAATGACAGGAACGTCTCGTCAGAAGGCTAGAGGTCAAGTTGATCAGGGTCAACGAGCGGCGCACCCTGATTGGGTCATATCAGCCGCTACAAGACAAAATAGTCATGGTTATTCTTATTTAATTAATTAAAAATAGTAATTGATTTTATTAATTTCTATGTATAAAATAAAAAATGTTTATTATTTTATTTAGTATTTTATTATGATTTTATTTATTATTTTGATGTAATTTATTACAAGTTTATTTTTAATAGCTTATTTATAGGTATATTTACCTATATTTGTACATTTTATTTTTATTTTATATATTTTATTTTATTATTTTATTCTATAATTTTATATATTTATAACTTATTTTTGTAAATATAAAAATATTTTTATTTGATTTTTATGATGTAATTTGTATACTTTAATAAATATGTATGTATATTATGCAAGTATCTTTATAGGTATTTTGCTTGTATTTTATGTATACTATTTTATTTCAATGTATTTTAATGAATTTTATTTTAGTTTTACATTTTTAATATAATGTGTATATTATTTACAATATTAGGAAATTATAAAAGAATTAAAGAATGAAAGAATTTATTCCCCTTTTATTTATATACATATAGAAGCATATGTCTTTTATCTATGTATTTTACATAAACTTATTTTATTATTATTTTTTCTTTTTTTTTCTTTAGGGTTTTATTTTGATTTTAATATGCACATGTGTTATAAATAATATTTTCAAAATAATAAAAATATGAATTTGCAAAAATAATAAGTAAAGAATAAATTGAATACTTTAATGGGTATTATGTACAATAGGGGCCCCAAAACCTAACTTCTACCCAGTAACTCCAAAAAATATGAAAACACCACCATTAAATAGCTTGTGAAAAGTTATATACAATTAGAGGTGATTTTGCTATGTTTTTAGTTTTTATTTGAAAGATATGGGTCTGTGAAGTTTGGTTTCTGGCTTTTTATTCTGGGTATAAAATGTACACTGTATATTATTTTTGTGCAAACTCAATTTTGTAGTTTTATTTACATTATTAACTACAACTTTTATGTATAAAATTTCTTTATTTGATGAATAAATAATTAGATACAAAATAGGTGTCAAAATGCATAAACCAGGAATGAATAAATGAGATATTTATTGTATTCTTGGCCCTTATCTTCCCCTACTCTATTCTTTGTCGACCAAACCAATTCTTGACTTGGTCTCGAGGTTCGGGTCATAAAATATTTTCAATATTTTATTCCTTTTTCTTTTCTTCTCTTTATTCTATAATTTTGGCATTCAAAACCTTATTTTATATACAAATAATACAGTAAATAATGATTTTTAATATGCACAAATTGAGGTTATTTACATGCATTAGCTAGGATTTTTAAGGCAAAAATGATAGAATAAAGAATGGTGAATGGAGATTCATCATCCCCCTATACTTGCCTTTGCTAGTCCCTAGCAAACACTTATGCAATAAGTGTAAAAAGAATAAAGAGAAGAAGAAAAGAAAAAGCAAAGAGAAAGAATAAATAGAATTGAACATGATTATTAAACTTATATGTACAAAGTCAAAATTTGGACCTCAGGTTAGACCTAGTGTGAGAATGTATGTGGAACCTGGTTAGGAACCAAATTTAAAACACAACAGCCCTTGAGAGTCACAGAACTCGGTTCAAATCACCATAATAGTCAGGTCAGAACTAGCCTATATCATATGCAAACCCTTATGACTATGAAGCTGACTTGTACATTGTAAGTGATAGTGGCTCTCCCCAACTGAAATGACAATGAGATAAACTTCTCCAGAATGACAACCCAATGATTCCCTAATCCAGCTCTCTGCCCTCGAGGAGCGGGGTATTCCCTTCTAAGTTCAAGTGGCATCCAACTCAAAAGGAGGAGGTGGAGAAAAGAATGGACGGTAGCCAGTGTATCTACCTATCCTGGGATGCAAGATCAATGTAGTCAAGTCATCCAGCTGCATGCTCACATGGTGTAACTTTGATGCTCAAGCTTGCTTATTTTCTATACAACATATATACATACTCCGGCAGGCATTTTATTTTTATTTTCAAGCTTGTCCATTTTTTTGGAGTTTCTTTTTCAAGCATACTATTCACAACAACATTTACATAAGGAGTTTTTTCCTTTTGAGCCAGAAGACTATCCCTCTTTTGAAGCTTTGTTGCAACCCACACTCTCCTGTCTTTAGACTTCATTGAAACTGGACCAGGTTGGGGTGCACTTCCCTCCCTAGACGAGGACGAATGTTTCCACCCGTGTGCGTCTCAGACTGGCAAATCCAACCCCCTCACCAGTCCAACTGATTTGAGCCAAGTGAAAGGTGCAAGTGTCCAAGTTAGGTCACGACCGACAAGAGTCATGCGTACGTCTCGAAAAGTTCTAGTTAGTCAGTTGAGGTGACTTGAACCCAGCCCTGAGTCTCAAAGAATTAAGTCCTATTGGACATGAAGTACCCTAAACCTAGTTCCTGTAAGGTTCCAGTGCAGTTAGTTGCAGTAAGGTCCAACCAAGCTCCAATCTTCGACTTTATTGGACTAGTTCAATCATCAAGCTCAATGAAAGAATAATATGCAAATGTTATTTACAATGCAAAAAGATGATGCAATTTTTCAAAGAGTTTAAAAAGAACTTAAAAATCAAAGAATCTTTTTACAAAAAGAATTTAAGCACACAAAGTATAAAATAATTACAGCTATTTACACGGGTGTGCTTCTTTATTCACAGTAGTTAAGAAATTTAAAGGATTTGCAGGTTTTAACAAGTTTATTATAGGTACATATATACAATTGATAAAGAATTTTATTTCGATTTATATACACATTTAATTCCTATTTTAATGATACATTCATTCCTCAAATTTATTTGAAATAAGTTTTCAAAACTATAGTACAAAATAATTTTTATAAACATTCTTGAAAGCCATTTTGAAAAGATTTTTCAAATAATGTATATACATTTTTCAAATTATTTTTACAAAATATTTTCCAAAATCATTTGCAAATAGATTTTCAAATCTTTTTTCATACAAAGAAAAGAATTTTCCAAATAAAAATATTTTTACAAAGGTTGAAAACATTTCACAAAAGGTTTTCCGAATGGTTCACACCATTTTTCAAATCATTTTGTAAAAATATTTTTAACCTGATTTATTAATCAGTAAATACAAACAATTTGAGGAATGACTGCTGCTATTAAATGAAATATCTATTTATGTATATACAGTATATTTAGCCATATTTATTAATTAATATGAAAATATGAGTTATGGCTAAAGTATATATAGAGTATATATGACCCCCCTATACTTAGCATGAGCTATGTCCTCATAGCTCGAAAAAGAGAAAGAGAAGACATAACTCGTACTGATTATAGAAAAGCCTATACTACAACGACTGGATAAAGAATGAAGATATAAATGAATAAGAAGGTGATCGACCCCCCTAAACTTAGGATCAAATAATCCTAAGTATAGCAAACTGTACACAATGTAGGGAGGGTCACGGGTGGGAATAAATGAAAATTTAAAATAAATAGATCACATATATACAGATATATGAGAAGATCGTGAAGAATGTACACGTCACTCCCCCTATTCTTAGGGTGAAATATCCCTAAGTATAGGTAACAACAGGAGTGACAAAACATGACATAGAAAGAACAACGCGGTGTGCACCCCCCTATACTTAGGACAAGGTATGTCCTAAGTGTAGACACAAAGATATGGCGATAGATCTGGGGCACACATAACGGATGAGGTGCAGGACGGTCTCTGATAAGCGAGTACAGTGCTCTTGTCATCGTCTCCCTGTGAGAACGAGGACGCAGTCAGAAGGTGAAAAGACACCCTAATATGCAATCAAGTGGGTGTCAGCTACCGGGGAGAAGAGATCGAAAAGTAACGGAAGGACCGGTAGCGAAAGTAGAACATCAGCTCATACGGAAGGAATGTGAGATCATAGTCGATACTGTACGACTTGTAGGGGGAAAGAATAGTACATACCCCTCCAAGTCAATCCTGGTCTCCGAAAGATATGAAAGGGAAAGATTAGGAGACTTTTCTAATGCAGCGGTGTGGTATCCGGTGGGCATTAAAATCGGAAGGTCACAAGACACACCGAACACCACACACCAGGGCTCAACCCTGCAAGGGTCCTCAAGGTGAGCGGGATCAGATAATAATCAGAGGACTCGGCTCCATGCTCCATCAGAAAGGAGACACAATTAGGGAGGAGACCGAGTATCAAAATTAGCAGACTCGACTTCGTGTCCCAAAAGAAAGGAGACACCAACAGTGAAGCCGAGTACCTAAAATATGATGTACCCTCCTGCAGATAACCCTCCGGAAGTAGTACATGCAGTCAATGAATAATCAGAACAGGAGCTCACCCTTGCGAGGGTCGTCAAAGAGTGGGTTCAAAGGAGTCTGATCCATCAGACGGATCGCAGAAACGGTCTCGGTAGGCGACAGATCGGCTACTAGCAGAAGAGACCGACAAGTCAAGAAAGTGTGGCAGCTTCCCGCAGATAACCCTCGGGGAGCGTACTGCCACTAAGCATCAGGTAATCAGAGGAAGATGGCTCGTCGTTGTGAGAACCATCAAGGAGAGTAGACTCGAAGGAGTCTAGTCAGACGGGTCCCAAGATCCGACAGATCGAGTAAACCTCAAAGCAATGGGGACCGAAAGCATATCAGACGACTCGGCCCCGTGCTCCCACGGATGGAAGGCACAAGAGGTGAAGGCGAACCGAGCGTAAATAAAGTATTGAATTTTCCCGCAGATAGTCATCGGGGAACAATGCAAACTAAGAATGGAATAGTCAGAGCAGATCTCATCTTTGCGAGGGTCATCAAAGAGAGAGGACTCAAAGGAGTCAATCAAAATGGCCTCGATAGACGACAGAACGTTTACCAACAGAAGAGAGCGCAGATCTAGCAAGGTGTCACGTTCTCTCACAGATTACCCTCGGAGAGCTCTATGAACTAGGCATAAATTATTTGAAAAGTGAGGCTCATCCTTGCGAGGACCGTAAAGGAGAGCAAACTCAGATGAGTCTCTGAAGTTGGCCTCATGCATATACAAATCATGCATACAATCAACAGGGGGGTCAAAATAGGCAAATCAGACGATACGGTTTCAGGCTCCAACAAGGTGGAGACAACGTGAGTGTAGGAAACCAATCGTAAAGAATGTGTCGCATCCTCCCGCAGATAGTCCTCGGGGAGTAATGCGAACTAGGTCAATCAAGACGAGGGATTGTTGGCATCGAATCTCAAGTCCTCGAATGCATTCAATCATCCGGAGGGCATAAGATCATGTGAGGGAGCAAATAATCATGTCAACCGTCGAACATCCCTCAGTCAATCTAGTCAGCTGAGATGGCACGAAAGATAGCCAGGGTTCCTCAAAGTGCCACAGGTGGATAATAGGGTCAAGAGATCAAGGATGGATCAATCAAAAAGATGAGAGACATCGTGTGGGTTCGGTCACTGTCACAATGAAGCATATATCAATGTAGTCTATCCAGCTCAGAAATCAAGACGGACGGAACCTCAATATATATAGACCAATAGAAGCATCATGATATCTTCATCAAATCATCACAAAGCATTGCATCCTCAATCTGGTGTGCGAGACCGAAAATCCTCGATTAGGGATCACACCTAATCCGCATGCATCATCAAAAATCCTCAATAAGCTCCTATGCATAAAGTGAAAGTCAGATCTACTCAATCAATCTCAGCATCCTCAAAAGCATGCCCGACTTACTCAAATAATCAATAGGAGTTTTAATCCTTGATGCGGGCTATCTCTAAAGCACAGCAATCCCGAGTGATGGAAGAGATGATACAGGGGATACAAGGAGGGTGGGCACAAAGAGGAACACAAAGGTCGGGCAGAGGTGATTGAGCACAAGCGCCAATATCATGACTTAATGCAAATGAGGAGATATATGTATAAGAGAGGTAGAAAGACCCAAAGATGAAAAATGCATGACTCACACGGATGGGATCGATAACTCAAAGAGACAATAATGCAAATGGACACCAAGTCATAATCAATACACAAAGTAAACCCCCGATTCACCTACTCAACACAGGGAAAACCGACATGTGCTTTTTTTATCTTGTCGATTTTAGAGTTAGGTGATCGTAGAAAGTTGTACACACCAGAATTAGGCTTGGGGATTGGGTCACTAATCCTTAGCGTGTACGTAGGAATAAAATGCGCAGACAAGGAGGGAATTGCTCTCCCCAAGACAAGGGATCCACTACATTTTATTTTATGTCCAAATAGAGTTAGCAGTCCCGATTTTATTTGGCTATCATTTTTTTGTTATTTTTCAATGCACAACGGGGTTCCAATTCCATTTACATCCTAGGTGAGCAAAAACAGAGGGAGAAGATCGGAAAAGCCATGCAAGTCGAAAATCGAATGATGCATGCTAAGTAAGAAGACTTACAGTACTTCCCAGCTCTCTCCATGCAGGATGCAAGATAGAATTGAAACCTATCTATATGAGATGCAATCTGAGGAAATTGCCCTAGGTTAGTAACTACTATTATCATAAAGCACAAAAATGCTAAATATTCAGAAATGAGATCCAAAAGTCTGGTCTCTGAAGTGCATCGGTGTCTGCCACAACGGATCCTGCACGCGTTGTATAGCACTTCTCTCGGCGCTCGATTTAAAATCCAAATAAATAGCAATTATTATTTGACTAAGTCCAAGCATGGTTCTATAGGTGCATGCAGATATATTAGCGTGTTTGGACCTCAATCTATTGCCAAGCAGTTCCTAGGCTAAGGCTCATTCACACATAATAATAATAATAGAATAAAAAAATTAAAAAGCATCAAAACCGTCGAGACCCCCAATCCCTCGGGCACTGGACCTCGAGAAGTCGGAGTGGAAGAGTCCTGTATTATTACAATCCAAGGGTCACTCTCTCACATAAATTACATTTTTTTGCATAATAAAAAGGGGACTCTGAATCTGTCTCCAAAATTCCTCCAGATTTGAATTGGTTGCTCTCTCCTATCAGCCCGGTCAGAAAGTCAACTCTGCATTGCTCGGGTGCATAGGTCCTCCTAAGAGATCCTCCGCCACGCCGTGGTCCCTCGCAACAAATTCAAGCATGGAAGAGCGTCAATCAGTTCACAATGATAAAAAGAAAGTAATGCAAATAAATAAATAAATATGGACAAGAGTGAAGAATTAAATAAACAAATATCCCAAACGACGTTGTTCCTCGGCAACGGCGCCATTTGATTGCTGAGATTCTCATCGGGTGTGCATTCCACACAAGGCTGGAACGCAGTCGCTGCAGTGACCGACGAAAATCCCGGTAAATCAACAATTTTCATCGTCTTAAAGCCCCTGGATCTCGGCATAGTGTGCATACCCGTGACAGGGGGAGGTCCCCTGAGCTCCACGATGGCTCGAGGATGGAGGAGTTCACCCAGGCCGTCGAGCGTCGGCGACCTCTGCTCCCTGAGCTCGCTCAGGTATAAGAGCTGCGCATTTTACGATTTTTAGGTAGCTTTTAATTTCAGCTTTTTATTCATGCCATTAGATTAGTGAGTAGACCTTAGTTCTAGTGTAAAATCGATTGTTCGTAGAACTCCAGCGAACCCAACCATCGTGCTTTGCCCTGTTTCCGACCACCATTTCGCCCTCATTTCATTCCCTCTCGCGTTCTCCATCTCCTGACCATCTCAGACCAACCGGGACCCCTTGGGTTCTGCAAATCGATGCTCAACTTCCACCCACCGTCAAAGCATCACCTTCCACCCTCCATTTCACGCTAACAGCTTCAGTTTTTGGTCGAGGAGAACCGCCTCAAGTCGCGTGCCATTCTTCTGCAGGTTGGACGTGCTAGTGAGTGCCAGGAGCCACATTCTGATTCCGCCGGAGGTATTCGGAGCTCCTCACCTTCCAGACCTTGCGGAGGAGCTCCGGTCAACCTCGTGCTATTCTGAAGCCTCCTGGAGATAGAGCTACCTGTAAGAAATCTAAAAAGACCCCTTGGAGCAGCAAAGGCCGTCCAGGAATCGAGATCTCGCCGGAAGAACCTCACGTAGATTAGTGAAGGCTTCCCTGCCGTCCGATAGCGCCTAAGCGGGGGTAAATTGCAAATCTCGCCCCTGCATTTTTTGTATTTATTTCTTTAATATTGTAAATAAAATGTCTAGTTGTAAATAAATGGGAATTTTGCTAAAAGACCCCGCACTTTATTTTAATTACATTCTAGTCCTTCTCGCCTCACGTGCAGTCCCACGTGAGGCATGTACAAATAGCATTAAGCCCCTGGCACTTTTTGTATATTGTAAAATAGCCTTTGAAAATTAAAAAATATTTTATTACGTTGGTATTTTTGCACAGAGCTCCCTGACTTTTATTTTTATTGCATTTATGCCCCTTCTAGGACATTAATTTTTGTGTGCTTTATGTATTTATTAAAAATAGCTACATAGTCCAAAAATTCCACAAAAATAGGGTTAGATGCCCCATGCAATGTACTTACACACCACTTGTCTTTTTACATTTGTGTGCATTTAACCTAATTATTAAAATTAAAATGGAGCTTAAATATTCCCTATTTAATTTATAAAATACCAAAAAATATAAAAACTTTTAAAAAAATCCAAAATAAAATTATATATGATATTTTGGTATTTATTGAGTCCGGAAATCAAAACGTCCAAAAAATAGTAAAAGAAATTAAAAAAATCAGAAAGCTTCAAAATCCAACAAAAAATATAAAAATTCAACAAAAATCCCAAAAATATGTTTTTCAATTTCAAAATTATCTATATATACTTATTTACATATTAAAATTAATTTAGGAAATTTTGGGACTTATTTATTATTTTTAAAATCCAAATTAAATTCAGATTATGTTAATCCCATATTCGGGATATTTTTGACTTGAAAAATATATAAAAATTAGCAAAAATTCTGAGAAAATATAAAAATATTAGAAAAATATTTAAAACCAAAAACAATTTATTTTGTAACTTTTATTTATATTTAATAGCCTTTATAAATATATTTTTTATGTATTGTATAAATAAATCCTTATATGGCTAAATTACTTTTATAAAAGAAAAAATATAAAAAGATAAAAATGTAAAAAGAAAAAGTCAAAAATTAAAAATCAAATAAAAAATAAAATAAAAAATAAAAATAATATAATAAAAATTAAAAACTCACAAAAACAATAACATGGACAAGAAAGGAATTGAATAATTTTGTGCATTCATTTTTGCTCCCAACCGTTTGCTCCTAGTGTTCGATCTCTACTTGTGCTTACACCTATATACATTTGCATGTAGAGTTATAATAAATTTTAACTCCACATTTTTGAAATTTAATTGCTTGATTTATTATTGTGGGTTAATTGTTGATTGATTGGGATTTTTGTCTTAGGTCACCTCAGCGACTGTCGATCCGCCTTGTGGAAAGACATGACTTCGGCGCAAATCCCAGTTATCAAATGGCCTCCGTTCACCATCGCGAGCTCAGGGGCTGCTCCACCTGTCACGTAGAGTCCTCACTTTGGCCGAGACACGGGGTGTAGGGGGAAGAAATGACCAAATTTGCACAGGACAGAGGAGGAGTTTATTTATGTACAAGTATACGCACCCTTATTAAACGGCCGCTTGCAAAGAGTCTATGTTATATACAATGGATGGATGGGCCAGGTGTGTATGTACAATGAACGAAGATTGTTTCTTGTGAAGAAAGCATTCGAGATGGATGGATGGAATGGCCGCGAAAAATGGCGGAAAAGAGAGGAAAAGACAAGAACGTCTCGTCAGAAGGATGGAGGTCAAGTTGATAAGGGTCAACGAGAGGCGCGCCCTAATTGGGCCAGATCAACCGCTACAGGATAAAATAGTTTTGGTTATTCTTATTTAATTAATTAAAAATAGTAATTGATTTTATTAATTTTTATGTATAAAATAAAAAATATTTATTATTTTATGTAATATTTTATTATGATTTTTATTTGTTTTTTGATGTAATTTATTACAAGTTTATTTTTAATAGCGTATTTATAGATATATTTACCTATATTTTATACATTTTTATTTTTATTTTATATATTTTTTTATTATTTTATTCTATGATTTTATATATTTATAACTTATTTTTGTGAATATAAAAATATTTTTTATTTGATTTTTATGATGTTATTTGTACACTTTAATAAATAGGTATGTATATTATGCATGTATCTTTATAGGTATTTTACATGTGTTTTATGTATACTATTTTATTTTAATGTAGTTTAATGAATTTTATTTTAGTTTTACATTTTTAATAGAATGTGTATCTTATTTACAATATTAGGAAATTATAAAAGAATTAAAGAATGAAAGCATTTATTTCCCTTTTATTTATATACATATAGAAGCATAGGTATTTTGTCTACGTATTTTACATAAACTTTTTTTTATTTTTTTTCTTTAGGGTTTTATTTTGATTTTAATATGCACATGTGTTATAAATAATATTTACAAAATAATAAAAATATGAATTAGCAAAAAATAATAAGTAATGAATAAAGTGAATATTTTATAGGGGCCCCAAAACCTAACTTCTACCCAGTAACTCCAAAAAAATATAAAAACACCATCATTAAATAGCTTTTGAAAAGTTATATACAATTAGAGGTGATTTTCTATGTTTTGAGTTTTTATTTGAAAGATATGGGTCTGTGAAGTTTGGTTTCTGGCTTTTTATTCTTGATATAAAATGTACATTGTATATTATTTTTGTGCAAACTCAATTTTGTAGTTTTATTTACATTATTAAATACAACTTTTATATACAAAATTTCTTTATTTGATGAATAAATAATTAGATACAAAATAGGTGTCAAAAATGCATAAATCAGGAATGAATAAATGAGATATTTATTGTATTCTTGGCCATTATCTCTCCCTACTTTATTCTTTGTCGACCAAACCAATTCTTGACTTGGTCTTGGGGTTCGGTTCATAAAATATTTTCAATATTTTATTCCTTTTTCTTTTCTTCTCTTTATTCTATAATTTTGGCATTAAAAACCTTATTTTATATACAAATAATACAGTAAATAATGAATGTTAATATGCACAAATTGATGTTATCTACATGCATTAGCTAGGATTTTTAAGGCCAAAATGATAGAATAAAGAATGATGAATGGAGATTCATTAGTCATGTGCAAATCTTGGACTGTGCGGTTAAGAATCTGTGACAAAGGAGATTCCATTGATCAAGATCTTGTGATAGAGATAGAATGAGGAAGCATCTGACCTAAATGAGACTATTAGCAATGGAACATAAATTCTTTTAACCATTACTTTAAAATATTTTAAAGGTGCAATGCCAACTCCCTGCTTTAAATATAATAAAAGGAAAGGATCCATCTCCTTATCGAAAGAAATAATACCGCATGCTAGGTCTCATAAGTGCTTGCATGTGACAGTGTATGCTCACACATACAAATCTAATGTCTAACATGTCGTTGGCGATAATGTGATTGTGTGGTTGTTTGTGCCATATGGACGCTCTTTTTGTAGGGGACTTTCACCGTGCATAAGGATGTCTTTCACTACGATGTGTGGGGAGATGGAGATAATTGTCGCTGGGAATGAGCATGCACCCTTGGCAACAGGTTAGAAACTTAGATTATCGCTTCTCTGACAGATTAGTTGGGTGGCACGTAACACTTGGTGCATGATGTTTAATCTCGATGTGTACTTGACAGAGTTTGATGCCAAGTATTGTGTTTGGTAATCTAAGGTACTCCATTTTGTATACATAGTTAGGACATAAAATACATTAGCGTGACCACATCAAATATTGGTATTCTAGTGTTAGCTTCGTGAGCGGAGTTTTAGGATGTGGTTATTGAATGAGGAGAACAAAAAGTCATTTTCCTATATCCATAAAAAAATAGAGGTCCTCAGAGACTTTTGCCTTAGTGTGTAATGAAATGGATGAATGATTTAGAGCCCTGACCCGTAGGTTACTCAAATGGGGATTCTCTGAGCAAAATTATACTCATGTTAAATCGAGTTGCGCTTTGTTGAGTCTAACTTTGTAATGATGCATGAGCACCTTTTATGGATACTTGTAGGATCATGAACTACTGCTACAAGAATATTGAATAATAGTTATATCAAATATGATTAAATTAAATCACCAAGCGCAACAATCACAAGTAGAGAAAGCAAACTAGAGAAGCAACTACTACGACAAGTAATTTTACGTGAAAACCCAATCAGGTGAAAACACGACCCAAGTCCTCAACTTAGGATTTTCGTCGATCAACTTTCCACTATCAGAGATAACTCAACCATTTAAAAGACTTTCGGATCAAACAATAAAATGCTTGCAATCTTGGGTCATAAACACCAAAGTTATCCTATATACAAGAGAAAAGGGATCCTACTCCATGGAGTAGGTAACTTACCTATTCCATTTCCAATTTTTCAAGATTTTTTTATTTTTTTTTGAAAAATGCTTCCATGGATTTTCATAAGTATATCCCTATAATATGTCATTCAAAGTTTGTCAAAAATAGATACTCGTACGGCCTCCATCCAGGCGGTCATTTTTTAACGGTCACAGATTTGTTGTATTTTTCATGTTCTGGATGGAGGCCGTAGGAGTATCTATTTCTGACGAAATTTGAATGACATATTAGAGGGATATAGTTATGAAAATTTATAGAAGCATTTTTCAAAAAAAAATAAAAAAATTTGAAAAAAAGTGGAATATGTAAGTTACCTACTCCATGGAGTAGGATCCCTTTTCTCTATATATAAAATCACACATAACTTTATGAACTCTGATACCAGTTGTTAGACGCAATTTGGTGAAACCTAATTCTATTGACATTTTGACAAGATCGCCAATAACTTAAACAGAGATATATGAACCCATATGCTTGTTTTTGAGAATATTGTCTTAATTTTGATGTTCCCAAAGATAGAGAGATCACTTGCCTATAGCATCTATCATATGAGATTACCTTCTCTAGGATGGGGGAAAAGGTCTATATGATCTTTATTCTTCTCTCCAGGACCATACCCGTCTATTTTCAGTAAAGAGATAGACAATTGACTCTATCTTTTATAGAACAATAATTGTCAATTGATTACTCTATACATGGATAAACCATATAGAAAATAGATGAGATAAATGATCCCCTAACATATTATATCACTTGAGATGTTCAACATCTGAGATAGATTTAGATGTCATTTGTGTGATTGATATATGTAGGTCCACACAAAAAATCAAAACTTTTCATCTCGAGCAAGTATTTTTATATACATTTTTATATACAAGAGTCGATTAAGCAACTTGTGCTTAAACATTTCGGTTGGCTACCGTTTAAGTACTCCAGTTGAAATGAATAGCGACTTGAGTCGGTTTCAAGGATATATATGACTTTCAGGATGAAAGGGAAGCATATGGAGTAATCGGCGCGTGCGAGGGAGTAATGGTACGGCGGCGGTGGAGGAGGGAACCTCGTCGAGAATGAAGCTTGACTCGAATCCTAGCTCAGGAACATAAGCGTATGTCATTGTTCATGCGCTTTGGACAGAAACTGGTGGATGTCTTTTCGATCTCATGTCGATGCGCTTACATACTCGAAGATGACGACGACGATGACAGAAACGAAGATTAGTACTCAAAATGGTGCATTTGGCTGTCAATTAGAACGTTCATCGAACCTCACTGCAGGAGTGGGTTATAATCTACGATTAAGCCAGCCACGACGCATCGATATCAAGTACGCTGTTCAATTCGTCAGGCAGATTCACAGTAAGAATAGAAGTCAGCTTAGCTTATCTTGAGGAATCATGTCTTCCATTGGCGAGAATTGGTCGCTGACCCGTTCGAAAGACGGCGACGATAACGGCGATTAGTATGTGGGATCAAGATTGCTCAACATGCTCAAGTCCCTCTCAGATTCCTGTTCAGGTGTAGTGGTTAAAGATGATCTGTTTCAATCTAGTGCCAGTTTGAGGACATGTAATGGCTAATTTGGATGTGAACATTAGTATTAACTTTCTTTTGGTTTCGTCGATTTCGTATACGTATACCGATACGGATGCTGAGGGAAAATACTGGAATACATCGATGGGTTGTATCTGAAAGCAGTCATTCGGAACATAATTAAACCATACCTGATATATAATTTAGGATAATTACTCTATCATATCAACTCCACAAGTCACACATAAGACGTGCACACTTAAGCATGTTAAGTTGTTTCATTGTTATCGGGTAAACGGATCTTAAGGCGTCGATCCGTTCAATCACAGATCGGAGAATTGGCATCCGTGGGCCGGACTGGCCGGTGGCACCAGGAACCGACCCTAATCCGATCAGTCTCATGTAAGTATTTTTTACATGATAATAATAATAATAAATTGGGTCCGATCGAGTCAGACCGGTTGGACCAGGCCGGGTTTACCCAAATTGGATTGTTTTTTTATGGTTTTGGATTAGCTATTTGTTATGAATTGTAGGTAACTTGATTAGAATGATGGCTTAATATTAGTTACAGTATTCATTCACAAAATGCATAAAAAATACAACAAGTTTTAATATCATCTTAATGTTAACATGGCAGAAATGGACACCCATCACCTGTCCAACCTTTAAATGGTTGGACTTTAGATAAATAATATGCCATATAGTTTGATATGGTTTGATCTACTTATTGGTATATCCATTTGATAGATCGTAAACATGTGCTATATGATGGTTTAAACTACGGTTTTCATTATAAATTACCATTAGCATTGTACTAAATTGCTACTTCATCGTCAAATTTACCTTTTTTCTCATATTCCACTTTACTAATTTTTGAATAGTTATTTTATTAGCACGTGCATATATAAGCATATTATATCCAGTTTTCTTGGTTTAGAAACCAATTCAATAAATCTGACCAGTGAATTAAGTTCGATCTAATTTTTTTTAATAGAATAAATACTTTTTTATTTGATCGCTTTAAACTAATGGTTTGTCCTGATGACATCAAATCAAAGACTTGTCAATTTAACATCCGTTTCGGTTTCTAAAACCTTACAATAAATAAATCTTCCGCTGTGGGGTTTCTCGTGCATCAATTGATGTGCATGCTTTTTTTGGTAAGTAAGTAATTCATGTATTAACTATAAGAAAGAGATACAAAAAGGAAAGAAAGCAAAAAAACCTTCCGACAATGAGAACAAAGGCGGAGGTAGGAATGAGAATGGGCCGGGTCTGGGCCGGGCCCTACAGGGTCCAGCCTCAGGTCCATTTTTTTGTGGACTTTGGACCGGGTCTAGGTCCACGAAATTTTTTTGAAGGCCCAAGCCCAAGCTCAGCCCAATTATTACGGGTCGGGTCTGGGCCTGGCCGGCCCATAATGTCTCAAAAATCAATTAGGCTTTAGACCGGTCCAAAACTTATGAGTCTAGACTTGGCGGGCCCATATACTTGACGCACCCTCATTTGGTTATTTTGATTGTAATCTTCGTTATGAAGTATTTATTAGTTATTTAGGTCTTTATTATTTAGTTATCCTAGTGTTTTGCATGGATTTGATCATATCTATGATTCTATAGTATATAATGGAAAGAGTTTCATAGAGATATTATAGAAACACTGGTCTTTATGTGGGCTTCTATGCGGACCAGGCTATCGGGCCTAACGGGCCTACTTTTGGGCTTCTATACGAACCGGGCTATCGGGCCTAACGGGTTGGGCCGGGCTAAGCCTGAGCCCGGTCCAATTATTAAATGCGCTGCTTCTTGGAGGATGCCGAACGGCGGAGCTCGTGGGGAGAAGAGGCAGTCAAGAATTGGGTCAGAGAGATCACCGATGCAGCCTACGAAGCCGAGGACATAGCCGCCAAGTTCGCGCACAGGGAACAGCGACGTGGTCTCAGGGCCACTCTGCATAGGTATGGTCTACCATCGAAAGAACTTCATGATATTGGTAATGATAGAAAGAGGTTAAGGGAGAAGATAGTGGGGATCGGGGAGAGCAGAGAAAGATATGGGATCAGCAGCATGGAGTCTAACGTAGGAGGCGGTAGTGATAATCTCATACACGAGTTAAGGAGACGGCCCCTCTTCCAGAATGAGGAAGACGTCATTGGGTTTGAGAATGACAAGAACAAAGTGATGGAGCTGTTGCGTGCGGAGGAGAGCAGGTGCTACGTGATCGGTATCGTGGGAATGGGCGGCATGGGTAAAACCACTCTTGCACGGCAGGTATTCAATAGCGTTGAGAGGAGAGAATTCCCAATGAGAGTTTGGCTGGATCTTTCTCAGAACTACGTCAAAAATCACCCTAAACCCAGGGACGAGCTACTGGTTGGAATTGCAAAGCAGGTGATGCCACATCTTTATGATTTAGAGAGCAAGAGTACCGAAGAGCTTAGCGAACTTGTCAAAACAAATCTGAATGACAAGAGGTATCTGATTGTTATGGATGACATGTGGGAAACAAACGTATGGGATCTAATAAGAATCATCTCCTGGACAAGAAGAACGGAAGCAGGATCATAATCACTACCAGAAATAAGAATGTAGCAGAGCATCCTGCTCTACACTTCCCGCTTCATCCTATGGAAGGTCTGGATGACATGCGGAGTTGGGATCTATTCACTCATTTGGTCTTCGAAGATGAGGAACAAATAAGAAGGGAATGCACTGGACAACTGAAGCAATTGGCCGAGGAGCTCGTGCACGGATGTGGTGGTTCACCCTTGGCACTCACAATTTTAGGTGGTCTACTTGCTGGGAAGGAGAAGACTTATTCTGCATGGCGAGATGTACTCGGCAACAGGAAGTGGTTGCAAAGGGAAGCAGGGAGGAATTGTTTGGACATATTGAAACTTAGTTATCTAGATTTGCCTCATCATTTAAAATGGTGTTTCCTTTACCTGAGTGCTTTTCCAGAGGACCATGAAATCGACGTTAAAAAGTTGATAACATTGTGGGTTTCCGAAGGCTTTATTACCCAGATAAATACCGGTGGGAATGAAATTTTGGAAGATATCGCAAGGACATACCTGGAGAATTTAAATCAAAGATGCTTAGTACGGGTTCATGAGGAACATATCCTCTCAACATCTTTATGGAAGTATCGGTGTCGTACATTTTGTCGTGTTCATGATCTCGTACGAGAGCCGAGTATCAAAGAAGCAACGAATGTCAATTTCATGAATTTCGAAATCGGAGATGGAAGCTATCCATCGATGCGCCGCCTTTCCCTCCAAGATGAATTTTCCTTGGCAAAAATTCCAAGTCCATACTCTAGCACTGTTCTTAGCCTTGATGGGTTAAGTTCGTCACTAAGAACATTGCTCAACTTCACAGTCGCAAAGCCGATACGATTCAGAAAAATCTGCTTGCTTAGAGTGCTTGATCTTGAGAAAGCTGAAATCGATAAGCTACCCGAGGAAGTGGAAGACATGGTCCTATTAAGATTCTTGAGCATTAAAGACACGGGATGCACGTTGCTTCCGTATTCCGTTTGTAAATTATCGTACCTAGAAACTCTCGATTGCCGGACAAGATACGGGTGTGTTATACCGTATAATGTATGGAAGCTGGAAACGTTTAAGCATGTATACGTGAATCTGTTCTGCGAAGTAGATATCTCGCTTATGGTCTATTTGGAGAGGAAGGAATGATCTAGTTTTTAACAACCAGAGGTTTTACGCTGAAAATGTAATTGCCTTATGTCGCTCCTTGTATAGGCTCTGGTCTTCTTGATAGTGTATCTCTCTTAATCTGATTTTAATATAATTTTTGTGGTGGGTCCCACCTTGGGACTTCACCCTCTTGCTTCTCAAAAAAAAAATCTAATGAAGCTGCAAACACTCGTAGGTGTGCTAGCGGATGGAGACGTATTACGTTCCTTGCTAGCGGATCGAGATCGTCACTTATGCGGTCCCATAAGTGACGATGACAACATTGTCATGTTGCGGCAGACGAGGTTGTTGAAGGTGAAGAGGGAGATAGGGAGGGAGCCGGCGGAGTAGGTGACACCATGCCACATGCACGGTGAGTGTTTCTGAAAGCATGGAGTGCAGTTTCTTCTTCCTTTATGGGTGTTCTATGTTATTCGCACCGGAAAAAGGACTTACTTGGTTCATCCCATCAAATTTATGGGTCCATGCAAATCCAGCAGAGTGGTTCAGGTATCATTTTCCCATCTAATACGTATAGAAACGAAAAATAAGATAAAATTATCCCACAAGAGTGGTAAAATTGTTCAATTTTACCGTTCTTTTTAATAATATTCAAAAGTTCACAGTTATATTTTCATCTGAAACCAAAAAATACTTTCGATTTCCTTGAGTTTTTTTTTCACTTTTCTACAAATTCTAACGATTTCTCTGACCAACGGACTCATTTCAGCTGCTATATAAACCAAAATTTAATCAACTAATGCGAGGGCATCATTTAACTCGCATAGGATTGACCTCTCGGGTACTTTGATTGCCATCATTATTATCATGATGCAGTAAAGTAACGTATATATCATATAAATTTATGAATGATTTTTGAATATTTAATGTACCAAGACTTTCATACGTGTTACTTTTTGCAGTTTTTGGCGATACAACCTCTAATTTGTAAAATAATGTTCAACAACATCTGATTCTAGCTTCCATACTTAAGCAAGGGTGAACCATCACAAGGGTCTCATATTTATCTATAACTATCATATGGTAAGATTGCAGGTGAGATCATGGTACCAAAATACCCGAACGCATGGAAAGAGTTGGATTATGGTCAATGGTTTTCCTTCGATAGTGTCAGTGGTCTCAACATTTGGGGTCTCAACCCAGTCAATGACATAGGTCAATGCTGGTGGAGCCAATTATACAGATATTCCACCCAAAGCGTAACTAAACACATATATTTTCTCATTCCTAAGTCCAATTACACGAACATTAACTAATGACACTGACACATGCCTATTAATTTTAACATGAATGCACTTCACTTGCTCCAACTGTAAGTTCTGATTAACATGTGTTTGACATCATTGCGAGTACTAATTAATGGTTATTTATCCTATCGGAAATCTTAAGGTGTGTTTGGATAGCGTGTTTAGTTGGCTAAAGTGGTCGCAGGTTACCCATTTTTGGGTTTTGGTGTTTGGATAGAGGGTTAAACTGGGGGTGGGTTAGAAGTGGGTTTATTGTGATATGATTGTATTGGAGTTTGAAAAAGTGAGTAGTCATTGTGATGCGATTGTATTGGAGTTTGAAAAAGTGAGTAGAAGTGGAGTAGTTTATAATTTTTAGATGATATGATGGTATAATATATTATTTTTTATTGGAATAGATGGAATAAAATTAATTTATTTAATATATCAAAAAAGGGAAAATGTGGGACCCACTTGGAAAGAGAAAGAATGGGGTAAGGGGGATAAACCCCCCTTAAACCTTAGGTCATGAAGTTCAGATTCTACAATGATTTGAGAATTTTAGGCATCACGATTATATATAGTGCTCGGACTCATATCACCATGAAAGTCCCAATACCGACGGTGTTCACTTCCAGACATTCCTAATACAAGATTTCCGCCATCAGGTGAGAATCGGTAATATGTAAAACATGCATCTTGACTGGTCTTCCAACTCTTACGCGTATTATTGCAACGGTTATTGCCAACACAAAGGGGTTGAGCTTATTGGACCCTAATCTTCTACATTCTGGAAACAATAGGAACATATATTTTTCCTTAGGTTACTGTTGAACAATGAGTGTTTAACATGTTAAATTTAGTCTTATTGTCGAAATTTTCTATCATTTATGTTAGGTGTTTATTCATGGTTTGGAACAAACCTGTTACATTTTATGGAGTCATTCCTATGTTAAAATCTAAGTATCGATGTTTGTATGCTAGCTTTATATTACGATTGTTCTAGATTGATTTCTCAAATTATTAGAATGAAATTTGAAGTTAAATAAACTGTAGTGTATGATCGATACAATACTGTCAAATAATTAGCAATTACACTGGTATAAATTCGGCTTAGGTAACATTGCCCATTAATTAGTTGAAGTTGATTTATGAATTGCTTACGATAAATTGCTAGGTATTATAATTCATTTCTCTATATTTTGAAGAACATGCCAGAGAAGGAACAATTCCTTCACGGAATTGGGAGTTCATCTATTTTGTTTGAAGTTTTTTGTGTGAGACGATATACAATACCAAGGTGCAAAGTAATTGTTTTATATCATTAAACTCTACCTTAGTGGAATGGGACTTTAAAAAGGATTCCCACGATTTGTTTAATTGATAAAATTGTGATTCCAATCTTGCAGATATTTCGATCCCAGCCAACGATGACGCTATTTTGAGTTTTTTAATAGGTGTTCATATTTTTGTACTCACGTTCTTGGAGTAACGTCCTAAAGACGTATAAATTCTAAAGTCTTGTTAGAAATTACTTAGGTATACTATAACTTTATTTTTAATATTTTTTCATGCATTATTTTGATATCATATTATACTAACAAAACATATTGCTTATTTCTAAATTCATCCCGCCGTGAAGCGCAGTGTGTTTCCTAGTATAATATAAAACAATAATAATAGATGAAGCGTGGAAGACGAGGAGTAGCGCTATGGATTTCCTCTGATCAAATCCTCCATTCATTCATTCTTTTGTTATTTTCTTCGCCATCGGTCAAAGATCCGACCCTAGCAAAGAAATGTAGAAAGCTGCTCTCGCGTGGAGGGGACTGATTTCAAAAGGGAGGGAGGCATCTACTTAGCCCAACCACCACCACCCAAACGCACGCTTTTACATCATGACACCTCACTGTCCAAGTGGTCATACTTGTTTGAGATTACAGGATATCAAACATAGTATTAATCACAAAATATGAGAGTGTGTTATAAGTAATTTAGGTTATTATTAGAAAATTTAGGCTTAAATATTTTGAACCGTGGTACAGGGCTCCAGTTGAGCTCAAGTTCAACAGCCTGTCATCACCACTAATCCTTAACAACAGACCCATGCACGTTCAAGATGTTACAGATAGTAGTAGAGACGTAGATGGATAGGATAAAATAAGTAATCCGATACGATCCAAATCATTCGTACACAACATAAAAATAAAGTATGAAAATAAAGTATGGATTGGAGAGCTGTTAAATGTGGATCATCTAGTATTAGGGTCTCATGCTCAAAATATGCGGGGTTCTGAAAATTAATCACTATTGTGGTCAGACGACCTAAACAATGATAGGCCTCTCGGGGGTAGTTTCCCGTCTCTTTGGGCTTATGCAAATACTAGATGTTCCACCATTGCATAGGCTCTCAACACCCTCGGTGCCAAACAAAATTGGCTTAAAGCACTTGCTCGGCGTTCACCGGGCCTCCCTGCTAATGAAATCAGTGGCTTTGAAGTCCACCTACGGAGATTAATGTTAGATTCAAACTTTGCAGACTGGAATCCTTCTCGGGCAAACAAGCACCGTGATACATTAACAAGCAGCTCTACCTAACTTTAGCCCATAGGGTATTGCAACCAAACTTAATGAGAGATTTCGATTCAAACCATTCAACCCTAGGATCACCCTTTTTTGTGGTCGGTGATGCATTCCAGATTCATTAGACAGGATAAATTGTACATTTTCATCCCTATGAAATATCATCCTTAGTTGTAGCTCCTCAGCTATGCTGATGCATGACGCACACAACATCGCCCCCCTCCCACACTCACATGCATTTCCAACTGCCTTCAGCATGTTGGCACTCGCCTGATCTCTATTAAAATAATATAGATTTGGTACAATTATATGTTACGTTCATTTGTTACTTTTCCATCCTGTTTCTTATTTCTTTTTTCTTGTTTTATCTTGCAACCTTATCTCATGATACCGCATCAACTATGTGTTAAAATGTACCATACTCGTAAGAATAAACCATCATTACTTGAATTCCTTTCCATTTTAAATTGATCTACAAAGTTGATTCATATTTTTTTCCAAAAATTGCACATTTTGTTTATAAAAACCATATCTTTGATAATACAAATACATGAATCAGATATTTATCAAATCTGAATACAGATCGAATAAGAGCTGACCCAAATACGGATCGAATAAAGAGCTAGTCCAAATATGAATCAAATAATGAACAAATCCAAATATGGATCCAATATACATGAAATCCGAACACGAATTGAATAAAGACCACATACAAATACGAGTTAAATTTTTATCAAAGTTCAAACTAATTTTAAAAAATGACAACGAAATATAAATATATTACATCATGACAAAAAAGAACGTCAAGTGGCCTACATTCTTGTCCGTAGGCAAAAAGTATATGATTTCGTAGTTTCACGTCCATCCCCAAACAAACAAAAGTTTATTAATATCATTAATATATTATATTATATATATAATACTAATATAATAACATGATGTTGTGACTTATATTATATTAACTAATATATAAAATAATATTAAATTTTGTATTCAAATATTTAGTTTCAGATATTCAAGCCAATATCATATCCGTATCTGAAAAATTTTTACAACCCACATCCATATTTGATTCGTATTTGAATAGTATTCGAATATGGATATCTACGGTAAGAAGATATTCAGATATATATATCCGTATCTGTTTTCATCTCTATGAAATACCATCGTCGAACCCCTCCATAAGTACCTTTAAGAAATTTGGGTAGCGGATGAGATGACCATCGGAGAGATGGAGATTAATTCTACTATCACCTATATATAGGATGTGATTAATCAATAATCATGATTTCAATCTATATGAATACGTAGATAAGGTAACTACTGCCACTACCACCTCCTAAAGGGGAGGCTAAGCTCCCGGAATTTACGGATTTTCTCCCAACAGAATTGTCACTTACCTCAACCCCATGCATCAGCAAATGCGACGGTGATCTAAAATGGACACCATGGCGCTGCCACAAGAAAGGAATCTACTGTGTCGTCATATGTACGATGCACCGCACAGTCCTACACAAGACATGGCAGCCATGGAGAAAAAACACACTGCATTTTTTTCAGACTACCTGAACTTACAGATTGTGGAACAAGACCGTACTTGATGCCAAGCAAACCAATTCCAACGAAATCGACACTACAGACATATTACAACTCAATTGTCACACCCAAATCACAATACAAATCACCCAATCCTTAGACATAGAAATTCGATCATTTCCATTCCAGAAAATAAGAACGCAATGAGAGGCGAGAGAGCAGTTACCACTTGCAGGAGAGAGCAATGCAAAGACCAGGCATTAGTTTTTGCTGAATTGAAGAGCTGTAACAACAGGCATATTATAGCGAGATGGGCAAGATACTGTTTACCGCTCGTTGTGTAGAGAAAAAAAATCAAAGTCTCGCCACTATCCCATTCTGAATCGGCTTCGCTGCGCCATTTTCCTTCACCTCCAACTCTGCAGCACTCGGATTCGGTGGGACATCCACCGCTGGTGAACAGTTGAAGAACCCGTGAGGCTGCATATCCATCAACTTTGTCAATGCTTGCCATCCCAAGTTTATCAAAAACGTTCACACTCCAAAATTGTTCTTTCATGGACATGCAAAAAAAAATATTTTTTGATTGCGCGGACAATAAACAATTCTCCCCACTTTCAACTTAGCCCTACCATGATCGGCCCAGAAGAAAAACACCACGATTATCTAAACTCGCATCAAAAGAAAATCCAGATTAATGTATAGACGATGTCCCTCTGGTTTGTCTCCTCCAATCCCAATGGGACAAAGCTAAAGGTCTAACAGTTCACCCCGAGACCCGCAACCACAAGCTTGTTCGTTCCCAGCAAACCACCAAGCTCTTCATGAGTGATTTGCCGAACCAAAAAGGTAATGCAAAATCCCACAGAACCAACCTCACTTCAATTGCTAAAATATAAGCAACCACAAAGTAAATAGACTAGAAAAACCTTGTCTGTAGTTTTCCCCTCCATCAGAGGGCCTTCACTTGTCCATAATAAATGAAATGTCTGGATCATTTTGAAACAGAACTGATCTTCAAGGAACACCTTAACACTTTCAAGGACATTCTCGTATCACCACACGTGAGAATACATCTTGAACAATACCAAGCATCTATTCGCACAAAGTGACCGTCTGGCTTGACGGATTCTTAACAATCTTAACCCTCCTCAATAGTCCCTGAACTCCAATAAAGTTTGAAAGTCGATGCACATTCGTCCAAGGACAACATTGTAGATGCCTAGACAAGTCATCCAGATACTGACAGAAGCTGAAATCCCCACCAACAGTACAAGCCGCATACCGCCTGGTGTCAACCAACACCACCCCCCCCCCCCCCCCCCCCCCCGTTGACATTGTGATTCATCCATACATCATGAACACAAGAAAAAGGCACGGACAACGTGTCCAGTATCACCTCTAAACTCCTTCCACTTTGCATCATCATTAACCACATACACCAAGAAACATCTAAAAACGTCTTCAATCCCCTATCCCGAGTGGACGCCAAGACCCAACTACTGACCAACTGCTCTCCTAGGAGAAAAACCAAAGCTCCCAACCAAGTCTGTGTTCACAAATGAGAAATTCTCAAGCCCCATCACCATTTCTTCTACGTTCATGTATGATGTGCCTGCCAAACATAAAACCGATCTGGCACATTCTGTGTAATGCAGGAAATAAGGCAAAGATGGGATCCTTGTTCCTTTTCCGAGACTGGTCGATGTATGAACAAGTACGAATTTTATTTCCATCAAAAAAAGGATTACCTCGTTCACTGGAATACCAATTCCAGCCACCCCACTGAAGCTCGTGTTTTCCTTTCCAAATGGGTTTCCTCCGCAATCAACTTGCACATGATAAATTTCATCCTTGGGGATTTTCTCCACAATAAGCTCGTGTGTGATAAATTTCATCTAATGGAGTTTCTTGAGGATTTTTTTTCAGATTTTATTAGTGGATATCAGCATGCAAACATTACGTCCTATTATCTATATTCTTTATAATAATGAATTTCCAGTGTTGACATTTAAATTTCCAGTAGAATAATAACTTTGCTCTTTATTTTGATTTTTTTATGATTTCATTTTATAATCATGGATTTGGATGTAGACTTTCATAACAAATCGCTAAAAGATTTTAAACCATTATATTCACTGTTTCTTTTGAATATTTTTAAATTTCTATCATTCTTTGATTCATTTGATAGTCATGATCAGGCCTTCTTTGCTTGATTTCATCTTCTCATACGACTTTATAATAAATATGATAAAACCATTTTGCTTGAGGTTTTTCCCTTATCAATTTCATCTTCCCATACGATTTGCGTTATCACATTTCCTCTTCTTTGTAGTATATACTAAATAGTGATCAATTTAGTGAAAATGCGATTAAGAATATGTAAAAACAGCTGTAATTTTTAGCAAATTCTGACCCTCTTCTACTCTATCCCTCCTGGCTATCTCCCACTATTTCCCCGGCATCACTCATCACATTGAAGATCTAGAGCGATCCTACCAAATATCCCAAGCAGCAAGGCATGTTCCCAGTCTTGTTTCTTCTTCGGCATTTTTTCTGTATGGTCATCCACCCACATGGAAAACAATTGGCATAACCTCATAACCTCCGCCAGATCACATCGACTAACACCTTAGCGATTGTAATAAATATAATTTACTCACCAGTAATCTAAAGTGTTCCAAAATCCTATGACAACATTATTAAGCATTTATATTCATCTGATTATGTCCTTAGATCTTCGAGCTAAAGTTCGAACCATGAGCTATAGCTATTTGTAGCTAGCTAATGAGAACGGCCTTGAGCTTAAAATGGCATCACCCTAAGACCTTTATAGAATTTAGCAATTGACATTTTTATGTACTATATGAAAAAAAAAACTCGCAATAAAACCGCAAGACAATCATTTTTTTAGAAAAGCAACCACAAGATGATCATCAGAATGCCAGTGTGATAAGATTACAAGATAGGCTGATAGAAGGCACGGTAGAAGTAAAAATAAAATTTTAAAAATATAATCATAATACAAAGAAAAAAGAACATACCATGAGAATAAAGCCAATGCGTTCCACAGGCATTACAGGCCAGTCCTCTAAACGAGGGAGGTGAGTTAAGCCAAATACATACCTATAAAAGATTTGTCAAAACAATACAAGTCTAAATAAGTGTTGATTTTGGAAACTATAGAAAAAAACTAAAAATAAAGTTTTTTTTGAAACAAAAGAGGGAAACACAGACAGGTGCCCGCCCCAAGATTTGAACCATGGTCTTTTGAGTGGTAGGCACACTGCACTTCCAACAAACCATTGAAGTGGATTCATACAAAAATAAAGTTAAACATTGTAACATTATATGAGAGGAATAAATTGTGAACTCCAAATTAAATAAGTATGATGCCTGTTGTATGACAGCTATAAAATTAATCCAATGATAAAAAAACAAAATTGCATTCGTCCTACAAGGATCTTTTGGTAAGATTATAACCATGCACCATACCCAAGCACGCGATATTTAAAGGGATTTTTACCCCATGAACCCTATAAACTTTGTAAATTACCTTCTTGACCTTTGAAACAACGTAATCCCCCCGCCCCCCTCGATTCTGTAAACTTGCTCCATCTTACCCCACGAACCATGCCGTTAAATTGACACATCTTGGGTTAATTTGCTTGGGTTAAAAATGAGTTAATCAAACCACATGGAATCCAATGGTTGGAGGGGCAGCAGGGGGGGGATGAAATCCAGAAGCTTCGTCTGATCAAGGGTTTGGAGATGTTAATTGGCGGTGGAGTTGCAATTGCAGAAGCACTAGAAGGAGGTGGAAAGACTTTGACCCAATGCCACACCCCAGAGACAAACCTCTTTCCCGCCAATTCAAAATCTCCATCTGCTCGAGAATAAATCAAGACAAAAACCCTAAATCCAACCAGACTCGGAAAAAATCCCATCTTTGACCCAAAAAAGCATCAAAAAATCAAGGTCAAAACTTCCACATTCGACCGTATCTGCTAGTTCGATTAACAGATCAAATCAGTAAAACCTGAAACCCTAAGCAGATCTAGGAGAGCTCACCTTCTTCAAATCGCAAGGGGTGATGCCATGGAGGTAGAAAGCATCGACCGAGGGAGGGGGAGAGATCGGACAATCGCATCTACTCCGGGAAGTGTGCGGTGGAGGGGGTCGGCCTGCTCGCGGGAGAAGGGGGTCAGCCTCCGTGCAACACGCGGGGGAGGGGTCTGGCCTCTACTCAGAAGGGGGTCAGCCTCTACTCGTAGGAGAGGGGGTCGGCCTCCAGGCGACACGCGAGGGAGGGGTCCGGCCTCTACTCGCAAGGGAGGAGGTCGGCCTTCGAGCGGCGCACGGGGGAGGGGGTGGTGCTGACGGATATGTGAGGGAGGTAGGGGGAAGATGATGTGAGAAGGGTGAGGGAGAAGTGGGAATGATGATATATTTTGTAAATTTGCTAAACAAAGAGAGCAATGTGCACCTCCTTTTAACGGAATCCGGTTAGATTTAATGGGTAAATAGATGGGGTTAACCACATGGTCTGTATGATAAAGGTTAGCAAGTTTACGGGGTCGAAAGGGAAATTACGTTGTCTCAAAGGTCGAGAAGGTAATTTACAAAGTTTATAGGGTTCGTGGGAGAAAATACCATATTTAAAAGTTTTCAGACAGCCTCTTCTATGGCATGTACTACTATATGCCACCTCAGATATATAGGCCGGCATCAACAAAACCAGAAAAATCATTATCCAACATTATAGCATTACGATGATAATTCAACTACAAAAGGCGGAAACCGAAGCTTAAACAGTGAGGGAGGGGGGGTAAAAATTAAAAGCAAATACAAGTAATAAACCATACCAGAGAACTACGTCAGCTTCTTCAAGCGACCTGTTCTGCTTTACCCAAGTCGCCAAGCCTTCATCAATACGAGGATTCTGATTGGGAAACTCGCCACCAGGAAACATTTCATCACGTTTGTATTGTGTAACCCAGAGATTGTGCTTGAGAAAGGCAGCTCTTCTCAGAAATTTTGCCCCCGGACCAGCCAACGGCAAACAATTTGAGCCCGGGACCAATTTATATCCAGTAAGTTGTCCTGTGCGGTTGACGGACCTTGTATTTCTAACCTGAAGGAGGTACAAATCCAATTGAAGAGCTCATCTCAAATATAATAAAAACAGAAAGTTATAAAATAAATATTGATGGTAAACTGCATCTATCTTAAACATGGAACTCAGCCCACTCTTAACACCCAATGTCTAAATGTACATCATGTCTTGGCATTTGGTGTGCATTAGTATGTTTAGTATCTGCTCTAGAAACTCTTGTGATAAATATCTTCAGTAACCATGTATTATGATGGAAAAATGGAGCCTACACACGGAGGTGTAGGTAACTATTTACATCCGACTTTTTTTTCAATATTTTTTTGATTTTTTTGAAATGAAACTGAGGGAATGAAATCATCGTATATCACCATAGTGTCATTCCAAATTCAACTTAATTCAGGACTTCTATCATCTCCATCAGGACTACCAAATTTTAATGATCTCATAATTGCTGAAATTGACTCATTCTAGATGAACATGTTAGGAATGTTTGTTTTGCATGAAAATTGAAACACATATTCCCCTCAATATATTAAGCAAATCCCCCTAAGGTTTCCTTCAAGAAAACCCAAAATTAATGAAAAAAGGTCGGGTGTAGGTAGTTTACCTACACCCCCAGGTGTAGGCTCCCTATTATGATTCCAAAAGGTTTATTATTTACCTTGCCAACAGACAGTTAATAAGGAAAACGATCAGTAGAAAACAGAGCTTTTTCCTTAGGAAAGTTCATTGCATTGTCACATCAAACGAATTCTCATAATCAAGGATAGAAACCACGCATCTAAAAAATTGAAAGGAAGACCTTGGATGAGATAATGCAACTTGCACAGTGACATGCAGCTATAGTATGTCTGCAGAACGCAGACTGTGCTGTAGATGGCATGATTTGTACAAGAGCTAAAAATGAAAGCAATAAATGATGTTGACCTCTTAATCTGATTAAAACATACAATGACCTAGACAAAAATGTCAAGTGATGGTTTAATAGACGTAGCCACATTAACACATCTCTTAAATCATTTCCCTGTAAGAAAAAAGTAGGGATGCAAGCGGATATATCCGTGTCTGCCAAACTGTTTTTTCTTAATCATATAACTGTTTATTTTTTTTAGAGGATAAGAATATGCATTTCAAATATTGGTGGATATGCATACGGGTAAGGATGTTCACTTCAACATCTTGACATATATGGTTATATGGTTATAGCATTATAATTTTTAGGTGGATATCGATATTGAAAAGTTTGGTGGATATCGATTTAGATATCCACGCATACGTGTATTTGTGTAAGTGGAGTGTATTCATGTATTATATTCATAAGGTCTTATATAAATGTTCAGAAAACTATGATAAAATTAAGGGTGAATTACCAAATAAGATCTTGTTTACACATCGAATCCCAGTCAGGGTCCTCATTTTTGAAACAATACAAAGGTGGGTGCAATCTTATTGTTTTATCCCAAATTCAGCCTTATGTAAGCTTGTGTAGCCTTTTTGTGTAAACTCTATACTTTAAAGTTTTAGTAATCTAATTGTTTTGTTTCAAAATGAGTACCCCAAGTGAGAATCAATGCATAGATGGAGCCTTTTTCTTAATTTACCTAAAATTAACAACACAACAACTATAAAGCCTTTTCCCACATTAAGTACGCTCGCATATCTAAAACTAAACAAAAGAAAAAGTCAATGTCTCCTATCCGAATCCCACCTCCGACTTCCTCTTCATCCATGTTCCCACTGCCCACTAGGCCACTACTCACACACCTTATTTGTTATTTTTTATATTTTTATTTAAGTTATTCAATCCAATCATCTCTATAATATATTAAAGTTGTTTAGTAAATAAGCAACATTTGTGAGATTGTAAACAGTATGTGCAACCTAAAAAAATGAACATGGGTTATGAGGTGTACACCATCTAATGGATAACATAGATCACCCAAGTTTGCAACAACCGGCCCACTAGGTCAGCTAGTCATCGGACTATGTAGCTCAGTGAGGTGACCGAATGGAGATCAGCCTAACCGAATAATCAATCCATCTAGCTGATCAACAAATGGAAATCATTATTTTTTCAGATTTTCTTAAAGATAGAAAATTAAAAGATGTTCAATGTTTGTTTTAAATTCAATTGGTACTTAATCTTGTTATGCGGTCACCAAGTCGCCATAAAAATAAGAATATGTGTTCAAATATTTTAAAGAAACTTAAAAGATGCTCAGTGTTTGATCTAAATTCAATTGGTACCTAATCCTGTTATTCGATCACCAAGTCCCAATAAATATAATAATATGTGTTTAAAAATAACTTTTATTATTAAATAATAAATATACATGATCATATATTTCCAATTAATCGCATCAATATTGTTTTTTTATTCTGTAATTTATCCACTGATTACCCATATTTGCAATGATGTGGCATAATATTGGGCATTTTTTGTAACTTAGCCTTACTACTATTTTCTCTATACTTATTTTTGTAATCCCACCCCACTGTATAAAGGGTTTTATACAAGGGGCAAAAAGGCGTTGATTAGGGAGAGATTGAGTTTATATTAGAGAGGTGGGCAGATCGCTTGAGGCAGAATTGACCAATGACCTACTCCCCAACATGGGGATCATCAGCGATAAGTTAACTAAGGTCGACCAGATTGAGAAGAAGGTGAGCGAGATACACAAGCTCATCGAGTGAAAGAGCCTCGCTCAACTAGCACAACAAATGGCAGAGTTGACTAAGAAGGTGTCCAAGATAAAGATACATGCTCCGTCTGCACCCCTACTCCCATCTACAAAGTACACCATATTCAGGAGCAGCCCATGTAGGGGCTTCATAGCACGTGAGCTCAGGGTCAGCCTGAGCTCCACGAGAGTCAGTTCACGGAGCCGACCGTCGAGACAATGACCGAGGCTCCACATGCGTGGGAGGTGAATGGGATTTGGTACACCAATGATCCCAATGCCACCCAGCGACAGCCACAGCAACACCGATGTTCAGAAAAGCGGCTGAGTATACCGCATACTCGGCCGCATACTCGGACTCGGAAGCCTTGGCACTCCGAGTATAAACAAGTCGATCTTTAGGCGGGTCAGGCTGCATACTCGACTGAGTATACCGTATATGCCGTTTATGCGACCGTTGTTCGAATAAAAAATTTAAAACCCTAACATCCTGACTTAAACTCACGACACCCCTAATCCAAACTCGAACATCCCATACCCCTTCACACCCCCGACACCCGACCCCAAGCCAACGAGCCCTAACTCCGCGCCTTCGCCAAGTCGCCAACCTCCACCGCCCTCCCGGCTCCGCTCGACGCTCGCATCCACCGTCCGAAGCTCCGCCAACACCTCCATCTCCACACCTCCGATCCTCCGCCACCGCCACCATGACCTCCACCAACACCTTCAGCTCAGCCAAAAGCCTCCACTGCTCACTTCCATCGCCTCAGCGGCTCTGCTCAGTGTTCGCCTACACCGCCTCCGCGCCTCTGCCTACCACTCACGAGCCCCCTCGCTCCCCTCACCTCCGCCAGCACCTCCGATCCTCCGCCACTTCCTCCACGACCTCCGCCAACACCTCCAGTCCACCAATAACATCCACCACTCACATCCATTGCCTACACTACCTTCGCAATTCCTCTCGATACTCGACTCTACGGCCTCCGCGACTGCGTCAACCGCTCGTGAGCCTCCTCACTCCCCTCGCCTTCTCCAGAACCTCATGTCCTTTGCTACCACCTCCACAGCCTCCGCCAACAACTCAACAACCTTCGTCGACACTGAAATTAGGTGAAATTTTTTTAAACATTGCCCTCTCTATTATAAAATCACATGTCTGAATAAACTTAAATGTCTGAATAAAACTAAATACCATACTTTTTTAATTTTAATATGTCATTTTATAAAATGTCTGAAACAAACTAAAGTTTGACTTTTTTATTCTGAAATGTTTGACTTTAAAAGTATAGGATCCAAGCCTGTGAGGTTACAAGTTATTCAACAATAATTATATTCAATGCAAACCACTAACATTCACAAACATATTACAATAGAAAGTATTATAATAAAGTATTTAACTAATAGTCACTTAAAAATTAAAAATTGCATTAATTAAATACATAAAAATTATCCCAAATTGTATTTATTTATGAAAATCGAGGTAGGAAAATAACACAAAAAGAAATGACCAGATTAAAGAAGAATGAAATAAATACGGTTAGTAGTTGGCTTTCATTGACTTTATTACGACTCACTGTTTATTGGATTTTGACAAAATATAAAAAAGGAGTGTGTGCTCACTATGAGAAAATAAAAATAAAAAGTTCTAAGTAGAGTTGTAAAATTGCACTTTCTATTTTCATTGGCAAATTCTTCTTCATGCTAATGTTTCCTATACTCTTTTTAATTTGGTTTATAAATTCTAATTTCCATTGAATATTAGTACATGCTAAAACATCTTTCACACTTCGTGTACTCTAAAGTTGTCGTTACTTTGACACTGGAGATAGCAATGAGCTTCAATTGTGCCATTGTAATACCAATCAATCCTCTAATGCTATTCAGATAATCATTTTTCTGACGGGCACTAAGCATGTCTGAAGTTCTGAACAAATTAAATGTCTAAACAATGCATGAAAAAAGTTTGATTTACGTAAAAAAAACTCTGAATAATGTCTGAAAAACTGTGTACATAATACATAAAAAACGAACAATGTCTTGATTTTTAGCATGTTATTTTAATCCATTAATTTATAAAGTACCTTTTGTTTTATAATCTATTATAATTTATGTAAAAAGTTGATTTGTTTTTAATATTTGATCATGATAGCATCAATGGCCTCTCAACCAAATTCTGAAGTTGTTGGAAATGCAACATCGAGCCGTCATGTCCCGCCGAGATCTAGTGATCCCGGTTGGAAATATGCATTCATCGCATCAAAAAATGATCCAAATACAATCACATGTGCACTATGTGCAAGATTGTAAAGGGTCGTATAAATATAATGAAGCAACATCTAGCACATGTCAAAGGAAATGTAGCGTCTTGTCCAAAGGATGACTTCGAAATAAGAAAGGAAATTAAAGATTACTTGGACAATACACAAAAAAAGAAGTGGAATAAATCGAAAGATTTACAAGAAATAAGAGATGAAATTGCCAATTCGTTCATTGGTTCAAGTTCAATTCCACATGAAAGAGAGGAAAAAAGACAGAAAGTGTCAGAATTGACTGAGGAATGCAAAATGCATCAAAGTTCAATCAAAGATGCATTTGCAAGGAACAGCGTGCACGGGTCAATAAGTATGTAGCTAAGTTTTTCTAAGACTATCAAATTCCATTCAATGTGGTCACCCACAAGTCCTTTATTCGTATGTGTGAGGTAATTAGTCAATATGGACTTGGATAAAAGCCTCCCTCTTATTATGAGATCTCAGAGACATTATTGAATGATGATGTTAAGGAGACTAAGGTGTTCATAAGCAGTCATAAGGAGTCATGGAAAAAGGATAGTTGTTCCATCATGACGGGTGCTTGGACAGATATGAGGGGTAGGAGCATCATGAATTTTTGTGTGAATTCTGAGTCGGGCACATGCTTTTCAAAGTTTGTTGACTCATCATGTGAGTCACACACTGCAGAGTATATATCCAAGTTGGTGGTTGAAACTGTTCGAGAGGTTAGAGTTGGTGATGTTGTTCAAGCCCTCAAGAGGTTAGAGTATAATGCATCGGCCAATTTAGCTGCTAGAAAGATACTTAGGACTAAGTATTTAAGGTTTTTTGGTCTTCATGTGCAGCTCGTTGCATAGACCTTATGATGGAAGAGTTTGGGAAAGAACTCAAGGTCAAAAATGCAATTACCAAGGCAAGATCTCTCACCATATTCATCTATAGCCATGCGAGGACCTTAAGCTTGATGAGGCAATTCACACAAAAGGAAGAGGACCTTTTCTTAAATAATTACCAATTTAATACAAATTAAATAAATAGGCATGTGTTTTAAGTATTTACTATTTTAGGCATGAATCAGCACATGAGGTGCCAATTTAGGTAGAGAACCCAAAATGGCACCTCAAGTGCCAATTTAGGTGGGTAAACTTCACCCATATCTAAGCCGTTTTATATATATGCCCTTCTCATAAAGTTATTATTTTAAATAGCTCTCTAATATAAATTATTAAAAAAGTAGATCGATATGAATATGAACGCGGATGAAACTACTGTACCATATCCTAAACACACACACATGCTAAAATGTACTATGTATAGTATTGATATGAATATATATTTTCAATGTTTAAAATATGGATACTAACAAGATTATGAAACCTTTTTTGGATATGAATATCGATATATAATGTACGGAATTTATGTGTGTATGATGTATTTATATATATTATTGTGTATATAAGCATATATTTGAATATATTACATATCAATAAATAATATAGGAAAATAATATCCATATTTTATCCTACAAAATGAAAAAGATACACATATCCACATCTTTGTCAAAAAAATTAAATCGATTTTCTGATTCATATTCATAATTGTAAAATAAAAGTATGTACTTATATCCATTTAAAAATGGATATGATAAAAGATGTATATGGATTATCTAGTTGCATTCGTTGTAGTAGAAGACAACACACACAAACGAACATATAGCTGCTACTTCGACCCATATTCGTATCCAAAAATTAAAATGATATCCTTGTTTATATTTGTATCTGTAAAAATAATAAAAATGAGTGATGCAAACCGATATTGATACACCATATACGATCGTCATCGTATCCATTATAAAGATTCAACATATGTATCCATATATGTTTTAAAGTGGACACATACACATTTCAAATTGATATTCACAAATATCTCTATCCCCATTTACATATTCATTTTCATATATAAATATTATTGTAGATTTATTTCTAAGTATATGCAGCATAGCTGTATAATTTCTTTATTTGCTTAGCATCTATATACATTTTTTGAGGATATGATACAATAGTTTTATATACGTCAATAGCTATAGTTGTATCCGTGTTCATATTCGTATCGATATACATTTTTCTAATAATTTATATTAGTTAGAAGTTATTTAAAATAATAACTTTATGAGAAGGATATATATATATAACGGCTTGGATGCGGGTGAAATTTACCCACCCAAATCAACACTTGAAGTATTGTTTTGGGTTCTCTCTCCAAATCGGCACCTCATGTGCTGATTCATGCCTAAAATAGAAAATACTTAAAACATATGCATATTTTTTTTTAATTTGGATTAAATTGATAATTATTTAAAAAAAAGGTCCAAAGGGAGAGATTTTACGGTCATGACAAAAAAGATTTGCTACCACATTTCTCACTCTACAGAGCGTGATGGAGAAAAAAGAGAAGTTGAGATTGATGTTCTCATCTGATGAATAGAGGCAATGCAAGTGGTCAAGGACAAAGAAAGGAGAAATGTCTTCATCTATTTTTTTCAGTGCTGCATTTTGGAGCCAAATGTCCATGACCTTGAAGATCCTCTCTTCATTGGTTTATGTTTTCAGTGCTGCATTTTGTACCTTCAATTCTTTATTATTATAATCAAAAAATATAATATTTAGATGATATTAACATAATATTAAAAATTAATTTATATTTTTAATAATAGAAAAATACCAAACCACATAAAACCGCATACTCCCCGCATACTCTCCCGCATACCGCATACTCTCTATGCAGTGACTCCTCCGACTGAATATTGCATACCGTCTTCCTGAACAATGAGCAACACCCTCGGTACCCACAATAGAGCTAGCACCCCCCTCAACACCAGTACCGCCAGTTTCCTCCCCCTCAACAGCAGCAGTCAGGCCATCTGATGCAGCGTGAATCGGATAAATAGGGCCTCATATTCTACTTTTATCCGCTATTTATAGGTTAATTTTATTTACGTTTAGTTTGAGTCGTCGTAATTTTATTTAAAATAAAAGAGATCGCATGTGATCTCAAAGTAGTTAGTTTCAATTTGAATTTCAAATTTAGTTAGTCGGTTAGAGTCAAATTAAGATAAGTAGTTTTAAATTTGAATTTGAATTTCTATTTTTGTAATCTCATCCCTCCTATATAAAGGGATGATAGGCTATTGTTTTAGACAGTTCAGGTCAGAATATATGAAAATTGAGATTCTATCTCTATCTCCCTCTCCCGTCTCTCTTTTTCTCTCCTTCCCCACGCAATCTTCGCGATTCTGTCTCCAAATCTCGCGCAACCGGCGCGCTTTCTCCTCTCAACCCCTCCAATTTATTCTACCACCGAAAATCCATCATCAAATTATTTTCACCAACGTTCGCGAATTTTCTCATTTGCATAATTCGGTATCAGAGCATGGCCTACAGATTGTCCTCACGATCTGACGATCCGTCCAGACATTCGCGCCGACATGCGACGAAACACCATCATTTGTCGGAGCGGAAACGACGAGCCGAAGAAGCTTACAACAAGGAGATGGACGCACTGCGTGATTTCAAGTCCACATGTCGAGATTTCCAGTCCAAATGTCGAGATATGATGGCTGATTTCAAGGCTATGTGTGTCGCCATATAAAAGTCTTCCACTACCAAAGCTGTTGCCCAGAATTTTGACGAAGAAAACCTCGCCGTCGAGGAGGATCTGCTCGCTGTCCATGTCATTCCAGAAGAAAAAAGTCTCGATCCGCTTGCTGTCCAGGTGATTTCCGACTCGAAAACCCCTATCAAATCGCCTGACGACCCGCTCATAGCCCTCTCACGAACTCCCGCTGCAGCCCCAACACCTCCGGCAACCCCACTCGCCCAATTGCAGCCCCCTGCCATCCTCATAAAAGCCCCACCGCCTCTTCCGCAACCCATCTCCGCCACCCCGACATTCCCCCCAGCCCCTGCGACGCATTCCCCTACCCTAGAGTCACCTCCCGCCATTCCTGTACCTCTTGTGGTACAGTCCCCAAACCCAACGCCCCCTCCCGCAGCCCCTGAAACCCCTCCGGAACCCCCTGCTGCCCCACCACTACCGCCGCCACCCCCCGGCGCCACCTTCGCACCACCACCAAGATCCCTTCCCTCCGCCACCCCCACGCCAACACACCCTCACGCGACCCTCGTGCCCCCAGCTACCCTCCCGCCCCATCACCAACATCACCCCCTCACACCATCCTCGCGCATACAGAGGAGCAACCAACCCCCTCCATGTCGCTCGCTCGTGCCACGACTAGCCCTCCCAGTCCTAAGTGACATGCCCCCCTTCTGCCCACCAGCACCTTCTTGTTACCGCCGTCGTTCCACTATGAAGGGAGAAACCCTAACAATATTCAGGGAGCCATCCACATTCGGATCCCTTGAAATAAGGAAAATAAATGGGAAAAATTCTGGAAAAACCCAGCCCCATACAAGTTTTTATGAGAAGGTCAAAAGAAAGGAGCCCCCTTACGAAACATGTTTAAACAAAGGGGTATGAAAATTGCGGAGACGCCCTCTAATTGGAAAGAACTACAAACGTAACGTTGAAAAAGATCTAATTGAAGGAATTGCAAGCTACAATTTCAAGGATCGAATTCTCCAACGACACATCGAAGATCAGTAATAGTGAAGCCTGAACCCGGATGTGAGAACAGAGGATTTGCTCTCATCGCTGACCCCCTGACTTGATTCTTGATTACTTGAGAAAAGAAGAAATTCATCTTCCGTGATTCGGCTCCCTGGGAGCCTCAGCAATGACGCTAGAAGCTTGTGCCGGTGTGCGACGGGAGACGAATTTTTCAAGCGGAGGAGAACTGATGCAGCGTGAATCGGATAAATAGGGCTCATATTCTACTTTTATACGCTATTTATAGGCTAATTTTATTTACATTTATTTTGAGTCGTCGTAATTTTATTTAAAATAAAAGAGATCGCCTATGATCTCAAAGTAGTTAGTTTCAATTTGAATTTCAAATTTAGTTAGTCGGTTAGAGTCAAATTAGGATAAGTAGTTTTAAATTTGAATTTGAATTTCTATTTTTGTAATCTCATCCCTCCTATATAAAGGGATGATAGGCTATTGTTTTAGACAATTAAGGTCAGAATATATGAAAAATTGAGTATCTATCTCTATCTCCCTCTCTCGTCTCTCTTTTTCTCTCTCAACGTGGTCTTCACGATTCTCTTCTCCAAAGTCCATCATTTTTCCGACGAGCTTCTCTTCTCAATCCCTCCAATTTCTTCTTCTACCAAAAAATTTCCACCGATCAAAATTTATTCTCGCCATCGCCGAATTTCCATTTGCATCAATTTGGTATCATTTGCATCATTTGGTATCATTTGGTATCAAATTTCCATTTACATCACCATCAGGGCCCCTTCAATACCACCAGTACCCCCCTCAGCAGAGCCAGTACCATCAGCAGGTCCATCAGGGACCTAATCGATCTCATCAGGTTCGGCAACAGCCTCCCCAAAGGCAGGATCACGAGGTATCATCTTCTGCACCTTCTCTAATTTTCTCTCCGCCTATAAATTTATCTTCATCCATTTTTTCATTTTCATCAAGTGGTTTGCAACTTTTATCTATCTAATGATAATCAGTATCCAACTAACAAGTATATGCACATGTATCTATTTACAATAAAATATGGGGCATATTTCCAGTATTTGCCTACTATATGTATCTCGATCCAACTATAAAATTGGATATGGATCAGATATGAGTCTGCATGTGTTTAGTTATTTGCATCCCTAGCTACACACATGTACATATACTAAGGTGTTGTTAAATCATATAATTATTTTTGGCTTTTCATAGCCTTGGACCTGTAACCTTGTGATATAATGGTGGAGTTTTTGGATGCACACTCATACAGTGGACATCCTTTTTTCTTTTAGGAAAAAATACAAGAGTATATGTAGTATAACACTAAGTTATCGGAAAATGTATGTGTGTACATGTGTTGTGGGTGAGCATGTGTCGTGGGTGAGCATGTGTGGCAAAATTGATGATGACATTTCTAAAGCTCAACGGAAACTGCCATAAAGTTGTAGTAACATGATGGTTGAAAATTAATGCAGGGTGATAAAGTGGAGATGACCTTCATGTGTTCTTTGTGATAAGAAGATACCTCTAGAGCTCAAAGGAAACTGCTATAAAACTAAAGTAACACCTGAAATGGTATATAGTAGTGAGTATTGGGCAGTTATTGATAGACGTGTGATGTGTGGCCACATAAAGAAAGGTAGGATTAGCGAAGAGTGTAGGACAAAAGATTGGGGTACCAATAAAAGATAAAATGAGGAAAACTTTGCAAAGATAGTTTGAACATGTAAGGAAATATCTTATTTATATCTAGCCCCAAATTAAATATATTTGGAAACAAGAATCCAGATACTTAAACTTTCAAATTAGTGTGTGGATATATAATATATTATTTGTATAACGTATGCGGTATGCGTCCGTACATCTACATGTATATGTCTGCATATGCATATATACATGCATATGTATGTACATAGAATATTGAGATCTAATGACCATGTGTAAATGTGTGTGTACATATTTCTACGTGTAATATGTGTATAATGAACGTATTTATGCATGTCCGTGCATGTACATACCTATGTGCATATGGTCCTCAAGACTTGTATATATCTAACAAAGCACCAAAAAATAAATATATACAGCGAAATAAAGGCCAAAATCTATTTTTTCCCTTCTAGCAAGTACCCTGAGTGCTCGCTCGCTTCTCCTTGCGACATGTGCATTGTGCATCATGTACCTTCCTCAATCAAGGTGCTCGGTTAGGCTTGCTTAAGGCAAGCACCTTAAACACTTATGCCGCCATTGGGTGAGATGTGAGATAACAAATATTAAATCAAAATGAGTAAAGGCTAAAATTATGAGACAACAATGGAATAAATATTTGCATACGTATTTTGAATGGGTTTGGGACCACAAATGAAGGTCAAATAATCATCCAGCACATAGATCCTTGTGGATGATCGACTTTTCAGGAGGCCAAAAGATTTGGTGATGACAACATAATGCTATGTATAATCCAAAATTAACCAAATAACAATCATTCTACCCAGCCAACGCCACTTGTTTCAGGGAATGCAGACAATATTGGATACCCAAGGCTCCATCTGGAGTTCGTTTTCCAAATGGCCATGAGGATAGAAAGGTAAATGCAAGAAGTTTATAAATCATATTACTTGATAATGATGCATATGTATCATGACATTTTTATCATCCAAGCAATAAAAACAAAAACACCAACCATGCACCTGTAAGTGTCCCCCCCCCTTGTTTCAAGGTAATTTAACCTTGGAGGGATCCGATAACATGTCTATAGATGCATACTCTAACAAACCTCAACATGGATAATAATTCCTATTGTACTTCTTTCTCATGAAAACTTCACATTAAAAATGTATTCTCAAATTGAATACCAGAAAAGAAATGTACTAAATTTTTTTTGCAAATTGGAGAAGGCTCCATTAGGATTGATGAAAAATCCAAATACTTGCTTGGAGTAAAGATTGTCGGCTCAAGTGCTCAATGCATGCTATGTGAATGCATATATGTTCGACTTACTACACCAAATAATAAAATACATCTGCCGAATAAACGCAACACGTTAAAAGAAACCATATCTTGAGTCTTAACGACGGCGCTCCCCATGGCAAGACCAAATAATAGCTATTAGAAGATTGTAACGGGTCTATCTTTTCTAGAAGCCAACGACATATACCAAAAAGCTTGTAATTGTACATCTTACCCTTATCATGCCTCACATTAACAAAAAATGTAAGCATTATAAGCCCCAATCAACGCCCACTTGGTGGCAATATGCAAATAGCATATTAGCCAACTTAAAGATAAACTCAAAAGTCTACCCCAAAGACAATTGTGGACTAGACTAGCTCATGTGATAGTAAGGGTTCAACCTCAAGATATTGTGTATACATAGATGGAAACCTACTTTGTTGTAGCAAGAAATGAGTGTGCTTGCAGGGTCAAGTGCCAACACAGAGTAGATAGTAGCTTTGGGTAACATGGTTGCAGATTACACTAGCTCATGTGATGATACGCAAACTACAAGATATCTTGTAAGTATATGGAAACTTATTTAGTTATAGTAAGAAATAAGTTGTAGTTGCAGGGCCAAATGCTGAAGCAGAATGTAGAATAATAGCTTTGGATGTTACCGAAATGTCATGGGCAAGATTCTAATCTTAACATTTGGTCCTAAGTCAACGGTTACATATAACGATGTACACAATAGTATATCAGCCTTAAAACTTGCAAGCAATCCGGTTCTCCATGATTGGACAAAACATGTCAAGTTTGACAAACAATTCATTGAGGAAAGATTGTGACAGGCTTCAGGACTAAACTTGTACCATAAATTATACCGAACCTACTGATAACTTGGTTATTATGAAAGGAATTATTGTCAGATGAAATATCTCTTGACAAGTAGGGCATATTGGTGTTTATTTCCAACTTGAGATGGAGTGATCAATGTGTGATCTGATTCATTAGAACCATGTTCTGTTATATGGAACATGTAGGGTCGATCCGTTTACCCAAGAACCTAATGCGTATATTAACTATGACATATCAGTTGTATCTTTCCTTAAATTTCAATTTAGAACAATTATAATGCATGATGTATAACAATGAACATATAATCAATTGCTTAGTTATGCGCAGTTATATTGATATGCATTTAGTACCTGCTAGAATCATAATAATATCAACCAAATTCATTTATCAACATTTTGAAACTTTCCAATTGTATGTCTGGCGTGTCCATGAAAATATAGTTGCTGAATATCATATTAAAATAGATATACCGCAAATATGATTAATAGAAGAAAAAAATAGATAATGAACGATAACGCATCTCATCCATCAAAGGCAAGAAACAAGACTAAAACCCACGATACTCACAATCCAATGGCGGGCACGAACAGGGTCACAATCTCGCATGGCTTGCAATTCAGATTTCAGAAGCTCTTCTTCAGCATAGAATGCATTGTTATGTACATTATTGGGCCCAGGCTGTTCAACCTTGACATTAACTTCAACAACCTAATGAAGATTATAATAAAAGATTAAATCATAAAATAATCAAGTTACCTTCATTGAGATGGCTGAAGAAATAGTAATATACCAAATTGAAGCACATGAAGCCTCCCAAAGACCAAACCAAAAACAGCATCCACGTAAATGAATCACTTAAACAAAAAAACATTTTCCAGATAATACCACAAATGCTATTAATTTCATTATGCCATTAGCACCGTTTCACTAAACAATCTGAACCTACAAATACAAGTTTCCTTTTAACATGCTACATACAAAAACACTTCTTTTTTTCGTATTTGGCGGTGCGATATGTAAAGAGGTTTCACATTACTATCATAATTTTTTGGTATACAAAGAGATGCTAGATGTAAATGAAGACTAAATAATGATTAGAATTCAGTTTTAGTGCATGCCGAAAAGGGAAATCACTATCATCTTTAATATCCATGTTAAGTAGATACATAGAATGCTTTGAAGTAACTTATGCCATCAGCATCGTTTCATTAAACAATCTGAACCTACAAATACAAGTTTCCTTTTAACATGTTACATACAAAAACACACTTCTTGTTTTGGTATTTGATGATGCGGTATGTAAAGAGGTTTCACGTTACTATCATAATTTTATGGTATACAAAGAGATGCTAGACAAGGTTGCAAAAAGCGGTAGTCAGTATTCAGTAGGTAGGGTCATTGATTACTGATTAAAAGGTATGTAGGAATTTAAATGAAAACTAAACGGGTTATGAAATTTTGCATCTTTTAAATTAATAAAAAATTATTATAGATATAATTAAGAAAAAAAGTAAAAAAATAAGTTTAAAAAATATAATCAAGTATTCACAATATAGATCAAATATTGTTAGGAATTTTTCATCCAAACGTCAAAATAGATAACATAAACAACTAGAATCCATAGCCAAATGTCAAAATAGACAACATAAACAATTACAATTCATAGCATGAATCCAAAAAAGTCATGGATAACATATAAGGTCATTTAAACTCCGCGTAACTCTGTTTAAACGATCGTTTAATGTCGTTTATGTGACCCATCTGCATATGAGCCCAACTTTGACTAATCGGTGTGGTTAAGGGCCACATGCATTTAAACGGTCATTTAAATCATTTGTTTGCATCCTTCATGCTAGATGTAAATGAAGACTAAATTATGATTAGAATTCGATTGCATGCCGAAAAGGGTGATCACTATCATCTTTAATATCCATGTTAAATAGACACAGAATGCTTCGGAGAAACTTATGGCAAACCTATATGCCCTTGTCATTAGTTCCTCTAACAAAACCAAAAGAACCATCCCCAATTGGTAGCCAAGCTTACTGAGGTTTCCCTCTAGGGTTGAAGGTACAAGTACCAACATTTACCATGACTCCGATCTTTCTGAGAATAATATTAGCATGTTCTCAGGATTTAGGCATACCTCGTACCCCGTGCAAAGTCATGGTTTGCTCAATGGCAAGGAGAGGAATGATTTGCCTACATATCATAAGACAAAGCATGTAGAAGGTCTTAGCCAAATCCAATATGTGTCCTTCCACTACATTGACTCGTTTAGAAAATTAGAACTAGTCCTAACAGTGAGGGCATTTCATACTAGCAGTGTTGCCCTCCACTTGAAAACCATGACACTCCATTGCAAGCAGAATCCATGTAATAAAGAAAGTGGATTTTTTTATTAAAAAAGCCAATGTATGAACCAAATTAGATCTGTATGGAAGCAGAATCCATGTAATTGACCACACTTAATGTGGGAAAAGGCTTTGTTGGTGTATGACTGATTTCTGCATTTTTTTTAGTTTGGAAACTGACCTAGTTATTACTAGCCATCTAGTGTGACTAACCCCAGTGCATGAACTTTCAGCAATTTGTAGGGTCCAGCGAAGGGTCAAACATTTCTAGGTCAACATTACAAGACCTTGTCATGTCTCCATGTGCTTTATCCTAAATTCCTAATACATATCAAATAGAAGAGTGTTATCAAAAATTCAGTCATAGAAATTCTTTTCGGCCACTGGGTTCAAGACAATTTAGTGATCTTGATATCAGGTCTCTCCCTTGTCAATTTCTCCCGAATCCTCGCCGAAACTTCCTCTAATTTTTCAAAATGCCATAATCGGCACAATATCAAAACAGCAGAACAACTCACACAAAAACTGCAACAATTGTCATTAGCATGATACCATAAACAGGCATTGAAGAACGTAATTCTCTGCTTTATGTATAAATTAATGATATTATGTAATCTACAATAAAAATATGTTTCTACCTCTTAAAAATTATCATGCTTCGCAATTAATGATCATAATCAATATAAAGCACCTGATTGAATCCTTCTGAAGGCCTGCTATCAACAGACATGTCCATGCGAGCAACAAAGAAATGCTGATGGATAGGTGCATACAATCCTGGAGCAATAGTTGTCCCGTATTTTCTTATTTCTCCAGGTTGCAATGCCCCTAAACTTAATATTCCAGTAAGTTTAACTTCTGCTTCGATTTTTCCATCCTGTTCTATAATCAAGAAATTGTTAGGAAAAATATATCATGGGACGCAATTAAAGTCGTACAGAATTCAGGATCTATGTGTCAAAATTGGCAGAACATGTCTGACTCAAATAACTTACAAATACAGATCTCCCCATCTGACAGTAACTTAAATTAGCTTGGATTATACAAGTTGAAGTATATGACAGCCATTTTTTTTTTGAAGAGCACATTAATATACAACAAACTTCCTAACATTTTAATGCCCTTCCAAAATTTCTATGACCTTGACCCACCTAGATTACTTCATCAGGCTAATAATCACAAGAAAGAGCATGACTAATGAACAAAGACCCCAGAAATATTAGAAATCTGCCTGCTTTTGTCCCCCTGCAAATTTCTAATGAGGAAAGCCACTATAAATCTCAAAGCTCAAGGCTCTTCTGCATATTAGTTCAGCAGATCCAAATGTAACTTGCTGCTTTCATACGTATACAATCAAAGTTTTGACAGAAGACCTCATTTTTTTTCTCGCGGGGTTAACTTGATGCTGTTTTGACTGCTAAATCTGCGAGTGTTGATCTGAGATTAAATTCCTACATCGACCATTCTTCTTAAAAAAAGGTATGCAACTGGTACTTCAGGAAAGGCTCCCCAAGTAAAATCGCTGAACTGTACTGGGATGAAAACCACAAGCCCTTTAAACCCCATTTTTATCTGTCGAAATAGTTATATATCTTTGGTGTTATTTCATAGTTTATTTTTCTTATGTAGTGTACCTCTCATGATATTTACCCAGTGCTTTCCTCTTATATAAGAGAGCCCCAGGTCCCTCTAATATAAAAGCAATTCATTTTTCTACAACATGGTATCGGAGCAACGGTCCTAGACCGGGGTTCCTGTATCATCCTATCCAAACCCTAACCCTACGCGCCGTCCCCCCACCCCCCGCACGCTACCACCGACAGAGGCCTCCTTCTCTGCACCGCCAGCCACCCACGTGCGCGCAGACCCACGCACGGCACCACCCTCTCGCGTCGACAGGCCCTCGTGCCGCCCAACCTCACGCGGCACCTTGCGCCATGTGTCGTGTGTCCAGTGCACGGCGCCCTGCATGCATCTGGTGTGCATCTGCGCGTATCTGCGAGCACCCTGCGTGCACCAAAGCGCATCTGTGTGGATCTGTGCTTATCTGCGTGCAACCTGCGTGCACTTGCACGCATCTGGCGTGCATCTGCGCACATCTGTGTGTATCTGCGTGCATCTTCTGTGTGCGACACTGCCTTTTGCGCCCATACGGCCTGCAGTCAGACCTAACCTACAACAACAAGAGACGATGATGGTTGTATGAGTCTACATTTATACAACCAATCCTTTATATGTGATTGTGTAGACTCATTTAGAACGGTCTACTCCTCTGTTTTGTTTCGGATTTCGGCGTTCTTGCAACCATGTCAGAGAACAAGGGTGATGTTTTTTTCATCTGGTGCCTTCAAGGGCCGGGCTCCCATTGTGAAGATGGATGGGACCAACTATGAGTTATGGTCCATGCAGTTTCGCACCCTGATGCAATGTCATATCAAGGAGCACATTATGACGGATCCAGAGCCGGAAGACAAGAGTGGGGCTAATGCTTCTTGGAAGCAAGATGATGCCTATACTCCACTTGCCTCTCCGGGACGCTCACCACAGAGATTGCCAATTATATTGTCAATCAACCCACATCAAAGGCTATGTGGGATATCTTAGCAGCAACATATGGGCAGATGAAGAATGAGAGCAAAATTCTACAGTTGCAGTTTGATATTTTTTCGACCAAACAGAATGGTCGACCTCTTCATGCACACTTCGCAGCAAAATGGTGTTGTTGAACGCAAACACAATCATCTTTTGGATGTCACAAGGACTCTTTTGATTCAAAGCCAAGCTCCTCAATCGATCTGGGGTGATGCGGTTCTTACTGCATGTTATTTGGTAACCGCATACCGTCTATTATGCTTGGAGAAGAAGTTCCTTTCTTGATTGCGTTTCCTGAGAATGACTTATTCTCCCTTACCCCCAGAGTTTTTGGATCGGTTGCTTTTGTCTACAATTTTACTCCTGATCGTGACAAGCTCTCTGCTAGAGCTGTCAAATGTGTGTTCGTCAATTATTCTCATACCAAAAAAGAGTATAGATGTTTTGATCATGTTGGGAGAAAATATTATGTGAGTATTGACATCACATTTTTTGAGTCTATTATGTATTTTTCTCCTACAAGTGACAGGTTGTCTAGTATTGACTCTAGTAAGGATATCTTTATTCCACCACCTCCATTATCGACACCGAGAACCACTCATGTTGAATCTCAGTCACCTCCACCAACACCTCCTCCACCACCTCCACCTCCGGCTTCCCAGACTCAATTCCTACCTCGATTTTACATTCGCAGGTCCCCTACTCATCTCTCTGCTCCTACACCTTCCCTGTCATCTAGCACGCTCCAGATATGTAGTGAACACATTGTTTCTACTGATGGCAGTGGTGCTATGCTTGATCCATAGGATACTACATAGAAGGAGCTGATGCTAGAGAATAGAGAGGTTGATGACCTCGATGTACCTATTGCCTTAGGGAAACCACGCCGTAATTGTACTACAAATCCCCTAGCGATGCATGTTTCCTTGGACCATCTGTCAAAGGAGTACAGGAGGTTTGTTACAGGTCAGCTAATATTATCCTGCGAACATACCAGGAGGCCATACAGGATAGCAGTTGGTGACTTGCCATGGAGGAGGAGATGGCCGCTTTACAACCTCGTGGCACCTGGAGTGTTGTTTCTACCCCTCCAGGTGCATCTGTTGTAGGATGCAAATGGATCTTTACAGTGAAGCAGCGAGCAGATGGCGGTGTGGATCGCTACAAGGCAAGGCTTGTATCATGGGTTCACTCAGACTTATGGGGTGGATTATCAGGATACCTTCTCTCCAGTGGCCAGACACTCAACATTACGTATTCTTCTATCTGGTGTTGTTTCACGAGACTGGCTGATGCAAACTGAAATCGCACGGCGATAATAATAATAATAATTTTTTGGTAGAAATTTTGGTGGAGAAAAGTAGAGGGGTTGAGAAGAACTCGTCGGGAATACGAGAGGTTGAGGGAGAAGAACGCGGAGATCGCGGGAGGAGAGAGGAGAGACAGGGAGAGATAATGAGATAAACTCAAATTTTCTTTGATACTGGACTGAATAAAAACACGGGACCCTTATCCCTTTATATAGGAGGGAGGGCATTACAAAAATAGAAACTAATTTAATTTGACCACTAATTACCTTAATTGGACTCTAACTAATTAATCGACCAAATTTAAAATCAAATCTACGAATAAACGTTGGAGATCACAGGCGATCTCAATTATTTAATTAGAGATATGTAAAATTAAATAAACGTAAATAAAATTGACCATTAAAATTTAATTCAAATTCGGTCCTATTTTCCTGTTCCGCGCTGCATCAACTCTCCTCCGCTTTAAAAAATTCGTCTCCCGACGAATTGTTTGATGTAGGTGCGTCGTTGGAGAATTTATCCTTGAATTGTGGCTTCAATTTCCTCCAATTCGATCATTCTCAACGTTACGTTTGTAGTTTTTCCCAATTGGAGGGCATCTCTGCAATTTTCGTACCCCTTCAATCTCCCTTAATTTCCTGCCAATTTCAGCCTTTCTGTGAATAGGATTTTCAGGGGGTTCCCCGTTGCAATTTCTCCAAAATATCCCTCTCCTCAATTGAGGGGATTCGGTGGGAGGGACTTCCGCAATCCTCGTTAGGGTTCCAAGCCTCCCTGATAAGAGGCGGCGCCGGAGTAGGGAGCACAGGCGTTGCGTGGGGCGGCGACGAGCTGGACGGCACGAGGGGGGCTGCGCGTGGGGAAGGCGCGGGTTGGTGCGGGGCACCGCCGAGGCGATCGCGGGAAGGGAGGGAAAGTAGGGGCGAGCGGGGAGATGCTGGGGCAGGCGGCAAGTGTGGGGAAGGTTGGGGGAGCACGGGGTGCGCTGGGGAGGATGTGCGAGGGCGATGATGGGAGAGGGCACGGGGGTGGCGATGGGGCGGCGGTGATGCGGGTGGGTGAGTGGTTGCGATGCGGGTGGGCGGTGATAGGAGAGGGTGCTCTGATACCAATTGATGCAAATCTGCTTTGGCGCGGCGTTGATAACTAAAATAAATTGGGCGGTGGAATTTTGGTGGAGAAAAGTAGAGGGGTTGAGGAGAGAACTCGTCGGGAATACGAGAGGTTGAGGGAGAAGAACGCGGAGATCGCGGGAGGAGAGAGGAGAGATAGAGGGAGATAATGAGATAAACTCAAATTTTCATTAATACTTGACTCCCTAATACATTGGACCCTCACCCCTTTATATAGGAGGGATGAGATTACAAAAATTGGAAAATAACTAATTATCCTAAATTAACTCTAACTAATTAACCGACTAACTACTTAATTTGAAATTCAAATTAAGACTAATTGAGATCACACGCGATCTCTTTATTTAAATAAAAATGCGACAACTTAAAAACGTAAATAAAATTAATCACTAAATTTATTTAATAATTCGGCCTTATACTTGGGCCTTACGCTGCATCAACTCTCCTCCGCTTTAAAAATTCGTCTCCCGACGAATTGCTTGATGTAGATGCGCGTTGGAGAAATCATCTTTGAAATTGTAGCTTGCAATTAGACTCTTTTCAACATTACGTTTGTAGTTCTTTCCAATTGGGGGGCATCTCTGCAATTTTCGTACCCCTTCAATCTTCCTCAAATTCCTATTGTCTTGGATCTTTCTGCAAATATGGGTTTTAGGAGATTTCATTTTGCAAATTTTCCCACTTAGTTTCCATTCCCACATTCTGCGGGACTCACGTGGCGTAATTGACGGAATTCCTGTTAGGGTACGCCCATGCTCCTCGTGTATAGAGCGTGGTCGGGGGCGGCGTCTTCTCGACTGCGATTGGGGCCTGCGCGGCTCTGAGGGGAGGCGGGGGTCGACCGGGACTTCGCGCGAGAGGCGCGGTGCTGTGGGGCAGCGGGGGTCGATCGGAGCTTCGCGCGGGAAGCGCGACACTGTGGGGAGCCTGCGGCGTTGTGGCTGGCGCGCAGGGGGTGGGTAGCGGGCCTGGAATGGCAAGGTGGGCGCGGGAGGGCTCGCCGACCGATGAGGGAGGGGCGGGGGTGAGGGCAGCTCGCGAGGGAGTAGAAGGCGGAGGTACAGGCGGGATGGGTGGACTACTGGCGTGCAGGCGCTGGACGCGGGACGGGGAAGGCGAGGCGTTGTTGGGGTTGGGAAGAGGGAGGGTGGCGCGATGGGGTGAGGTCGCGAGGTCGGGGGAGGCGTTAGTGTGGGGCAGCGCAGAGGCGGGGCTGGCGAGTGCGGGATGGGAAGGGAGGGCGTGGGATGATGGCGGGGCTGGTTGGTTGCGAGGGTGGCGATGGGAGAGGGTGAGGGGCTGGTGGTGCTGCCGGGAGCGAGGGGGGGTTCGCGGAGGGGTCCGACGGGGCTAGGGGGCGTTGGAGAGGCTGGGGCTGCCGCGGGGGTCCGTGAGAAGACCACGGGTGGGGCGTAGACCGACTCTGGGAGTTCTTGCGAATCTGAAAATACTTGTACAGCAGTCTTTTCGTTGTTTTTTCTTCCAAAACGACCCGGACAGCAACCGAATCTTCCTCAACTGCGGAGTTTTCTTCATCAAAACTTGCGGCAGCGGCTTCGACGGGTGGAGGCTTTGATTGGGCGTCGCGGAAGGCCTCAAAGTTAGCCATTAGATCTCGAAACATGGAATGGAAGTTGGTTTGCAAATCACGTAGCATGTGCTCTGTCTCCTTGTTGTAGGCGGCGATGGTGGAGATGGCTCGTCGTGTTTGCTCGGATGAACGATGATCCCTTGATGCATGTCGGTGCGAGCGCCTGGATGGATCGTCAGATCGTGAGGACGATCTGTGGGCCATGCTCTGATACCAATTGATGCAAACTGAAATCGCGCGGCGATAATAATAATAATTTTTTGGTAGAAATTTTGGTGGAGAAAAGTAGAGGGGTTGAGAAGAAGAACTCGTCGGGAATACGAGAGGTTGAGGGAGAAGAACGCGGAGATCGCGGGAGGAGAGAGGAGAGACAGGGAGAGATAATGAGATAAACTCAAATTTTCTTTGATACTGGACTGAATAAAAACACGGGACCCTTATCCCTTTATATAGGAGGGAGGGCATTACAAAAATAGAAACTAATTTAATTTGACCACTAATTACCTTAATTGGACTCTAACTAATTAATCGACCAAATTTAAAATCAAATCTACGAATAAACGTTGGAGATCACAGGCGATCTCAATTATTTAATTAGAGATATGATAATTTAAATAAACGTAAATAAAATTGACCATTAAAATTTAATTCAAATTCGGTCATATTTTCATGTTCCGCGCTGCATCACTGGCCTCTTTACCAATTGGATGTAAAGAATGTGTTTGTTTATGGAGATCAACAGGAGGAGGTTTATATGCAGCAGCCACCAGGGTTTGCTGCTGAGGGGGAATCTCAGACGATGTGTAGGCTCCACAAGGCGATTTACGGCATGAAGCAGAGTCCAAGAGCTTGGTACCAGAAGCATTCGGAGTTGATAGAGCATCAAGGGATTGCCCGACCTACTACGGATCACTCATTTTTTTTTCAGAGAACGCAGAGAGGTATTGTTGTTATTCTCGTTTATGTTGATGGCATTATTGTCACAGGTGATAATGAGCAGGGTATTCATGCAGTCAAGGAATTCCTAGATCAACAGTTTATGACCAAGGACCTTGGCAATCTTCGATACTTCCTTGAATTAGAATTCGCTAGGAACCAACGTGGTCTTGTGATGACCCAGAGGAAGTTTGTTATCGATCAAGCATGCTACTACTCCTATGGATCCAAGTATGAGATTATATGATGATGATACTGAGAAGATAGACAAGAGGAGATACAGGGAACTGGTTGGGAAGCTACTATATGCTACCATCACCATGCCAGATATATCCTTTGCGGTGAGCAAGGTGAGCCAGTTCATGGAGCAATCCAAGAATTCATATGGATGTTGTCTATATGATTTTGAGATATTTGAAGTCTTCACCAGGCACTGGCCATATATTCAGCAAAGGCACCTCTCTTGATGTGACAGCATGTGCAAACGCAGATTATGCAGGATGCCCTAGGGACATAAAGTGTACTTCTGGTTTTGTTATTTTTGTTGGCAGCTCACTCGTGTCATGATAAAGTAAGAAGCATACAGTGGTTGCTAGATCTAGTGCCAGTGTTCAGGAAAGCCGCCGAGTAAACCGCATACTCAGTTGTATACTCGTACTCGATAGCCTTGCCGTTCCGAGTATGGTGAAACAGTCATGTATGCAGGTTAACCCGCATACTGGGCCGAGCATACCCCCTATGCGGCCGCCTACTCGGTCGCTTTTCTAATAAATATTTGTTATTATCCGCATAATAACATAAAACCGCATACTCCCTGCATATAACTGCATACTCTCCCGCATAAAACCGCATACTCCCCGCATACTCTCCCGACTGAGGATATTAACGTAACATTAATTTTTTATTTATAGTTTTAATAATAAAAATACCAAACCGCATAAAACCGCATACTCCTCGCATACTCTCCTGCATACCACATACTCTCTATGCAGTGACTCGTCCGATTGAATACCGCACAGCGCCTTCCTGAACATTGTCTAGTGCAGAGTCTGAATACAAGGCTATGGCTCAGGAAAGCACAGAGATGATGTGGATCAGGTCTGTTTTGACTGATCTTGCAATTGATATACTTCTTCCTATACAGCTTCTATGTGACAATCAGGCAGCACTCTTTATTGCAAATAATCATGCATTCCATGAGCGTACAAAACATATAGAGGTCGATTGCCACTACACCAGAGACATGATCCAGAAGGGTATCATATTCACCACTCATGTTCCTACTGGAGATCAGACTGCAGATATATTCACCAAAGCTCTTACTCGAGGTCCTTTCCAAAAATGTTGTTCCAAGCTGAGCATGATAGACATATATGCTCTAGCTTGAGGGGGGGTGTTGAAATAGTTATATATCTTTGGTGTTATTTCAAAGTTTATTTTTCTATGTATCTCTCATGATATTTACCCATTGCTTTCCCCCTATATAAGAGAGCCCTGGGGACCCTCTAATAAACAAGCAATTCATTTTTCTACAACATGATCTAAAGAAGCCAATGGATAACCGTTAATCCAGAATTCATTGTCCAAAAATTGATTATAATAACAAACTTAACTCAACTCCACTAATACAAGAACACTTGTATTTTCGAGCACTAAAGAATGCTAATAGGTGACAAAATCTGGACACATCTGCAAACCTGTTATCATTGTAAGATGACAAGGCTGAGAGTCCACTCTCTGTGACTCTGACCATTGCTCGTTAATGGTGGGCCATGCATCAAGGGTAGGACTCAGATATGGAGTTGTGTATTAAAAACATCAGACTATGATAGCATTTCGAGGGAAGGGCTGGAAGGATCTTATGGTTTAATGCTTTTTTTCCTCTTTAAAAGCTCTAAATGACGAATGATCTTTAACTGTACAAACAAAAATACTATTCAACATTCCATGCATCTTCTTCTGGATGTCGTTGTTAGCCTCAATGAGATTATACATTTCACAATCGTTCACAAAGTTTTTGTATGCCTTGGCCATGATTTCCACAGTATGGTTGTAAGAAGGGATTAATGATCCGTATTCGTTATGATGTTTCCTTAGCCGTGGGTTTCCAAATCACAGGAATGATTTTAGAACTTGCTCTAGATGTAGTAGAAAAGAAGGGGATGCAATGAAAATGAAGGTTAAGGAGAGGAATGCATGTGCATGACACTGAAAGAACAATGCATAGATAAGAGAGAAAAGAAGCAGCGGAGTGGGGGTGAAGATTTTGACTAATTTACCCTACATCAATAGAACTGTTGCAGAAAATATCCAAACAATGTTTACAATATACAGTAACATATTTCAAATGCAGACTGGAAAGAATGTCAGACTTGCCTGGTAGAAATGCCAATAAAATCCATATTCGTAATTAGCCACAGTGCAGATAAAAGAAACAGTTAGCCTTCTTGATCTTCGCACTTCAGCTAATCCTGTTCTCCAATCCTGATGTTTCCATAGAATCCCGAAGTCTTCTTCATGCAGACACACACAGTTCTCAATTGTTTCCACTCCTCCAGTAAAATTTGTGAAATGCGCATCAAAGTACCTGATATATCCTAAGCAGTCGCAACCCTGTATAATAGAACATTTGTGATGAATGTCTGTCGTGAAAATTGTTGTATGCTATAACAGAGCACTAAGTCCATATTAAATTACCCTCTTTAGGGAATGCGCATTTTTACCGAGACCGTCTTCTCCAGCATCGAATGCATTTTTCCGATAGTGTGGTTCATTGGGATCCCCATATGGAACCACCATCTCAACAAAGCTTAGTCTGTGGGCTACAGGTCTACGCCCTCGGCTCCCATCAACATATGCAACAGAATGAATTACGAGACCCTCCCTCGGTGTAAAACCAATTCTGAAATTCCACTGTCCAGCCACGAAGGATAAATAACCCCAGAAAGAGCGTTATTCAATGAAACTAAGATAAGTACCTTTTGCCACTCTACATAGTGCCCATTAATGCGAAAGCTGGGGCCTTCAGGCTGATTGATTTGCAGGGGCTTCACATCACTTCTGTCAACACCACCGCGTGTTGCCCCAGAAGTGTAATTTCTTAGCGGGTCTGCTGGTGGTAGCGGAACAAATTTTCGATCCTCAAATTCAATGATTACCATGTTCTGCAAGTCAACAAGAACATATATTCCTTCAACAGGGCGTGCATAGCCATTTTCCATTGGACAATCACTCTCGGTTCGGCAGAAAATTAATGGTTTTGCAAGCCTGCGACTAGGAGCATCGTTCTCACCATGGTACCCGATGCACCTGAGAAAAGACCAGCAAAACAGAAGCTATAGCATCAAAAGTTCCTATAACAAAATAATATGCAACAGTATAACTCTCAAGCACATGTGAAATCAAGGGTGCAAATCTCCTACCAAGGATCAACCATTACAAGATCCATATCTTCAATGCCACGCTTTTTCATTGCTTCGATGAAAGGGGGGTAGTCCTTAACAAGAGCTTCACACTCAGCGTATTCCATAGCATCCTATATATAAATATCCGAATAGTTTAGCAAGAAACTTAGATGATCTTCTAAATATAAAGAACATCAACAACCCATAGATGTGAACAGTTCCATACCATTCACTCTTCCTCATAAGTACAAATTACTGACAGTTACAGTGCATGTCAAGATCAAAACATTTATATTTTACTTGCAGCAGTGTTTAGTAGACTAATGATACCTCAACTCCAAACATATCTACTCTATGTCATACCACTCAAAAGTGGTGTTTGTGTGTATCGATATATATATATATATGTATATAGAGAGAGAGAGAGGTGTGTGTGTGTGTACCATGGGAGGTTGAACATCAGGAACAACTTCTGAGGATATTACTTTCCCCCTATGATGGCCGCCTCTGGTAGCAGCATGCACTTCTGACAGTTCCACAATCCATATGCTTGTCTCATTTGATCGCTTGTTATAAACAACAAGTCTGGCTCGTCTAGGAGGAAGCTTGGTTGGTATAACAGGTCCACCTTTTGTTTTAGGAAGTAGAGATGGTTGGAATGGAGGGAAGAAGTAGGCATCGGCCAATGCTACAATGCTTTTGTCTGGTTCTTGTAGAACAACTTCAACAAAACGCATGCTATCCCTAACCTGAAAGAATAACACACAGTAGAAATTCCAATTTACAAAATACCATGCATTAAAGAAATGAAATATTGCCCCTCCCTCCAAAATTACAAGTAAGAAGTATAGGAGACTGGAACATGTATAGTTTTGTCTGAACCTCAGGTGTTGCACCAGAAGCTCTGACGGTTGCCACAGCCACCGAAATCTCAGCAGCAGATAAAGGATCTAAAGGATGGCTTGTCTGAACCCTTGTCGGCATTTGGACACCTGCATTTATATGGGATACACAAGAGATGTAACTACTAATCAGAGACAAAAAAGCTGTGAAAATAACAGTACCTAAACATCATTACAATTAACTTTTCAGAAGAGATCACATGTCCTTAAGACAGCAGCGTAAAATAGTAGTCATGCTAGTAAGATAATGAAAATGTAATACCAATGCATTAGAAATCTAGAAGAGGCATTTGTTTTGTCAAGGCAATAAACCCGTGTCTTTATATTGGAGAAAATGTTCAATGAATAACATGGATCAATTATCCATGGAATTTGCCCACTAGGAACATTAATATCCTGGCAAGCCAAACTTTCCGACATAAGGTTGGAATACTTGTGCGAAGCATCATTACAGAGAGGAAAACAAAAAAGACCACCATCACATGTGACAACTTTCGTTGCAATGAGCTGATATTATAGTATCTATGCATGAATGTGACATAAGATGGCAACAAAAAATCTAAACAGCATACATGATTACTACATTCTTTGGCAAATAAATGAAAAAACAGGCAAAAAACTGAGTCTTTCATGGTGACAGCGGTTACTAGTGTTCAGTTTGCTACAGTACCTCAAGATCTGCCACCAGGGAGGGCTTGGCAAGAAGGATTAAGTATCAGAGGCCACAGTTGACAATTGAGTCAACTCGCCTGCCGGACTCAATCCAACTGCAAGTATTTCGAGCTGCGTCAAACAGATCTCAAAATCAGAGGAAAAAAATATTATGCTTCCTGGCATTTGAAAACACTATAGACATAGGGATACATAGATAACGAATCAGCAAAGATTTCACCAATCCCACCTCGAAACCCTGAAGCACGACCAAGAAACGATGTAAAAGTCAATGATATGTTATACCCACTAGCTCGGCATCGCTCTTCTACATATTCCTCGACATGGCAAGTGTGCAAGTATAACCATTTCTTTCACTGGGACACATTCTGCCAGTGCAAAGTCGCAACCACTTGGCATGTTCCTGCTCTATATTATTCAAGATCTAAAGAGCTGCAGATGCTAGGAAGGAAGGTATTTCCATACTTCACAGATTTTGATAAAAAACCACGATAAATTGCATTCGCATGGACCCTTTAATTTCCGAAAGATGTTATATTCTGCTTGTACACGTTAACTGAGCATCCATAATAATAATTACCCAACTAATCACAGCACTGCTCATCAGATAGTTACATTACCGGCTCCCCACTCCCCGAATTACTTTTCCTCTTAGCTCATCAGGTCCACTGCACAGCAATCCTCGCGAAAAACACTTCTAAACCCGCTATAACCTGGTATCCACAGGAGATTCCGTAGAAACCAGTGGCCCACAAATTGACCACTGAGTCAACTCACCTTAACGCAAACACCACCAATACCATCACAGTTCCCAACGACTGCCTAGTCAACTCGGTCTCCCACTCGGTCGGGACCAACCAAGTCCGGCAGCTATTAAAAACACAAGCAAACATTCCAAAAACTACACAGATAAGATACCGACAATGAACATGCGAATCTCGAGAAGAGATCAGAAAATAACAAAGAATTTTTTAACGATCGAATCTTTACCTTTCACTGCGGCCGCCGTCGCCTTCGCTGAGCTCTCCACCACGTCCTCGACAGGATGCACCAACGTGCTCACCCCCGGCGACGCGACTCGCTTCTCGCCGCCTCTCCATTCGGGGACCCCCGCCTCCGATGCGTCGCGCCGCACGGCCTTGGAAGGCGGTGCAGGGGCGCAGCAGGACGCCGCCTTTTCCGCAGTTGTGGCCATTGCTGGGGGTTCGAGATCGCGCAAAATCCGCCGCCGTCAGTGCCGCCGCGGGAATCTGACATACAGCACCTCCTCTCCGATCTCCTCCCTGCGCGAGAAATCCCACCGGAGATCTGCGATCGATTGCCCAGCGAGGATCGTCGGAACCCTAATTCGACCGGGTTGAGGCGGGGGAGGGAGGGGAATGCGATCGATCGGGGTGGGGTTTTGGGAAGGGGAGGCGAGAAGGGTCCAGAGAGATCCAGAAGGGGGAGGGGAGAGTGTAGTGGAGGGAGATGTAGAGAGTGAAGAGGGAGTGTTTATATAAGAGATGGGGAGGAGGGAGTGCGGGAGGGAAGAGGGAGGTTAGGAAAGCGGGGTAATTTTGTGGTTTGTGGGGCTTGTTGGCTGCAGGTAACATTTAATTGGGATTTTTACAGAAAAACTCCTATAATTATTATTTTTTAAGTCGTGTGCTATTGTATGAGAGTTGTTATATGTACATGCAAATCGAATCGAACATGTTAGTATATCCTATTAGAACACATTTAATAATGTTCAAAAACTATTCATTCATTTCTAATCAAACTGATCATATACTTAGATTTTTTTGATAGATAAAATATGAATGCAATATGCATTCGTTCAAAAAAATGCTTGAGTTGGATTATTTGTGTATAATCTCGCATTTGTTCATACTATAAGTAGTTCTTCGGTTAATAAATTTGTGGTGTTTGCATAAGTAGGTTTTGTACCATTTTCAAGTTGAGTTATTTCTTATTTTTTAAATGTGTATCGAACAAGTGGATGGTATTATCAAACTCGACAGCTAACATTAGATAGTGGATAGCAAACGTAAAAAATAGTCTAATATTTCAACGTGGATTTGAGCAAAAATCCATGTAGTCAACCTTACTTATAGTGGGAGAAGGCTTCGTCATTTTATTACAAGATACACTAACGTAGACATGCATAGCTGATAGGATCATTATTGGTGGAGACACTAAGATTGCCACTCGTGATTGATGTGGTTAGATGAATTATGTTTTTAGGAAATTAATATACTTTCTATGAAACATTAACTTCTTTTTTTCCTAGGACTAAATCTTATAGAATGGTATTGCTGGTGGTTTCTACAAAATGATCATTTTTGGCTTATATGTGTAGATAAATTTCTATTAAATTAATTTGAAAAACCTAGTGGTGGATTTTTTTAAGAAATAGTAATTATATGATTTGAACTTAATCTTGTAGATGATAGACATTTTAAACATTATTCACTAAAATTCATTTAGTTATTTTTGTTTTAATGTGTCTCCCCCCTTTAGAAATATCATATCTCTATCGTTGTGGATAACTATTGTTGAGATGCTTTGAATATTAACATGACCGTTCAACTCGGTTCATTACAGTCAGTTAACCTATTCATGTCGCTAGTGGGCGAAGCTAAGGCTCGTTCAATTATTTTATAGAACGCATGTATCCCTCTTTATCCTTCAATCACTTTTTGGACCATGGAATCTCATATGAGGAATGTGATTTGACCTCTAATCCACCCGTCATCAACCTCTATCTAACAATTTAATCTAACATAACTAACTTTTTATCATGTATCCCTTCATATTCAATAGAACGAAGAATATCAAATAACTACAATGTATCCCTCCTTATCCGACAGAATTGTATCCCTGCAAACGAACAAAAAAAGAAGGATGTGATAGCTTAATCCCTCCTCATCATGTATCCCATAGGGTTCCCTTAAGATTCGGACTGCGGGTTATTCCCCATTCAAGGGCGGAGCCAAAAACATTTCTTAGGCGGGACATAAAGTTTAAAAAATATATCTATAAATTATGATATTATCGTATTCGTTATATAACAATCATGTTGTGAAAGATAAATTATATCATATTCACATAAATATTAGTCCATTTCAAACTTACTTTTTAATCAATTATATATTTTTTATTCAATTTTACATATGTGAGTTCATATATGTTCCATGCTATCGAATTTTTTTGTTATTGATATTTATATCTATTTTTTTAAAAATTAGACATATTCTAATATTTTTATTTTTTTATTTTGTAAATCCAGATTTTTGGATTTTGATTAGTTACAACATTAACTACACTTGTTCCATATCTATCTCACATCAAAAATATAAAATACATAATTCTACAATTTCTATTATCAACAATCAAAAATATAAAATACATAAATCTACAATTTCTATTATCAACAATCAAAAATATTATATCTATGAAGAAAAATGCATGCATCGAGAATATATGTTTATTTTGACCACCTTACTTGATAATAAATAGGACAGTAATTAATTTATGAGACTTGACAATACATTATTTATTTAGAAAAATAAAAAATTCCGAGATATGAAATTAAAACTCGCATGTGTGTAAACAATAATGGTTGTAAACAATAATGGTATTGGACGAGAATCGATCTATTATATTGTTTGTTTCTAAAAAAAGATATTCAATAAGATAAACAAGATAGAGATGTATTACAAATTGATTTGTTTAAGAAATTATTCAATACAGGATGATTCGAGGTAAAAGTACTATTATTGGGTAGACGTTTTATGTTAAAGATATATTATCGATTGGTAAAGATTATTGATATTTTTCCAAAAGAAATAAAAGGGTGAATGTATGAATTTCATCCTTAAAAATTCAAAAGGATCATTAGATCTGAAAGATTACGAGTAATTTTATCTTCAATAACCCAAAGGGACATAACTAAGTATCCCCCCCCCCCCCCCCCCCGCGTCCTTGTTAAGAGTGAACCCTGTAAATCATATCATTAATCACCATGTCTACTGCTAGCAGTGCAGCTATGTGAAAATCCTACTCTTGATTCATGTTCTTGTATGTTTGAGATATATCGGGGTAAATGTAGGATGGGTCTAAATTATTCATATTCCTTGTTTGTTTGTTATTCTTATCATCGCGATATCTATCGCAGAATGTTAAGTTTGAGTAGAGGATAAATATAATTATTATTTAAAGGGAAATGAACAGAAGAAGTAGAACTCGTGAAATATGAAAAAAAAACAACTATTTCAATAAATAAGGAAATCCATGTATAAGATGACAAATCTCAAAACTACTTAGTGGTAGTTTTTTTTTCTGCTGCGAAGACCGATGGATGATGCATATGCATGAATGAACCTTGTCGACCCGACTGACAATTGGTGAGCATATGCATTTTTCTGGTCGACTTTTTAATGTCCCAAGAGTATATCAGTAATCATTCTCGTGAGTCGCGGCCCTAACCTCGAAGCTGCAATATAAGAGAATCAGAAGACAACATGTCGTGAATAGTGAAGTAGGTTCATTACAAAACCATTATGTGATTGCACGTAATTTCGTTGCTTGATCAATGCTTTATGTATTGTTGATAGGATATGTTACCAACACTTTATCTTCCTATCCAGAAGAGCAGAAACTAACAAGTCCGGAATGGATTGATTGGGATTGATGGGAAGGGGATAGATCAGCATGTTGGATTCCAAAGACTTGGTCCTTGATGGGTATTGCCGTAACAAATGTAGATAATTCATAACAAAAGTATGATTTTCAGTTTTCTATTTGTTTACACATACATGTCTAGAACAACAAGGTAATTTATGAGATTCTTACAATATCAAAGCTACTAATAAAAGACATTGATCAAGTATTTAAGATGATAATAAATGAAACATGCTGAAAATTATAAGAGAGTATATGAATGAAAAGAAAGTGCAACAATATGAACTAGAATGACATGTAGAATATACTAACCGGATTGAAGGGCAGCCATTAAACAAAAAAAGGGTCGGATCTTCCAAAGGAGAAGCCAAACCTCCAACCTTTAATCTTCGTAACCTCTCTCTCTCTCTCTCTAGTGAGAAAGCTCAACCTTTTAAAGAGGGATATCCGTAACTTCCCCTTTTGAGATGGGATTCAAAAAGAGATGTGTGTTGGGGTGGTTTTCTTTGGGGACCATGACCCATTCTGTAACTTCCTTGAGAATTTTCGAATCTACCCATCATAGATTTGGAAATTCTCCCTTGGTCTCTACATAAACAATCCACATGTAACCAAAAATATACACTTATGCCCAAATAAATTCTTGAACTTTATTTGATCACCTTTTTATTTTATTGGGACACTTTGACAGTATTATCGATTATATATGTATACATATAAGTCCATCGTTAGAATTAAATTCCAACAATCTCCCACTTGGACTATATGTGTAGATATTATAATCTCATAATATCCGAATGAGCTCAACATTTCTGTCACCTCTTTTAAGTGTATCCATAAATCCTGTCTACAAGTTGTATCAAGCATAGGATCAAAATGACTACGTTACAATCATCGTAACTTAACCTTTAATGGTCACATATGTTAATACAACTTAATAACGAGGATAAGAACATGTGTATGTAGCATGGAAATCATATGTAATGTGATCTTAACATATCAATTTCCAACTGGTCCACTGAATTGAGATCATACTTGACGAGTAACACAGTGAACATAAAAGAGTTGTTTAACAAAACAACAACCACAATGTCCAAACTGAATTTCCCAAATACCAAATAAAACTGTCTACAAGCATTTTCAAAAATTACAAACTCCCACTAAAACTGAATATCCTTAACTGAAACGACACCCATATTCATGGTATGATCATGAAATACTTTGGGTGGCAATCCTTTAGTAAGCGGATCCGCAATCATGGAGTTTGTGCCGATATGCTCAATAGATAATTGTCCACTTTGTACTCTTTCTTTAACAACCAGGAATTTGATGTCTATATGCTTAGATTTTGTCGAACTCCTGTTGTTATTGGAATATAAGACTGCTGATTTGTTGTCACAAAATAACTTTAATGGTCTTTCAATACCGTCAACTATACGTAGCCCAGTGACAAAATTACGCAGCCAAATTCCATGATTGGATGCCTCGTAACAAGCTATGAATTCTGCTGCCATAGTGGAAGAGGCTATAAGAGACTGCTTAGCACTCTTCCAAGAAATAGCACCTCCAGCAAGTAGATAGATGTAGCCTGATGTAGACTTCATACTATCTTGACATCCAGCAAAATCGGAGTCGCTATAACCAATGATCTCAAGTTGGTCCGACCTCCTATATGTGAGCATATATTCTTTTGTTCTTTGTAGATATCTCAGGACCCTTTTAGCTGCTTTCCAATGATCTTGTCCTGGATTACTCAAATATCTGCCCAACATCCCTGTAATATGTGCCAAGTCTGGACGAGTACAAACTTGCGCATACATTAGACTTCCAACTGCTGATGCATAAGGAATTCTTTGCATCTCCCTTTTCTCAAAATCATTCTTAGGGCACTGATTTAAACTAAATTTATCTCCCTTAGCCACGGGGGTATCAGATGGTCTACAATCTTGCATGCCATATCTTTTTAGAACCTTTTCAATATAGCTCTTTTGAGATAAACCAAGGATATGCTGAGAACGGTCCCGATATATCTCAATACCCAAAACAAAAGAAGCATCTCCAAGATCTTTCATATCAAAATTCTTTGAAAGGAATTTCTTGGTATCCTGTAATAGGTTCATATCATTGCTAGCAAGCAAGATGTCGTCAACATATAATACTAAGAAAATATGTTTACTCCCACTAAATTTATGGTATATGCATTCATCAGCCAAATTCATCTCAAAACCAAAAGAGATGATCACATGATGAAATTTGAAATACCATTGTCTTGAAGCCTGTTTGAGTCCATAGATGGATTTCTTGAGTTTGCAAACCATATTCTTTGGGTCTCCCGACACAAAGCTTTCTGGTTGCACCATATATATTGTTTCGTCAATGTCACCATTGAGAAATGCTGTCTTTACATCCATCTGATGCAATTCTAAATTAAAGAATGCAACTAATGCCATTATAATCCTGAAAGAGTCTTTCGAAGAAACTGGAGAGAAAGTCTCTTTATAATCAATGCCTTCTTTTTGTGTAAATCCTTTTGCAACAAGGCGGGCTTTGTATCTTTCCACATCACCTTTTGAATCCCTCTTGGTTTTAAATATCCATTTGCAACCAATGGGTTTCACACCTTCAGGTAATGGGACAAGTTCCCACACATTGTTATCCTTCATGGATTTAATTTCCTCATTCATGGCATCTATCCACTTTAGAGAGTTAACACTTTGCATGGCTTGATGAAAGGTGATTGGATCATCTTCCATCACTCAAATGTCTACATCTTGTTCTTGGAGAAATACAATATACTCACCTGATATTGCACTTCTTCTCTCTCTAGTAGATCTTCTTAATGGCAAAGATTCATGAGGTGTTGACGTTTGTTCCTCTATAATTTCATTTTGGGTCGATTCAGTAACATTGTCTTGAATATTTGTGTCGTCAGAAATGATAGGAATGTGATCCCTATCAATTCTAACAACACCTGAGGGAATGTCAACATATTCCTCTTCCAAGACAAAGTCTTTACCTTTATCTCCCCTCGCAAACTCAACATCCTCAAAAAATCTAGCATTACCAGACTCAAAAATGGACTTAATTGTGGGATCATAAAATTTGTACCCCCTTGATCTTTCAGAGTATCCAATAAAGTAACAACTAATTGTTCTTGCATCCAGTTTCTTTTCATTTGGCTTGTAAGGCCTTGCCTCAGCTGGACATCCCCAAATATGAAAATGGTTTAGACTGGGCTTCCTGCCCGTCCAAAGTTCATATGGGGTTTTATTGGTTGCCTTAGTTGGAACTCTATTTAGGATATATGCTGCAGTCTTGAGTGCTTCTTCCCAAAGAGACTCTGGCAAGGTAGAATGACAAATCATACTCCTCACCATATCCTTAAGTGTCCTGTTTCGTCTTTCAGCTACACCATTCATGGTTGGTGACCCTGGCATGGTATACTGTGGGACGATACCGCATTCTTCGAGGTATCTTGCAAAAGGTCCTGGACGTTGTTCACCTGAACCGTCATATCTGCCATAGTATTCACCACCACGGTCAGATCTAACGCTTTTAATCCTTTTGCCGAGTTGATTCTCAACTTCGGCCTTAAAATTTTTGAACACATCCAAGGATTGAGATTTTTCATGAATGAGATATATGTAGCCATATCTAGAGAAATCGGTTATGAACGTTATAAAATATTGTTGTCCATTCCAAGCAACCATAGGGAATGGACCACAAATATCTGTATGTATAAGTTCTAAGACGTCTAATGACCTATTGGCTTCAAATCTCCTTTTATTGGTTTGTTTTCCTTTTATGCAGTTCACGCATATATCAAAATCTGTGAAATCTAAGGAACTTAGAATTTCAGTTGACACAAGCCTTTCTATCCTTGACCTGGATATGTGCCCTAATCGTTTGTGCCATAATGATGCTGAATCTGTATCTGTAGATTTTCTTTTCATACCTCGTGTAGTAGAAAGAAAAGATTCACTATAAGAGGCAATCGTATTCAAGCAATAAAGACGATCAAATTCAGATAAGAAACCAGAACCAATGAGGATAGAATTTTGAAATAGACTAAGTTTTCCATCACCAAAAGAAACAGAATAACCAGCTTTGTCCAAAAGATAAACTGAAATTAAATTTCTACGAAAAGAAGGAGCAACAAAAGTTCCATCTAGATCAAGATAAAAGCCACTCTTCAACAATAATCTGAATTTTCCTATTGCTTCGACATCTACTGATTCACCATTCCCCACGTAGAGGTAATTTTCAGCTTGACTGGGTTTTCGGTAGCTCAGGCAGCCCTGCATGGAGACACTAACATGAGTAGTAGCTCCAGAATCTAGCCACCAAGTATACTGTGGTACCGAAGTCAAATTAATTTCTGAACAAACCAAACTATGAAGCGTACCTTTCTTAGCACGCCAAGCGTGATAATTTGTGCACTGCTTCTTCCTGTGTCCTTCAGCTCCACAAAAGAAACAACCCGTAGCAGATGGTTCCTTATTTTGTTGTTTCTTATGAGGTACTGTGACTGCAGCTTCCTTTTCCTGCTTCCTTTTCTTGCCCTTTCCTTTAGAGGTGGAGGCAAGATGAGCACTTTCTGTCTTATCTTGCTTTAGCCTTTCCTCTTCCTGAACACAGTATGAGATGAGCTCATTCAGAGACCAAGTCTCTTTCTGACAGTTATAGCTCACCTTAAACTGGTTGAATGAAGGGGGAAGAGATATCAGAACCAAATGCACCAACAAGTCCTCAGAGAGTTCAAGTTTGAGTGCTTTTAACTTAGAAGCAAGATGAGACATTTCCATGATGTACTCCCTGATGTTACCTTTTCCCTTATACCGCATTGAAATCAGACTAGCCAAGAGTGTACCAATTTCAGCCTTTTCATTCTTGGCAAATCGTTTTTCAATATCGGTAAGGAATTCTTTAGCAGTACTTATTTTCTCAGACATAGTGCCCCTGAATGCTTCCGGAATGGCTCTTTTCATTATCATCATGCACATACGATTTGATCTCTCCCACTTTTCTTTATCCCTCTTTTCATCAGAGGTACTCTTATCCGTAAGTGGTGGAGGAGAGTCAATCCTTATCGCAAGGTCAAGATCCATGACCCCGAGAACTATCAACAAGTTCTCCTGCCATGACTTAAAATTGGAGCCATTTAACATTGGAATCGAATTGATGGTAGCAGTTATATTGGAGGAATTCATATCTGAAAAAAAAAATATAAATGCTCACATAACTGCAAATGAAAATGAATATAGGTAACATCCCATCTCAAGATATCTACCACTCCATTATAGTTTTATCTTTGGACAAAAATATAACTTGTGAGCGATACCTTGACTTAGTAATAAATATTGATGATAATAACGTGCCAAATAGAAATCTACCTTTGGGTGGATTTAATATTTGCACGATAACCAAATAATCATCACATATTTAATACTAAACCATATGCATAATTTCTAATGGATATCAATTTTCCTTTGGGTAAATATCATCCATAAAAATTAATAATGCATAGCCGTTTATATTTCATCACACATTAATTTCAACAACATTGGCCACTTTGGTGACATATTATTTAAACAAATGTATATCGAAATATGTAAAAAACCATCCCTATATTCAATACCGTTGTTAAATTTTAACAACAAAAATTGCCCTAATGGGAAACTGTGGGCCTATAACCCATTGTTGGATTCCAAAGACTTGGTCCTTGATGGGTATTGCCGTAACAAATGTAGATAATTCATAACAAAAGTATGATTTTCAGTTTTCTATTTGTTTACACATACATGTCTAGAACAACAAGGTAATTTATGAGATTCTTACAATATCAAAGCTACTAATAAAAGACATTGATCAAGTATTTAAGATGATAATAAATGAAACATGCTGAAAATTATAAGAGAGTATATGAATGAAAAGAAAGTGCAACAATATGAACTAGAATGACATGTAGAATATACTAACCGGATTGAAGGGCAGCCATTAAACAAAAAAAGGGTCGGATCTTCCAAAGGAGAAGCCAAACCTCCAACCTTTAATCTTCGTAACCTCTCTCTCTCTCTCTAGTGAGAAAGCTCAACCTTTTAAAGAGGGATATCCGTAACTTCCCCTTTTGAGATGGGATTCAAAAAGAGATGTGTGTTGGGGTGGTTTCCTTTGGGGACCATGACCCATTCTGTAACTTCCTTGAGAATTTTCGAATCTACCCATCATAGATTTGGAAATTCTCCCTTGGTCTCTACATAAACAATCCACATGTAACCAAAAATATACACTTATGCCCAAATAAATTCTTGAACTTTATTTGATCACCTTTTTATTTTATTGGGACACTTTGACAGTATTATCGATTATATATGTATACATATAAGTCCATCGTTAGAATTAAATTCCAACACAGCAGCCTTGCGAGGAATATACGATAAGGGAGGTGTAGCTTTGGTGGCTGTCCTTGTGGTGATATGTGGTGGCATAGATTTGGGGTGGAGGCCAACTTGTTGTGTGTCGCGTGGGGGAGAGGAGGAGAAAGGGGAGTTGTTGTAACAACGAGAGGGTGAGAGTCGGCCCCATATTTCCGTCTCATCTATTTGACCTCCATGTGTTGTCCCAATCGATGCTAGCTATTATTTTCTTTTATTATTATTATTATCATCATGAGAATCATGTAAAATATTCACCTCCATCAGATCCATTTGTTATGAAAACCTGATCAATAAACCGATGCTACTCCAGATATGGCCGCTGTTGTTTATTACATCGTCCATTATGTTTCGGATATATTTTTATCTCTCGAACTAACCGAACAAGAATGAGAGATGAACCACCACGCATGTTAAGAATGTCATGCGGTTCATGTCAAGTGGAGCTTGTGTGTCAAGAAAACCTCATTTTGTACACTATGAAGTGATCTCATTTTTTGGAAAGGAGACCATTTTTCTCCACTCCTTTTTTATGTGCTCCGAGAAATAACACTAAGTAATTAAAAATGAGCTTTGTTCTTAATGCGATAACAATTGTTTTTTTTGTTACGGATCATAACAATCATTTGATATGTGAATGATTATTTGCGACAAAAATAAGAATCTCCTTTTTCTCCCGAATGCTAGATGTTACGAGGTCAGATTAATTTCAAGTATTAAAAAAATTACTTTACAATTGATATTACAACAAAAATAAATTAATATTTGTTCATATTTTTTACTTAATTACATAAAGATGAATGTTTTTCGTTGTTCCATTATTTAAAATTTGCAATGAATATCGTATTTATTGCTATATTCTTAACAATAGTTATTATCCGTCGTCTTTTTCTTCTAATAATTATTAAATTTACCAATGATTAAAAATATAAATTCTAACAAATAAATCGTCGTTATATGAACCAATAGCAACGAGTGTGAAATTTATTGCTAAAGTTAATTTTGCAATGAATAATATGTGTTGTTATATACCTAACATCGGATCATATAACAAAGAATACTCAAATAATCCATCATCGTATACTATTTTTGATGTAACGTTAATTAAAATTACGATGAATTACGTTATAATTACGATACATACCAAAAAAATAAGTTGCCTCACAACTATTATTGTCAATCTTTATGTTATAAACAAAATCATCAAGGCATCATTAAATAGTAATTTTTCAGATACATGCAAATCAATATAAATGCATTAAAAATCAATAAAAGAAATAATCATGCATTTTCGATCGTAATCCGATTATAAAATGCAAACATGAACCTATTTATTATGCAAAACAACATATCAGGGCGAGATTCAAAAAAAGGTAAAGCAATAAACAATTGAGGCAAACAAAACAGTAAGTAGATTAGATTAGATATTACCGATCGAAGCACCCATCACAGACTATCCTTAGAAAGGATATCGTCCCATAATACCGATGCATAAGATAGTGGCGATCCGCTGCAAGGATACGATGACACACAATCGTCGTCCACGCACATTGACAAGATCGTCCTCGAATGTACCTCACATAACTATAACCAAGAGAAAAAAAATGAAATCGCCTCTTGGTATGTGGAAGAACAGAGGGCGCAAGAGGGAGAAAGTATTTCTTACATATACAGAAAAGATACGTCTGGGGATAGGTATAAGTAGACCTAGCGTGCAACCTTTCTTATGTATTCCGAAGCGCCCTCTTAATGGTTGCCTCTTTGGATTCTAAAAGGCGACTAAATCTGAGTCGTTAGGTCAAGTCGAATTCACACAACGGTCTACTCACAACTAATCCAAGGGATTAATTTATTTGACGAAATTTGTAGCAAAATTATCAAAATCTGAGATTTGAATTGACTCTCCCTAGCCCGAGATGAAGATGGAGTAGAATACGCACACACATGTGTGATCCTCCATTCCTCCTCTCTACTATTGCTATAAGAGCTTGGGATGTGAACTCATATATAAGTCTACTAAAGTAGAATTACTAGATGTGGTACTAAAATTCTACATAAATTCCCCTTGTTTCAAATCCAAGATTTTCCAACTTTTACTCCAATACAATCGGCTTCCCACTTAAAACCAATTTAATTTCTCAATGCCATCGCATAAGTTAACCATATTAAAATCTATTTGCGTTAAATATAATTACAACACTTTCCTTAGGCTTTGTCACTGCTCACATCTACACGGTAACATTTTACTCTCCACGTGAATTTTGTTTTACTTAGTTCATGTTTAGTTTGAGTAGAAAAGTTGAACATTTTTCAAACTACTAAGGAACAAATTATAATCGAATATGGACATGTTCGATTTAAATTAATATTTTCTCCCATTATTCATCTATATGTTTAAATGTGTGTTTTCTTGGACATGCAACAAATAGATCCTATGCCATGGATTTCGTCTATTTTTTTCTTTTTAAATTTGCACACTTGTATGCTTACAATTAAAATATTGCACATACAGTTGTAATAAACCAAAATATCACCCTCAAGACCCTTCAAAATATACATATTAACCCATTCCATGGAATAAATGTGTAAGATTAGGAATTCCAAAAGAATCTAAGAATTAAAAAATATGAGGGGCCATAATATAAGTAAATAGGAAAAAGATAAGGGCATAGATGCAATGAAATATTTTGTAAGTGCTGGAACCATAAAAAAACAAATATTTTTCATTTCAATTTAAACAAGCTTGAGATCTGACAAGGAAAACAGACATAAAAAAGTTAAAACCAACATGCGAGATGACGTGTGATCTTTTTACACTTGCATTAAATAATTGGATCCGAATTTTTATATCATTCTAATAGTTAAATATATGCCGACAACTAGTCCAGCTGTCTGCTGCGTCGAATACACCTCAAGTTGATTAAATCATAAGGGTTTTTTACACAATACCCCTGTAAACTTTGCCGATTACACGACAGTCCCCATATTTATCATTACTCGTAACCGCCTGCAAACTTACTAACTATTACATTACGACCCTCCAGTTAACTCTTTCAAGGGTCATGATGTAAGACAAGTAAGTTTGCAAGAGTTGTGAGGTAAATATGAAGATCACATGAGTTATTGCCTAATTGGTAAAGTTTATCGTAGTTGTGATGCAAAAATTCCAATTCATTTTACAGATACAGTAATAAATAGTAATACAATGTGATTATAAGAGTATATGTTTACTACTTGATAATTTCTACTCAGAGAAGGTTGATTCTATGAGAGTCAAAACATGTGAGAGCATGAGAGGAGTGATGCTGGATCACTAGATTCAACTAGGAGAGAGAAGATAGAATTTATTGGTTCAGATTCACTGCTCTCATGCTCTCTCTACTTAGATATTTATCATTATTGTCAACGAATCTGACTGAACCCGAGCTCAACGAATTATTGATTGGTATTTAGGCTTCTAATGTTTATCGGAATGGATTTCCTTTAATAATAGAAATGGTTGTGCATGGAAGACACCTTGAAAAGAAGCGGAAAAATACTGATTGCCTAAGAAGGTGAAGTTGACATTACTATTTGAAATAGGTTGATGCATAATATCACAATATGAACGTTGCAAATATAGTTAGGTGAGACTTGTAACACCTTGCATTTGGGTCAAGGATTGTGAAATTTATCTCCTTACCTTGAATTTTTTTTGTTTCAGAATAACTATTGTTCACATTCCTTATTCTACAATTATTCCATTTTTCATCTTCTTTATGCTACATTTATACTGCATTTTCCTATAATTATTGTCACTTCTTCCTTAGTAAATTATCACTTGTTATATATTTCCAAGAATAACAAAAAAACAAAGAATATATCTCATGCATATCTCGCTTTTGTAACACCAAAATCAAATCTCCTAAAGAAATGAGAATAAAAAATAAACTTCTTGATTTCTTGTCCTACCATTATTATAGAGGCATATTTTTAAGGTTTTTTTGAAATACTTCAAAATAGTCCCACATTTAATACCCACAAAGTACCGGAGTGAGTTATAAGATAAAGAAGAATTGCAGCCTCACAACTTATAAGGAAGGACGATCACTTCACAAGTTGATATTAAGTATTTTGGTGGTAGTAAACGGGTCTAGCCGGCACAAGCCCAACAAGCTATGAGAGCCAGTGTTCCGCAATAATGACTTGGAGATGTTACAAACGGTATCAGAGCAATTTCCTTCAACCGGTGAAAAAGCTACCCAAGAGGTAAAGCCACCCTTACCATAGATAGATGGAAAGTGGGCTATCTAGAGTAGACATCAAAGTGCAGACCGATCTGAATGGGCTGAGGTTCTAAAATCCCCTGTCCAAGGCCCAAACCGGGCCGACCCACGGGCCATACTCCAAGTCCCAAGCTCGACCCTGGTCTGGGCCGAGGTGGATCGGGTCGGGCCATGGGCCAAATGTAAAGTTTTTTTCTTAATTTTTAATCTAATTTATAGAGTTAATTGAGTTTTTTAGCATCATCCAATCTTTCTAAATCTAAATAATCATAATAGGTGTTATTTGGAATTAAACTACAATACGATGTAATATTGATAATGTAAAATAAAAACTTGAAGTATATTATATTAAATGTATCTAAAATACAATTTTTAAACCCATATTTTTATATGCAGGGACCGGGTCGGGCTGGGTTTATGGCTCATGTCAACGGCCCGCCCAGTTGACGGATAGGCTAAAGAATGAGCCAGATCAGACCGGCCCGTTCATGAAATCTCTTGGTCCAAACCCAACCAATGAGCATGTTACGCGGGTAGGCAGGCCCCGATTCATTGGCCATATCTAATCTAGAGTTTGCAACTGCTCCGATTCATTGGCCATATCTAATCTAGAGTTTGCAATTGCTGCTGCTGCTACTGGGAGTAAGTTATGTAATATATTAACGATGATGTTTTTAAATATAATTGATGTAGATTGAAACACCGCAAACATTCTCCAAAATCTAGTATTTACAAAATCTTGTATTTAAGGAAAGAACGATAGAGAGGAAAACGAAAGATCGTAATTTGGGATTTCTATAAGATGATTTTTTCTTCTCCAAATCCATCAAGATAATAGGGTCGTTCACCACACCATTCACCCAAATTGTAACTGCCCATTTATCATTCATTCCGAATTTATTCTCCATAAATCCTATTATTATAATTGAGGAAAGGGAACTTACTTTGTGAAGTAGGTAACCTTACCTACTTTACATTCATTTTTCGTAGATTTTCTAATTTTTTTGAAAAATGCCACCGTTGATTTTTATAATTATATCCATCTAATATGTCATTCAAATTTAATCAGAAACAGAGACTCTTACGGTCTTCATCCAGAACATGTAAAATAAAGCAAATCAGTGACCATTAAAAAATGACTGTATGGATGGGGGTCGTAGGAGTCTTTATTTCTGACGAAATTTGAATGACATATTAAAGGAATATACTTATGAAAATCCACGATGACATTTTTCAAAAAAAAATTAAAAATTTGCTAAAAATGGATGTGAAGTAGGTTTACCTACTTCACAAAGTAGGCTCCCTTTCCTCATTATAATTCAAACTTGATAATTATATTCTAGTTATTATTTCTCCACTATTCTGGATATTTGTAGCCGATGCGATCCTGACCACAAATGTCAATATTTCTAACAGTGCTCAAAAGGCATGAGAGTAAATTATGAAAGAGAGGAAATACTAGTTTACAACTTGAGTTTTAACGTTATCAATGTACAGATCGGATCAAGTTGGACCAGAGCTCAACAAGTTGTGAGGATCACTATTCCTCAATGAGGAATTGAGTCTAGGGGCGAAATGTTACAAGTTCACTTAGTAAGCAAGTAAAAAAATAAGCCATGTCTTTGATTCTTATCCCGAATTTCCTTATTCATGATTTACAACTATGAATATAATACATATTACCTTTCTTTTAAGTAATAATCATTATTTATCAAAAATTTAAACTAATCATTCCACAGTAACCGCCACTCATTCCACATCACATCATCAAGAAGCCAAAAGCAAAAAAAAATCATCTTATTCCACTTTAATCAAAATACCAAAGAACAAGAATATGGAATAAACCTCTTATTTCTTATTCGATTTTTCTTATTTTCCCAAGCAATGATTTGTTGGAAATAGGGAAGATGAAAAAAAGGAATAAGTGGATTATTTAGTCCTTATCTTTTGTATTGGTATGATAAATGTGTAATAAGAGAGTTTATTCTTATTCATCGTTTGTTGGTATTCTTGAAACACGGAACATCTGGTATTTATTGTTTAAAAAAGGTTTACTTTTTGTAATATAGATCGTATGGATGTGCGATAAATTACAATCATTATTTAAAGGAAAGAGAATACCTTTGGGGCAGCCAACATGTCTGTTCGAGTCTTATTTTCGATATTTTTTATTTTTTAAAAAATATTATCATGTATATTCATCTATATATCCCTCATATATATTATTCGAATTTCACCAGAAACAGAGACTTTTATATCATCCATATATAACATGTCGATTACAACAATGTTTATACCGTTAAAATTACATGTTCTAAATGAAGGGCATAGGAATCTCTTTTTTGAGGAAATTCAAATGACATATTGGAGGGATATATAGATGAATACATGGTAATATTTTCTAAAAAATAAAAAATTTGTGAGCAAATAGGAACATGGACAACCATGTTGGCTGCTCCTAGAGGACAGCTCCATTTTTTCCTTCAAAAAATAATGTACAACAAGAAAGAAAATAAGTATTTCATCAATAAGAAAAATGCGAGATAATTGGATTTGTGATCCTCCAATATCAATAGTTTGATTGTTTTTCTCATGCATCTTCTAAAGGGAAAACGATTTCTGAGAGTTGTTTTATAGATCCACATATAGATGACTTGAGTTCTCACAGTAAATAAAAGAAAACAAAAATATGATATTCCTGAGTCTAATCGGGGATTCACGCTAGTAGAGCAATCACGTTGATTTAAAAAAGAATTCTAGTTGTAAGATATCTAATGAAATTATAAACAGAATTGAAATATCAGAGAAATGTATCAAATATATGGATTTTTTTCCTTTTTATCTCATATGATCCAATTGAAAATCTAAGTTATCTTTCCTTATTGTCCAAAAGAACGACCCACGAAAGAATATCGAAGTTGATGTATAAATCCCCATCTTATTGACCTGTTGCTCTATATATTTATGGGTTTTACATCTTCAAGTTGGATTCCTATTTTTATTATCAATCCCTCCCATCGTCTTTTATCTGCATGCATGGACAACATAGTAACAAAATCCACATCCTCGAAGAGAAGATTTTACGTGGAATCCTACTCTGCGAGGAGCGAGAGGACTTCACAATATAATGCTTCAAAGGTAGGGATAAAAGCGGATCGGATATGCCTATTTCCATATCCATATTCGTTTCATCTCTATCGAATGTGAATACGGATACAGATATGTTTCGGATATACATTAAGGAAACCATATCCTTAAAAATACGGATACGTATTTGAATCGGATATTTATCGAATCTGAATACAGATCAAATAAAGAATGGACCCGAATACGGATCAAATAAAGAGCCAATCTAAATATGAATCGAATAAATAGTGAATCCAAATATGGATCCAATAAACGTGGAATCCGAATACGGATAGAATAAAGACCACATAAGAATACGGATTGAATTTTTATAAAGTTCATAATGATTTTAAAAATGACAATGAAATATAAATAAGTTGCATCATGATAAAAGGGATTGTCGAGATAACCTGTGTTCTTGATCGGAAGCAAAAATGGGATATGATTTTGTAAATTTTGTTTGTGTCCATTCCCAAACAAATGAAAGTTTATTAATATCATTAATATATTGTATTATATAATATATAATACTAATATAATAACACGGAGACGTAGCTTATATTATATTAACTCATATATATATAACAATATTAAATATTGTATTCGGATATCCGGATCCAGATCCGGATATTCAAGCCACTACCATATCCCTATCTGTATCCAAAAAAATTTTACAATCCATATTTATATTCGATTAATATTCGGATACAGATATCCGTATCCGGTAAATTTTCGAATATGATAAGCGGATATTCGGATATATCCTTATACGTTTTCATCCCTATTCAAAAGATGGTTTTTTCTATTGCTTTCTCTCAATAAAAGTCCGACTCATCGATAATGTGGGACTATTCTCCTTATGTGATAATGAGATCATGGAAAAATCTAATTACCTACCTAAATCATTATCCAAGAATCATGTGCCATATTAAGATCGATATCCTTAAATAAATAAATAAGTAAATTATCAGGACTAATTTTCTTCTGTAACAATTTATATGTTAAGGGAATTACCAAAACAAATTGGGTAAAATGGGGTTGCCCCCTTAGGGGCTCCCCCGTCCCATTTTCTCCCGTTTTTTTATTTTTTTTGAAATTTTTTTCGTATATTTTCATCAATATATTCCTATATTATGCTATCAAAATTCGTGCGAAACAGAGGCTCATACGACCTCCGTCCAGATGTGATCTTTTTTAGCAATTTTGTTACCGTTAAAAAATGATTGTCTGGATGGAGGTCGTAGAAGTATCTGTTTCGTACGAAATTTTAATAACATAATATAGAAATATATTGATTAATAATTACGGAAGAAATTTTCAAAAAGAAATAAAAAATAGACGAAATAACGTGGTAGAAGCCGAATTAGCTCCCCTTAAGGGCAACCACATTAAACCCAAAAAAATTTACATGTTAAGGACAAAAAGTTACGTACTTTGTCAGTAGTGGATGGACACCTCACCGGATAAGATCATGTGCACATCACACTTTGGTTAGACCATCGTCCACTTGGATACGACTGGTGGCTTTAAATTTTAATCCATTTGGATTCATGTGATGTGGTGGTGACTTAGTCCGATAACGACGTTCAAGATTCCATATCTTATTGATCCTTACCGTTCGAATGACCAAAAAATTAGCTGTAAAGCAGAAAAAAGTCGATCTGTCGCTTTGCTCGAATCGAGAGACGGAAAGGTGAGAATGAGGTTTAGATGAGTCACGGTTTCACTAATACTCCAATTCATTACAACCAATCACTTGGAGATTTTTCCACGCAAAATCTGATGGTTACAAAATAAAGATATCCAAATCGATTCGGTCTAGTCTTTAGAACCGTCGGAACGAACGGATACATGTATAGATATATGATACATATATAGATATAGATAGGAGTTGGGGAAGCTGCACCCGGGGGTATAGCTAACTAGCTGCACCCGGCCCTTTTTTTCATTGATTTTTTGCGTTTTTGAAATGAAACCTAAGGAGATTTAAATCACCATATATCACCATGATATCATATCAATTTCAACTAAATTCGACATTTCTATCATCTCCATCAAGGTTACGACATTTTAACGGTTTCAGAATTATTGAAATTGACCATATCTAGATGGGCATGCTAGGAGTGTTTGCTTTTCATGAAATTTGAAACACATATTCTTGTCAATAAACTAAGTAAATCTCCATCAGTTTTTTTCAAAAAAAACAAAAAACCAATAAGAAAAATTGACGGGTTTAGCTAGTTAGCTGCACCCGCCGGTGCATACTCCCTTTTCCCATATAGATATTATTGTATCATTATCTATTTTTAAATACGAATATGGATGCAGATATATAAATTTACGGATAGTAAAACTATGTTACCTTATACTGATAGCATGCGAATAATATTAGAATTAAATACCCTATATAGTAGTTTAAATATACATGTATTGGATGGCATACACGTAATATTACTATACTAAATGTGCTTATATCATAAAAATTATACCTAATATGTTAAAAGAGGGCATAAATTATGATAAATATAAGGGTGAAACGGGGTTGCCCTCATTGGGCGACCAACGACAAGGTTGCAAAAATCGGTAGTTGATATTCGATCGGTTGGGTCACTGACTAAGGACTAATCGGCAGTCGGACGACTAATCAATTTTAGTTGGGTTTTAATTGATTTTAAATTTTTAATTATTTTAAATATATAAATCATTTTTGTATGTATATTCTTATATATTTACATAGATTTTTAAATTTTTTATATTATCATAATGAAACAAAAGAAGAAATTGAATTTAAATAAAATATTAAGCATATTAAAATAAGTTTGCTTTAAAAAATAAAAAAAATAAATGGTATCTCCATTCAAAAATCGATCGATTAGTTGGCCTTAATCGTAATTAGTTAGTACTCGATCGGCCACCCCACCGACTAGACTAGTCGGGCCAGTCAGGGGATTTTTACATCAATGAGGTCCAACGGGCTGCCCCCGCTCCATTTTTCCATAATTTTTTTATTTTTATTGAAAAATATCACAATGTATATTCATCTATATATCCTTCCAATATGTCTGTTGATAGGGAATGAATGAGATAACTTTAATCAAACCCTAGAGCTCTCTTATATAGGAGAAAAGCTCTATGGGTAAATTACAGAAAAGGGACAATTAAAAGAAACAAATAACAAAATTACTCTAACACTCCCCCTCAAGCTGGAGCATATATATCTATCATGCTCAGCTTGGAACAACACAGATGAAAAGGACCTATAGCAAGAGCCTTGGTGAACATGTCTGCAATCTGCTCTCCTGATGATACATAAGAAGTTGAAATAAGCCCCTTTTGAATTAAGTCCCGTGTATAATGACAATCCACTTCAATGTGCTTTGTCCTTTCATGGAAGGCTGGATTATTGGCTATGAACAAGGCTGCCTGATTATCACATTTAAGATGCATTGGAAGAGGTACTTCAATAGTTAAATCAGTCAAGACCGATTTAACCCACATCATCTCAGCACTACCTTGGGCCATTGCCCTATATTCTGACTCTGTACTGGATCGAGCCACGACAGTTTGTTTCTTACTCTTCCATGCTACTGGTGAGCTGCCAACAAATACAATAAAGCCTGAAATAGACTTTCTATCATTAGGGCACCCAGCGTAGTCTGCATCAGCACAACCTGTGACAGATATAGAGGTATCTTTCCTAAACAGAAGACCAGCACCTGGAGACGACTTCAGATATCTCAAGATCATAAAAACAGCATTCATGTGAGCCTGTCTGGGTTGCTCCATAAATTGACTTACCCTACTGACAGCAAAGGATATATCTGGTCGGGTAATAGTGACATATAACAACTTCCCCACGAGCTCTCTATACCGTCTCTTGTCCACCTCCTCAGAGTCATCATCATAGAGTTTGACATTAGGATCCATAGGAATAGTAGCTGGTCTACATCCTGCCATTCCTGTCTCAGATAACAGATCAGTAACATACTTCCGCCGTGTCATTACCATGCCTTGCTCATTTCTTGCAAACTCCAATCCCAAAAAGTAACGAAGTGTACCCAGATCCTTCGTAACAAATTGCTCACTAAGAAAATCCTTGGCCGCTTGAATGCCCTGCTTATTACTACCAGTGATAACAATATCATCCACATACACTAAGATGATCACAATACCTTGCTGGTCTCTCTTTACAAAGAGAGTATGATCTGCTGTAGATCTGACGAAGCCCTTATGTTCAATCAACTCCGAGAGCTTCTGAAACCAAGCCCGTGGACTCTGCTTCAGGCCATATATGGCCTTATGAAGACGACACACCATACTGGACTCCCCCTCAGCAGTAAACCTTGGTGGCTGTTGCATATAGACCTCTTCCTGCAAGTCACCATACAAGAAAGCGTTCTTGACATCTAACTGAAACAGGGGCCAGTCATGGACAATAGCAACTGCAATGAGAATCCGTAAGGTAGAATGATGGGCTACTGGAGAAAACGTCTCCTGATAGTCCACCCCATATGTTTGGGTGAAGCCACGAGCAACCAACCTGGCTTTGTATCTATCAACTGTACCATCAGCCCTATGCTTAACAGTAAAAACCCATTTGCTTCCGACTATGGACGCACCTGGTGGAGGATGCACAACACTCCACGTACCACGTGACTGTAATGCTGCCATCTCCTCTTCCATAGCTAAACGCCATGGACTGCTCTGTAGTGCCTCCTGATATGACCTTGGGATTTCCACAGCTGATAACTCAAGGACGAACTTGCGAAACTCCGGGGACAACCGCTCCAAACATGCCTGTGATGCAAAGTCCATCCCATATTTGGGATTCATTGTCCGCGCACGCTTTTGCCTTCTATGGGCAATAGGAAGATCAAGATCATCAACTGGAGTAGTGGTAGTATCATCTGTGCCCTGTACATCTGTCTGCGCATGCAAATCACCCGTGCCATTAGTAGTACTCAAATGTTCATTACATACCTCGGGCGTGCTGGATGATGGAGGAGGCACATGAGCAGAGGGTCGATGCTGATAGACCTGAGGATAAAAAGTAGAAGGTGGTGGTGGTGGTGGTATAGGCTGTGGTGGTGGTGGCAGAGTAGAGCATGGAATAGATGGTGGAGGGGGGACATAGATATCATCTCCTTCGTCCGAATGAGTGAGGCTGTCACCTGTAGGAGAGAAATACATAATGGACTCAAAGAAGGTGACATCAGCACTAACATGGTACCGTCGTCTAACTGGATCAAAACACCGATACCCTTTTTGGATTTTGGAATAACCCACAAAAACGCATTTGACAGCTCTGGGAGAGAGCTTGTCAAGACCAGGAGAGAAGAGATGAACAAATGCAACGGAGCCAAAGACGCGAGGTGTTAGTGAGAAAAGATCCTTCTCGGAAAACGCAGTCAAGAATGGGATCTTCTCTCCTAACACTGATGAAGGCATACGGTTGACCAGATAGCAAGCAGTTAGAACCGCATCCCCCCAATAGGAGTGAGGGGCACGACTCTGAATCAAAAGGGTCCTGGTGATGTCCAACAAATGACGATGTTTCCGCTCAGCTACCTCATTTTGTTGGGAAGTGTAAGCACATGACTTCTGATGCACAATTCCTTGAGACATAAGGAATTTTGAGATATGAGAACTACATAATTCAAGAGCATTATCAGACCGTATGAACTTCACTCGAGCAGAATAAATATTTTTTATTTCAATAATGAAAGACTGGATAACAGACGCAACATCAGACTTATTTTTAAGTAGAAAAATCCAACATAACCTAGAAAATTCATCAACAGCAACAAGATAAAACCTGTGTCCTTGAAGATCAGGGACACGACTGGGACCCCAAATATCAAAATGTAGCAGCTCAAACAGACCATGACGACTTGGACCTATACGACTCGGAAATGACGACCTGTGATGTTTGCCAAGTTGGCATGCCTCACACTGAAAATTAGACTTGGGAGAAATCTGTGGAAGAAGATGGACCATCTTTTGCAATAGAAGATGACCAAATCGAAGATGCCAAGTGTAGGGTGACACCGATCCAGCCTTCATAGAAGAGACACTAGCATAAGGAGATTGCACCAGTCTATAAAGACCCCCTTGCTCACAGCCAGTTCCAATCACTTTGCCCGTTAGTATGTCCTGAAACACAAGAGCAGATGGGTCAAATATGGCACGACAATGTAAATCTTTAGTGATTTGACTAATGGATAGTAGATTCATGGAAAAATCAGGAGCATAAAGAACGTTCTGAAGTCGTATCCCAGGGGTCAATTGCACCTCCCCCTGACCAGTAATGGGAGAGTGTGTTCCGTCAGCAATTACCACGGAGCGTCCTGTCTGAGTCGCAGTAAAATCATCCAATTGCTTTTTGTCACCACATAAATGGTGAGATGCTCCTGAGTCTATAATCCATTCTGATAGATCTGCTCTGTAACAACTAGTAAGTGCATACGTTGTACCTGAAGAGGATGCTGATGCTGAGCCGGCTATCTCTGAAGATCCTGAAGTACCAGCTAGTCCCCGGCTAGGTATGATCTCCTGGAGTCTCGATACTAACTCCTCAAACCTCTGATCCGCGACTAGGGAAGGACCCCCTTCCTGCTGATCCTGCTCCGCCACACGTGCCGTAATAGTAGGAAACCCATGCTTAGAATAGCATGTTTCCTCAGTGTGTCCAGTCCTGCGACAGTAGGTGCACAGCTGTCTAGGAGGTCTGTTACCTCCTCCTCGACCACGACCACCTCTACCTCTGAAATGGGAGTAGCCTCCTCTGCCGCGAGAAGAAGCCATGGCTGAAGGTGTCGGAACTCCACCATGAGATATGGAGAGTCTACTCAACCTGCGATAGGCCTCTTCCATAGGTGGTATGGTGGCATCTGTAAGGATCTGTGCTCGGGCGGCATCATACTCCGGATCAAGGGCTGCTAGAAACACTCCAGTCATCACCGAGTCCCTGTATGCCTTCAGCTGTTCTGGTGTAGCTGTCAATGGGATGTACCCGTGTAGCTTCTCAAACATACCCCTCAGAGAGGTGTAAAGGGTATGAAGAGGACGCCCGTTCTTCTTCGAGGTAAAGATGTCATGCTGGAGTTGTAAGATCTTGGACTCGTTCTTCGCTGGAGAATATGTGGCTGCCAGGATATTCCACATAGCCTTCGCAGTGGGTTGACTTAGAATGTCGTTGGCTATTTCCATGGACACGGTACCGGATAGCCAAACACGGGCATAAGCATCGTCAGCCTCCCATGAGGCGTTGACCCCAGTCTTGTCAACAGGTTCCTCTTGTGTGAGGATATGCTTCTTGCCATTGCACTGCATAAGACTCATGAACTGCATGGCCCACAGTTCATAGTTCGTACCGTCCATCTTCACAACAGGTGCTGGACATTTGAAGGCACCCAGAGACGGAAAGTCTACTCGTTGTCTGACATGACGACAACAATAACCTGTAACTGGGGTTACACAACCAGACGACAATGTCTACTTGTACATAGACTCAAACCACAACTCCCTCCATACTCTGAGGGTTTCTCTGACCAGTTTAACTACTATAGAGAACTAATACATCACCAGCGGTCCTGCGCATAGAACATGTACATCCAACGAAGCAAGGCTAGGGCGTATAAAGCACACAGACATGGATTGCTTTGCACAGGACTGCGTTACAAAAGAAACTGCGTCACGCTGGGAGTTACCTCGTGCTGCCTCACGCAGGTGGTAGTACGCATGTGTAGCGCGTGCTAGTACGCAGGTGGTAGCCCCGTAGATCGTTGCAGGCATCTCGCGATCTAGGACTAGGTGTCACCGGGACTCAGGCGTCACCGTAGCCCCGTAGACTCAGGCGTCACCGGGAGCACAAGTAGGGAGAGCGCGCCACGCGATTTGCCTCAGGCGGCGTCGCCTCAGGCGATCGAGGACTCAGGCGGTGTCGATTTGCGTCGCCAGGAGCTCCAAGGCGTCGCCTCGCGAGAGCTAGCACGTAGGGCTAGCGCGCGTAAGGGTGATCAGCGCACAGGGGCGATCAGCGCACAGGGGCTAGCACGCGCAAGGGCGATCAGCGATGGTGGGTCGGAGTCGGCGCTGATGTCGAGAGAGAGAAAGGGCGGCAGGTGGGGTAGGGATAGGGTTAGGGTTTCAAGAACTCCGGCCTAGGACCGTCGCTCTGATACCATGTTGATAGGGAATGAATGAGATAACTTTAATCAAACCCTAGAGCTCTCTTATATAGGAGAAAAGCTCTATGGGTAAATTACAGAAAAGGGACAATTAAAAGAAACAAATAAGAAAATTACTCTAACAATGTCATTCGAATTTCGTCAGAAACAGAGACTCTTATATCCTCCATCTAGAACAGGTCGATTACAACAATATTTAGATCGTTAAAATTACATGTTTTAGATGGAGGGCATAGAAGTATCTATTTCTGACTAAATTCGAGTGACATATTGGAGGGATATATAGATGAATATACATAGTGATGTTCTTAAAAAAATAAATAAAATTTGCGGAAAAATTGCTTGGGACAACCCCATTTTTCCTAATAATTAAAAATAAATATGCATCTGTATTTATATATGAAAACGGATATACATATACAAATACTGAAGTATCAAAGTGAAAATCATATCCATGTTTATTTTAAAACGGATACGAATGTAAAAGTTTGTAAAAAAATAGATATGGTGACGGATCGGATATGGATATACAATAGTGTACTTCAGTTATTACAAGCATGATCCTTTTATATTACACTAACATACTATAAGTTTGTAAGAATATAAAGGCATATCTATAATTGTAAAAACATTAGGAGCATAATTGTTATTGGAAAAACTCGGAAATACACCTGTACCACTGGGGGTTCCAAAGCCTTTAAACCTTGAGAGGATGATGTGTAATTTTACCCTAAATATAGTCTCCCAATTGGTCCAGCTGTCTGCCGCATCGGATACACCTCAGGTAGATCAAATCATGATCATATCTACGGTGATTAGACGTAATCGTACGTAGTTTAGTGCTAACATCCTCTCGGATACGGCTTATTACACCTCATCATGGGATGGAAAGCCCATCAGATGATACCATACACATATAGACCATCGTCCACTCAGATACGATCAGCTTACCTCATAGCTTTACAACCATTTCTTACGTGATTTGGTTGGATAATGATGTTTTCTTATTCCATATCTTAATGTTTCGAATGGTAATTTTGATTGATCACTTTATTAAATTCGAAAGGTAGAAAGGTCATAAAATTTCGAAATCCGTATATGTTTGACATATTTGTTGCCGTTCACTCATATGACCAGAAGTTGAGAATTTGAGTCGGAACTGGTGCCGAGCATCTGGGTCTGAGAGCCGAGCATCTGTGTTTCGAAGAATTAGATTTGTCATCTAAAAGAAATTAGTGATGCAGTTTGTTGTTCGTCTCACATCAGTCTCTCTGTAAAAGTATTTTTTAAATGCTTGAAATCGTAATGAGATTAAAAAAAAAATCTGTGTCTGAGCATGATCTTAATTCCTTCTTACTTGCCGATTTTCTCCATACAAATAAGCTTACATGAAAGGTGCCTAATCTTGTAGATCGCGAGATATTTGTCCTTTGCATGTACATGATCTAATACATCAACAATCGTCGTCGTTTCTATTAATTGCATGAAGATCCTCGATCGGGAGTGTTCATTAGTTACCTAATCTTTGTAACAACATGTACATAGTTAAACATTTAAAACTCATAAAGTGTGGGAATATGTTATAAGCATGAGTGGGTTAATACTTGACAACTTGAACTCACGTATTAATTCGGACAGTAAACAAGTCCATCCAATCGGGTCCGAACCTGACAAGTTGTTATGACCAATTTTCTTCGATAGCGGTCGGAAGATTTAAGATTGAGATGTTACAAATGATATCAGAGCAGTTCGTTATGATATTGGAAATGACCATCCGAGAGGTAGAGCCAATCACACAAAGAGATGCGAGGAAAAAGCTATATCGGAGCATGCTATCACCACGATTATTAGGAATAAGTCATCGAGTATATTGCAACGACGACATTGTAAACATTGATGGGAACACGACCCCCCAATATCGTCTACTCTCGAATATCGGATGTTGGGGATACGAACCTCTCCGGATAAGGAAGCAGATACACAAACGATCACCACCATGGAAGCATGTGAAGAAAGAACAACCATATATAACAGTGGTCGGTCACCTCTCGCAACCACCAGAGAAGAAAGATAACTATAAGAAGAACGAGTATAACTCTCTCCGTTCCAATCTCTCTCTCTCTCTCTCTCTCTCTCTCTCTTTCTCTCTCTCTCTCTCTCTCTTCTGTCCCTCTTCCTCTTTCTCTTTTAGGGGTTACATTGCTCTTGTGGTGGTGTGGAGTCAATGCCTCCCACCCCCTCTATATAGCTCAATTACAACCTCATAGTTCTAATCCCTTTAGGACTATAAATATAATACAACTCAACCATTATTAAGTAGGAGTCCAATCCTATTAGGATTCCTAATCCTAATATGACAATCCTAACAATCATAAGTGAGGGACATTTTAACTCCTCGAGTATAGTCCTACACCTAATACTCACAAATTGTGAGAGTGGATTATATATAGTGCACGAGGATTACTACTTGACAACCATACGTTAAATATGTTGGTTGATTATCAACGGATTCATTTGGCTCTGATCTCAATAAGTTGTCACTATAAATTTCCCTCGATAAGAGTCCCAAGATCTAAGCTCGTGACATTACACCTTTAATCTTCATTTTATCAGGAACATGAGAGAAAACTCTACGACGCATTCGAATCGTCTTTACTCGCCTAAGGAGATAACCATTTCTTCTCCTTCGATCCACCTTCTCCAATGGTGAAAAACATATATAAATCACAATCCGATGATCACCTCGTTAAAAATCAGATTATTTATCTTTACATCCTCTTATACCATATCGCTATATATGCTTACCGTGTGTTTAGATTGTTGTGGTCAACATCCACATCTCGTGGGGGATAGAGATGGACACATAGATATTTCACTTATACAAACCTATCCACGGAGGTTGCGTGGAATATAATAAGAGGAGTCCACGTCGTGGTGACTTGTAGACGTAGACGCTCCCGCTAACGGTATCCAATGCATCCAACCCCATTAATTTGCAGCATATATTCTCTTAGGTGATTAAAAAAATTCCTATGGGCTGCCAACCAAATTAGCATAAGTGATATTGACAGCTCAAGGAAGCACACAAACATGTACGAATAGCTTTGTCGGGATAAACAAATTATGTAATTCTCATTTTTATTAAGGATTTTTACCCGGCAGACTCTATAAACTTTGTCAATTACCTCCACGATCTTTGAAACAATCTAATTCCCCTCTCGACCTTGTAAACTTGCCAACTCTTACCCTATGAACCCTGCAGGTAATCTTTTTGAAGCTCATGGGAGTTCTTGGGGTAATTTACATGGTCTATGGGGTAATAACGTTGTGCAAAAGGTCACAGAAGTAATAAAAATCCCTTTTTATTAATCAGATAACTTATACGCATCAACCACGTCGTCGGATCCCACTACTCGTCGCCCTATTGGCCGATCTCCCGATGTTCGGTTAATTAACTTGATATTTGATTTTCTAGACCAAAGATATATCATTTATATATCTCACCACAACCACTTAAAATAAAATGGCCTTGCGAGCTTAATTTTGGAGGAGGAACGGGCGGATGATATTGTCCTCGTAAATCCACCTGTTCGTAATCAGACTACTAAAAGTGGATTCCATCGAAATTTAGTCAGACTTGAATAAAATCTATTTGAACTCAACTTCATATGCATATAGTTAATTGTTGGGAACAATCAATCTCACGGATACAACCGTTGATGGATTAACTGTAAATCAAACGGTAGAAGAACCACGAACAATCCGAGTAGCAAGCAAATAACAACAAATGCAAGAACAAAAGCAATCACAAGTGCAGAGGGAATTTTAACGTGGAAAATCCTAAATGTGAGAGGACAAACCACGGTGTTGATTGCAACCTAAAACCAAGCACTATAATTGAAATAACCCTGAGGGGCTTACAAAATACCATCCCTCTATACGGTGCTAAAAATCACCAAATAATGGAGAACAATAGAGAGGAGAAATATCACCAAAACGATGAATCAATAGCCAAACTGTAGGGAAGAATGCTGGAGAAGAATTGCTTCAAGGATTACTCACTCCAAACTTCCACGAACCTTCTTTCTTCTCCCTCTCTTTCTTATTTCTTTCTTGTACGAGAGCTTGTGTTGGGATGATACTGGTATGCACCCCATACCCCCTATTTATACTCTATGGAGATGAGAAAATAAGGGAATATAAACTCCTACTTGTAGGTGAAATTAAAGATATAAATATTAATGTATAAAAATATATAAGGAGGGTTAGATAATATCGGATTTGATGAGACGAACCAACTTGCCGAGGCATGCAAAATGCATTGACCTTATGAATAGATTCGTACCCCCACGGAGACTCCGATGGTGCAATCGGTATTGGTACGACTATTCTCCAGGATACAACGGCGAGATCTCAATGGGTATATACGTACCAACATCGAGATCTATTGAACAACAATAGATCGTTCCTTCGGAATAAACTCACTCAAATGATAGAAGAGGAGAAGAGGGATAGAATGATTGTGTGTTGTGTGTTCTCAAAGCAATGCTATAGGCCCCTTTATATAGATACACAGTAAGAGTACGTTACACATTCAAAACAATCAATTAAATCCTCCATTCAATTTAAATATTAATCATTCATAAAATAACGCATTAAAAATACAATAAAGAAAATTCAATATTCTCATAATGTGCACAACATCCATCATTAGTATTATAAGGTAATATGTGTAACATGCAACATGCATGCATTACACAAAAGATTTAAGTAATATATTAATGATATTATTATGAATATATTGACAATAAATCATATCCATGTAAAGACGTTAGAAAACATGATAGTGATATAATATCACTAATAAATTATCATGCAAAAAACGTATGTTATAAGTCACATGCTCATTGATGCTAACCAAATAAAGTTCATGCACCACTAAATATAAAGTAAATACACCTTTATATTTTTAAGAAAGTAATCAAAGTATTTGAAATATAATAAAATACCAACAATCCCCCACTATTTTAAATACTTTTTTTGAACTATCTCTTTCCATCCCCCACAATTTCAAAAAAGAAATTAAGGATAATAAATATTAAAAGATAGATGAGAAACTCAAAGACGACACTTGAAGGAACTCAAAAATGTAACACATTAGACTTGGTGTCTTATCAACTATGAACCAAGACTTAGAGAATATGAATGTGATTTCTAAAGGTTGGTGGAATTAAAATTCATATGAACCAATCCTTTATTTGTGAAATCATTGACTCATGTCTCACATTACATTTTTTTATCTATGTTGCTCATACGGGTTGACACGTTTTGGCCATGCGTCTACCTGGATTTTCATGAGTGCTTTAGAGATTTTGCCCAAAAATCTCATAGGAAGCGGCCTCACCTCCACACCCATATAGGTGGATCATTATCAAGTGTATACTGCATTTACACACCACCCAATTTGGGCTATGACGTCCATTAAGAATAAGTATACCTCACCACTTATGATACTATCATATTGTACACCATAGGAATAGGAATAGGGAATAACTGATAGTATCCTCTTAGTCGTCTAGTGAAATTGTTTATCCCATATGAACCTCCTTCCCTGGATCTCCGTTCATGAAGGTTGGGTTTCCATCACTTCGACTATTGATTTGGACACAATCCCGTTCCCCCCGATGTACTCTCCACAAGCTTTTTGCTTAGTGGTTTAGTTAGAGGATCAATCAAATTTAACTCTAACTTCACATAATACATTGATATTATGCCATGAGATATCTCATAATATTGTCTCTCGGATAAATATGCCTGCTTTTTCACATTATAAAATATTTTTAGCAGCATGGCTTTCACAGTAGAAATATTGATGACATTGGCTTCATCCAAATGGAAAGATCTGCCCAGAAGTTTCTCAAGCACATCACGAGTGCATGCATTCTCTAATGCAATAAGCTCATGTATATCGAGCAAAGCATGCTTGCTAGATTAATTTCAAAAAATATCTCCGCTTCCGGGATAAGAATATACCCAATAGTAATTTTCGACTCATCTGAATCATGGATCAAATTTGCATTATAATATCCTTCAAGGATTGTAGGATCTTCATAAAGCATTGATAGCACATTGCTTCTTTAAGATATTAAAATACTTTAGCCAGAGCATAAAAAACTCTCTTCTGAATTTTGAATATACCTGCATAACTTTCCAACATATGCAATGTTGTGTCTAATGCATAAGACAACCATTAATTTTTGCATATTTAATAACTTCTAAAGTTTTTTTCTCCGATATAATGTTCTTATGAGTGGGAGATAAAAATACGGTGATTTTCTTTTTTTCTCCGATATAATGTTCTTATGAGTGGGAGATAAAAATACGGTGATTTTCTTTTTTTTTCTCTTGGAATACAAAGATGAGTGTATTTAAAACAAATATTATGCTCTTCTCTTCATACACATTTTATCAAGAGAATGCCGTAACTCTTTTTGAAGAAAAAGAAACGAAAAAGAGAGGTTGTCTTTCTCCCAGAAGGAAATGACAAATAACTAAAAGAGAGCTCCAGAGAACGATTATTTAGACACAACAAAAATTATGATACTGATCAAATATATTAAAAATGACGTGCATCAAGCATTAAAATTATAATGCATTCAATGGTAAAGACAAGTAACCGTTTCAAGCATCATGATGATTAAATATTAAAGATGTAATTCCATCAAAACATATGACCCATGATTATGGTGTTTGAATTTTTTTTAAAGAATGTAATAATAAAATTTCTAAGATGATGTTGACGAGATTTTCTCAAAGTCTCATCACAATGCAAAAACTTTATGCACAATATAAAGAATGTGTATAGATTAATGACCTCAACACACAAAAAAATATATCCGTTGGGATCTTAAAACAAAAATAAAATTTTGTTTAACTGTTATATAAATGAAATAAACGTGAAAGAGGAATACCATTATTGGTAATACTGACATTTGAATGCCTCACGAAGTAAATTATCTTAAAAGATAAAACAAGATTGTGAGATAACTGATAGATATCAAAACTTCCCCACACTTTTAAACATTTCAGTTTTAAATTCACAGCCACATTAAAAAAAATCCCATCAATATTTTTAACATTACACAGAATCGTAAAGTTGCTCAACTACGACAACAGAGGGTATTTGGATAAAAGAGATAACGAACCCTCCGAATCTATTCTTAAGATTGTAGGTGAAATTAAAGATATAAATATGAATGTATAAAAATATAAGGAGGGTTAGATAATACCAGATTTGATGAGACGAACCAACTTGCCGAGGCGTGCAAAACGCACTGACCTTAAGAATAGATTCGTACCCCCACGGAGATTCCGATGGTGCAATCGGTATTGGTACGACTATTCTCCAGGATACAACGGCGAGATCTCAATGGGTATGCACGTACCAACATCGAGATCTATTGAGCAACAATAGATCGTTCCTTCGGAATAAACTCACTCAAATGAGAGAAGATGAGAAGAGGGATAGAATGATTGTGTGTTGTGTGTTCTCAAAGCAATGCTATACACAGTAAGAGAACGTTACACATTCAAAACAATCAATTGAATCCTCCATTCAATTTGAATATTAATCATTCATAAAATAACGTATTAAAAATACAATAAAGAAGATTCAGTATTCTCATAATGTGCACAACATCCATCATTAGTATTATAAGGTAATATGTGTAACATGCAACATGCATGCGTTACACAAAAGATTTAAGTAATATATTAATGATATTATTATGAATATATTGACAATAAACCATATCTATGTAAAGACGTTAGAAAACATGATAGTGATATAATATCACTAATAAATTATCATGCAAAAAACGTATGTTATAAGTTGCATGCTTATTGATGCTAACCAAATAAAGTTCATGCACCACTAAATATAAAGTAAATACACCTTTATGTTTTTAACAAAGTAATCAAAGTATTTGAAATATAATAAAATACCAACACTACTTTCAATAGAATTAGGAAAAAATGACTCATAATCCTAAAAGGAATTGATCTTCTCTTCTAATTAGTAACTAATTTTTCTTTTTTCAAATAGGACTACCAATGTCCTACATATATGAACTAGGTTCCCACAAGGAGGGGAAGCTATCCAACACTAATGAGCTCGAGTTGGAGTTAAACGGTGTACATGTTATCCTTACCGAGTCTAATTTAAGTCGAACGTTACACATTCAAAATAATCAATTAAATTCTCCATTCAATTTGAATATTAATCATTCATAAAATAACCTATTAAAAATACAATAAAGAAGATTCAATATTCTCATAATGTGCACAACATCCATCATTAGTATTATAAGGTAATATGTGTAACATGCAACATGCATGCGTTACACAAAATATTTAAGTAATATATTAATGATATTATTATGAATATATTGACAATAAATCATATCCATGTAAAGACGTTAGAAAACATGATAGTGATATAATATCACTAATAAATTATCATGCAAAAAACGTATGTTATAAGTCGCATGCTCATTGATGCTAACCAAATAAAGTTCATGCATCACTAAATATAAAGTAAATACACCTTTATGTTTTTAACAAAGTAATCAAAGTATTTGAAATATAATAAAATACCAACACTACTTTCAACAGAATTAGGAAAAAATGACTCATAATCCTAAAAGGAATTGATCTTCTCTTCTAATTAGTAATTAATTTTTCCTTTTTCAAATAAGGCTACCAATGTCCTGCATATATGAACTAGGTTCCCACAAGGAGGGGAAGCTATCCAACACTAATGAGCTCGAGTTGGAGTTAAACGGTGTGCTTGTTATCCTTACCAAGTCTAATTTAAGTCGAGCCATGCTGAAATCGTTAGCTCGACTCAATAACTCAATTCAAGTTGTAAATTTACTAGTTCACGTACGTATAACCTCAAGATTTGTCCAAAATGCAAAACTCTATAGACCTATTATGTCCAATTTCCCCCACATTTCCTTCCATGAAGAAACTTGAAATCGTGTACTTCCTACTCCAAAATTCAATCATCCTCATAGAAAGGATCATCTGTTGTGTAGCAGACTCTGTCGTACATGACAGAACCGTCCGATCACCGTCCCCTATCTCGAGATATGAACCCACTATCTCCGACCCCCTATGAGGGTTGTCCGATTCTCATCCAACGGTCCGCCTTGATTACAGCACTTGTTGTAATGGTCGATCAGTCGTCCTTCTTCCCCCTCTCACGCCTCCTCGTGCAACATCATGTCTACACAACCCTCCTCTCCACGTCGTCATGGTACTATCTGTTGCTTCCATCATTATCACCAAAGGAATAAAAAATAATTATCTAGATTAACATGATTCAATTTATACAAATTACATGTTATGACAAATATAATCAACAAGAAATAAATTCAATTCTGATTACATATATTCAAATTATAACGCATGAGTTGTGATTTTAATATATGGTACGGAACGAGGCAAGATTCGGAAAGAGTATTAACATAAACCATCAGCAAACTAGGAAAAGAAATTAGTTCAGAGATCATTGAAGCATCCATTAAAATCATTCGAGATAGGTTATGATCTGCCCCAAAGTAGCGGTGCATAAGATCTGGCTATATGCTCCCGTAATACGACTGTATAACATGATCTTTATCAACGCAATCTGACATTATCCTCAAAAGCACATCGAAGACTTGTGATAGCAGAGAGAATATAGATATCAATGGTTGAGAGCACAAAGAAAGAATGCGAGTTATAATTCAAATCCCTTATGATAGAACAAATATAGGATCATGGATAACTCATCGAATCGATAACCGTCCAATAAAAGGACACCCGCTAGATCTCTAGCGTTTGGAAACGATCGGAATATGAAACACCCAAATCCAATTGTACTCTCAACGGTTGGATTTCAAATTAATCGATTAGATAATTTATCCAACCTGTTAAGTAAAATCCGCAGTTAAAGTATCGAGATCTAAGATGACTCTTCCGAGCCCAAACCGACGCTGGTGCAATGTTCTAAGCATAGCGCACGCATATATGGCCCTCCATTTCTCCTCTCATCCTTTGCCATGCGAGCTTAAGGAGAGAATTCATATATAAGTCCATCAAAAAGTTACAAATCAAGCAATATAGTGCTAAATTTCTACCCTCTTAACAATTATTGTTTCAAAGTGGTAGATCCAACTTAACCAATTAATTAGCTTTCAATTTGAAGCCAAATGAACTTCCAAATACAACACTTCCCCATAAATCAACTATTTGATAAGAAACTCAACGCTAAGTAAGTGACATCTTTTCGGTTGTCACATTTTTTCAGTAAAGGTACTATCTGATTTGAACATCTACCACACTTTACAACTTTCACCCCATCATGAATAAGGTGAACTACATCTTGAACTTCATACTTTACTATTAAGGTATATAATAACGACAAGAAAGTGTTGTTCTTAATGCAATCTTCAAGGCAGTCTTTGAGGGTTGGAGTGCTGGCTAAATAAGGAGCACGGGATACATCGCTTTTGTCGAGCTCTCTCTTTCTCCTGCACTTCAGTCTATACCTTATGTTGCTTTTTCTAGTTCGCTTTTCCCGCTCTCTTTCACCTTTCCGAGAATAGTGAAAATGTGTGCTATCTTCGAGGGCAAGCAAGAGTCGATTTCGGTTAGCTAGATATTGGACTGCCAGGGTATATACGTACATAGAAGATGATGTCCAGCTATATATGAGGGCTGAGACGACAACTACGCGATATCAAAGCAGGTCACCATCTTCGTGGATGACTTTCCGATATAACAGGACTACTTGATCTTCTAACCTCTGGCGCCTCAGAAAGGTCCGAGCCTGAGCGAGTTAGAGAGCGGAGCTGAAGGGGAAGGAAATATGTCTTCTCAGCGGCTTGTTAAACATCATAGCAAAAGCGCTGCAACTATCCTCTAAATTACCTCGGAACATCCTAAAATACTACAATGGCTATATATATCGCGATAGTAGATGAACCGCTTTTTTCGTGTCACTTCGTATCAGCCACTATTGTAATGCCAGTCTAGCTTTCCCTTTCCGTAGTCAGATCTCTCAGAGATGTGGGTATTATAGAGGGTTCCTGCCAGCTGAGCTTCGTCGAATCTTCATTCCTCGCTTTCTGGGTCGAATCCTCTCCACCTGCTCTCTTCCCCTCCCTCTACTTTGATATTCCGTCAATATATAATAGAATCTTCAGTGTTGGCTTTCTTAAAGGTCATCCATCTTTATCCTATTCCATGAATGTACTTAGTAAAAATTTCTCAAGGTTTGAGCGCATTCAGAGTTTATGATCTTCTTTTTCTTGCAGCTTAAAAGGCAATCTTGCTTCCAACATAAGCACTCGTGTATCAGCATGAAAACAGTAGCCAACCAGTTCTTCAAACATTTGCTATTAACATTTTGAACCTACTTCATGAGATTTTTACTCAAATAAACCGGGTCGCTATTGTGGATAAACTCCAAAGTGTCTCAGTATCATCCCAAGCCTCGAATTTAGGACTAAAGGTCTCTCGAGTCCATTAGACAATGGATCATTTGTGTTATCCTGGATCTAATGAAATCCACAACCATCACACCTCTAGATACTAAATCTCTTACAATATTAAGTAGGATTTGAATATTTTTCTTTATTTTTATTGAATTTCAAACTTTTAATTTTAGAAATTGTGGTCTTATTATCATAATGTGACGAGATCGTTGCAAGGTTCGAAATATCGATATCGATATTATATCAATTGACACAAAAAACTAGCCTTATGATATTCAAATATATCGGTGATATCGGTAGAAATCTCTGAAATATGGTAAAAATATTATTTTCGCAAATTAGGATCATCTTAGTTCATAAAATAATAAATAATATACAAATACACTTATACGCAAGAATGTGGTGTGTTTAGCAAACCAAACATTACACATGTAGCTTCTGTCAATGTTGACTTTTGATTGCTGACTGCTGACAGGTAATGGAAAGGAAGTAATGAAATTTGAAACACAACAACTTAGATACATAAACGACATGATCTAGCATATTAACTTTATATCACATTACATATCACATATAAATAAAATACTGCGTTATATCGGATATCAAAAAAAAGGGAATGTTCATAATAACGTATAATTTCTAAAGAACATCATTCATAATTTTGAATGAAAGAAGATGGTTTAAAATATATTGGAAACAAAACTTTCTAATTGAATTAAATGAAACAAATGCAGATTAGAGAAACATTTGAAATATCGATATCGATATCATATCGATTGGTCTGGAAATGGATATATCGGGATATATCATGAATATCAGTTGAAAAGATCTTTAAAAATGGGTCAAAAGAGAAATTTCTTATGAATTAAAACCATCTTAATTTTTGAAACAAATAAGTAATGAACGAATACACTCTTATTCACATGAAGGATATGTATTTAGCATATTAACAATATGTTACATTGTATACCATGTAAAATCAAAAGTCTTAGCGATATCAGAAATGAAATAAACAAACATCATATAATATGATGCATACTAAATAGTACATAAATTCATGATCCAGAAATTTGAAAGAAGATTATCTAATACAGATTAGAATTCATCGTTTCGCTTGAACTAAGATAATCAATGTCAATGGCTTGTCTTAGATCCATATTGACTTGCTAATTAAAAATTCAGCTATTTATTCATGTTGGATTTGTATCCACGTCTGTCAATACATGGAGCATAATATATGGAGCATGATGAACACTACTTTTCACCCCTCTTAATTAAAAAGAATTAGCGTCGATTGTAGTAGGTGATAGTGCAAGTCATAAATGACCACAAAAGAAATAATATAAAAATTATTTCAATATGATCGATTTATTTATTTTACTTAGACAAGTCTCAAGGTTGAACACAGGAAGGAAATATGAGGGTTTATAATTAATTTTCAAACAATTCAGGTATTTGGGTTTTGAAAAGAAGTGACTTTTCTATAGTTCTTTTTAATTTTGTATTTTTTTTATGGATTTTTAAAATCAAAGATGCAATTAATTAAAGCAAGTAGGATGCATGATTTTTATAAATAATTTATGAAGAAAATAATGCAATGCAATGTATGATAGAAAATAAATAATGCACCCTTTTAGAATTTTCTGAATGATGATGGATGCAAGGATAGATGCAAGAGCAATTAGGCCAAGCAATTCAATCAACGAGCCTTCCCCCTTCAATTAATCTCAGAAATATTAATCAATTAATCTCAAGTTAAATTCCAAATTGATTCCCTCCATTTCACAGTTTACTAAGCAATAAAGATCAATGACAAAGAATATATGTGCTCGAAATAATCAAATAATTATTCAAATATATTGATGTCAAATAATATCTCAAAATCAATAACTTAATTATTATATATGATAGATAATGAAATAAGTTTCAAAACAACATAAAGAACATCAAAATCGGATCACAAATGCATAAGATATCAATAACTGAAGTTCAAGAGCATAAATACAATAAAATTAAAAATATTCCAAATTAGACCTTTAGAAGGGATGTTATATGATTTCTTGACTGATGTAATTTGCTCCATGACGAGGGCTGTGTGCGTAGATTCCAGAAGCTAGAGGGGTTCAGGGTGCAATTCTCTCCTCGCTCACGTGCATGGAACACATGAATGGGGAGTCTTCAATATAAATCTTCAAAAGCGGAAGACACTCTTGGATAAAAATAAGCGGAAGACACTCTTGGATAAAAATCCCTTCGCATGTGTCACTCGCGTAAGGGCGCTGCTATGGTTAGTTCACGTCCTAAACCTCCACGTGTCTTGCTGGGGCTAGAAGGTTCCACCCGAGGCTAGAAGGCTCGGGTGGTCGATTCGAACGATGGAGATTGGGCATTGTACCGAATTGAAGGTGTGCTATACACCGGTTGTTCTTCACGTTCTTCATCCTCTTCTTCTCCGATTCGCAATTGTGGCTCAAGCAGGATGGAATTCTGTCGTGTCCGATATACGCTAAGTTAAGAAGATGTTTTTAATTGTTCGTGCGTAAAAATAATTAGCCTTGCGTTGTAGGCGGCAATCGGAATCGGTCAAGAAAATAACCACACAAAATATTCGTCGATTTTAATAAATGCGATTTTATGTTTATTTTACTTGGTCAAGTCCCAAGGTCGAACACAAGGAGGCAAAGGAATAACCTAAAATTATGTCTATCAAAGTTCGTTCACGGTTTTTCGAGGCGGTCTTTTTTTGGAATTTTTAATGCGATAAAGGATGCAAAATGCATGTTTGGCCTATTTTAGGAACTAAAATGTCAAGTATGTTTAAATGATGTCCGAAAATACGAAATTTGGCCACAATGTAAATTATGATGAAATGAGTGCACTGTAATTTTTTTGGAATTTTTGGATGCAATATGAATTTTTTTATGAATTTTTAAATGAAAACAAAACGAATTTCAATATTTAATTATAATAAATACTAAACCAACTAATTTTCAAGGATCAAAATTATCTAAGTTCTATCACTAGGTGATTGATCTCAGAAAAATCCTAAACCTCGAAAATATGAGATCTAATACCTATTAAAAATTAAATACTGAAATATGCAAAATGATTTTTACAAAACAAATTATACACGTAAATGCAATTCTTTTGGGCACAATGTCAAGAACAATTAATTATACAATATATGATTTTTCGAAGATTTTTAGAACAATGGTTAATCAACTATAAAATTAAGAGCATAGACTGGGTAAAATATGCAAATTTACATAGAATAATTAATTATTAATTAACCATCAATCACAAAAATATTCGCAATATGCCAAAATGTATAGAATTAATGGAAGAACATCATGCTATTTTTTGGATAATTAAATAATGAAATATAGAGGTCCAAAACTGTAGGGGATTATAGGGGTATGTATGCAATATTTATAAAACTCCCCAGCCCTGAGGAGCGAGTGCGTATATCTACCAAATCTGGGTACGGGTTGCTATGCATTTTCTCTAGAGGGGCACATGCCAAGCACGTGCCCTCTGGTGGGCGGCTTGAAATGCAAATAATGAGTCCTCCGGGGACTTCTCTGAAAATGATCCAGTGGGTCACGTGCGCGGGCACGTGACCCCTGGGCTGAGGAGAGGCGGAACGGTGAGGAGGGACGACCGAGGCAAGGAGCCACCGATGGGTGGTTGTGCTCCTGTACGGGGACGAAGGGCGAAGTCGGCTCCGAGAAGGTGGCGGCGATGACGCTGGGTCGCGGCGGAGTTGTGGTGGAGGTTGTCGGAGAGACGCTGGCAGAGTAGCTCGAAGAAGATGGTGGCATAGTGGTCGAAGGTCGATGAAGTTGGTGGTGAAGCAGGCGGAGGTCGTGGCGGAGTCGGTGGCTCGACGGCTGGCCGGAGGGGGGTGTAGTCGTGGAAGATCCAATGGCCGACACACGGCCGACGGACATCGGGGAAGAGGAGGGTCGGCGATGTGGTCGACGCAACGGTGAAGATAGAAAGAGAGAGAGAGGAGAGAGAGAGAGAGAGAGAGAGAAGGAGAAGGAGGATACCTGAAGAATTGGGCTCGAAGGCGCACCCCGCCGGAGCTGAGCAGCGGCGAGGGCTTTGCTGCGACGAGGTGATCACCTCGGATCACGCCGGCAAGGCCGTCACAACAACTTGGGAGAACGACGGATGGTGGCTTTTGGAGGGTGGCGTGGCTTTTATAGGATCTGGAGGCTGCCGGAGATGGAAGGACATCGGGGGCGATTTGGAATTCACGTGATGGAGATTGATGATCGGCGATGGCCGAAATTGAGGGTGCGATCGGAGATAGGCGAAATCGTGGAGATCTTTGGCGGCGCGAGATTTGAGGGAGGCGGCGGAGAAATCCACGGAGGAGGTGGGTGGCCGAATTGGGAAGGGGGGCCGAGGAGGACGACGTACATGCGCCGTTCGATCGAGCGCGATCGGATGGCTCCTGTCGCGCCACGTGGAGAAAGGGGGTGTGAAAAGGAGCGCATGTGCAGTGCGCGTGCGGGCGGCACGTGCGCTGCACGTAAGCGGCTTTAAATATTTTTTTAATAAAACGAGTTTAAAAAATGACAAAAAATGGCTGATACGTGGCGGTCCCAGGGGATGCCACGTGTCAGCACCAGAAAATTCGAGAAATTAATACTTTGTAAAATACGAAATAAATAGCAAACGACCTCGGATCAAAAAAGTTTCTTCACAAAAATTGCTCGTATCGATGAGATCTACAACTTTCATGAAGAATCAAAACCAAAATCGATCAAATGCACAAATTGAATTTTTGGGGTATCCCATGTACATCGAATACCTTAATTTTTAGGTTTTGTAATTTTTTTTATCATTTTTAAACTAGATAAACATTTGAAAAAATATGATAAAATCAAAGATAAGTAATTACAAATTAATCTATTTTTTTGGATTTTTATTAATTAAGAAAAAGAAGAAATAAAATAAAATAAGAAAAAGACCAATTTTGTACAAGTGGTTAATGAAGACTCGGACCCAATTTGTTTCTTTGATTTCAAGCTAAATTTGGATTTGGATTTTTATGCATTTTAATGAAACTTTTATCAAAGAAGATAAATCAAAAAGAAAGAACTAAAATAGGTTAATTAAGTACATAAAATAATATGTCAAAATTAGCTAAAATACAAAATGTAAAAAAGAGGCCCAAAATCCAACTTTCACATATGAGATCCGAATCACTTGAACTTGGTCTTGTTTTGAAGGTAATTGAATGTACATTAGTTCAAAAGTGAGTAGGATTAAAACGGACACTGGATGAGGAAGATATGAGATTTTAGTCTGGAAATCCTGAAACTGGGGTTTGGGTTTTTGGTCCATTTATTTGGGTTAGTGATTTTTTTGTATTTTTTTATTTATTCTTGTTAATGATATGTACACAGTGGAGGTGGTTTTGTGTCATTTGGAGTTAGCATGAATGAGTTAAAAATCCGGGAAGTTAGGCTATTTGCAGGTCATTTTGGCTTGGATTTTTGGCTTCTTATTTTGTGGAGAAATTAGTGCTAAAAAGCAATTCTTATGAAAACATGCATGAATGCTAATTATGCAGAATAGATGCCTACATGCTGTTGATTTTGAGGGATTTGAGCTTAATAAATGAGATTTAGAGTGATGAATCCGAGATTTCATCATCCCCCTATACTTAAACCATGCTCGTCCCTGAGCATCAAAAAGAAATGCCATGAGGTGAAATGAGATTGGGTTCCATACCAAGAGCATGAGCTGAAGGTGAACCTAAACTCAACCTTTGGATTATTTGTATGTCGGAACTTCTGTGAGACTTAGAATTTTAAAATCAACAGCCCCTCAAGTTCTACATATCATTGATACGGTTTCGTCTCAGAAGTCATCTTAGATCAATCCTCTTCCCAAAGTATACCCTATGAACATTGAACAACCGACTCATGTGTGTGAACGGTTTTAGCTCTTTGCATCCAGAATGGCCGGACTACCGTGCAAACCTCCTCTCCCGTAACTCATCCTCGGGGAGTCAGGTATTTCCTTGTAAGGTCTGCCGCGCTGTGTTCACAATCGAATTGGGGAAGAAGATAGAAGAAGGGGAAAAGAACGGAGGGTAGCCAGTGTAGTCACCTCTCCTTGTGAAGCTGGCCAGTGTAGCCGAGTCTCTACCAAGATCTGCAGATTTTCTTGAAGCTTGGACCTTTTTGGTCAGATGTTTATTTGGTAGAATGCTTCTTTTGTATTTGAAATTCTTGGTGGTTCTACTTGGATCTTGTTGTGCCCCTACGGATATAGAATCTTTTTGTTCCGTATATTTTTTGGGGTCTTAGAAAAAATTGTGCCCAGCCGTCCATCCCTTTTCCGAAGCTTTATTTCAACCCGTACTCCGGTCTTTAGATTTCCACGCTAACAGAAAAGAAACTCACACAGTCTTCAAACATCCCGTCTGAGTTGAGTTAAGTGCATAGTGCGAGAGTACAAATTAATTCCTTATTTCAGAGTTGTACCCAGAATGAAGAGACCAGGCTAGACACTAAGAGTCAAACTCTGCATATTGTCATGTGGAACTTAAAGAATTAAGTCAACGACATGAAGTTTCTAAAATCCTAATTCTCGGTGAAGTTCCTCTGAAAATTAGGTGGATTAAGGTCAAGTCCAGATCATTCTCGGTTTCTGCTCATAACTCGGTTCAGAACCCGATGACTTTTCACATATGCAAATGAATGCGATGTTGGATGAAGTGCAAGTGTGTGGAATGCAGACACACATTTTTTTCTTTTGAAATTTTTTTATGCAAGGGATTTTTTATGCAAAAATGAATAAGAAGCCAAAAATTTTGGGCACAGTCAGTGTTAGTAGCAAATCTCCTTTTCTTTTCTTTTTTTGATTAATTTCCCACCCCGTAAATACATATAGACTTACGTGAAAGTATGAGGTATGGCTAAAGTATATACACAGTATATATACAGACCCCCCTATACTTAGCGAGTGTTGTGTCCTCAGAGCACAAGACGCGTAAAGAAGACATAGCTCGGGCTAAGCGTAAAAGAGTAAATTTTTGATATACAATGGTCCGCCCCCCTATACTTAGACTGTGAATAGTCTAAGTATAGAAGAAGAGCGCAAAAAGAGGCGGTCGGGATATGTAAATGAGGACAGTATATACATGTGGGTGTCGGTTCCCCCTATACTTAGGCTCCGGTCAGCCTAAGTATAAGAGGAGGGTGGAAATGGAACGATCGGGAGATAGAGTGTGATGCAGGGAAATGGTATGTACAGATGGCATCGGTCCCCCCTATACTTAGGCCTTGGCCTAAGTAGAGAAGAAACTGTACAAGGGGATCGATGTGGTTGGGAGGGAGGGTGGGACTGATCTGATAAATCTTCAATGTCCTCGCTCTGCGTGAAGTAGTTGACCTCAACTTACACTGTATGCTCTTTGGATGATTCTATATATGGCTTTAGTAATTTTCCATTCACTGAGAAAGGTTGTGCATCATCTTTGAGTTCGGCAATATCCACACTTCCATTGGTATGCACATCGATGACAATGTAGGGACCCGTCCATTTTGATTTCAGTTTCCCATGAAAAAATCTTCAACCGAGCATTAAACAACCACACTTTCTGACCAGGGACGAAGGTTTTATCTCGAATGTGTCTACCATGCCATCTCTTGACCTTGTCCTTATAAATCACACTGTTGTCATATGCCCGAATTTCGGATTTCAATTAGCTCATTTAGATTTAAGTCTCGACATAATTTCCCAAGGTGGCAACTCCAATTCAACTTTTTGATCGCCCATTCTGATTTGTGAATCAATTCTGCAGGTAGATGGCATGACTTGCCATAGATCATCCATAAAGGGTGAAGTACTGATGGAGTCTTATAGGCTACTATCCTATAGGCCCACAGAACCTGATCCAACAGTTTCGACCAGTTCTTCCTATCTGGACAAACCAACTTTTGAAGAATACTATATCACCACTCTATTAGAAACCTCTGCCATGCCATTAGATTGTGGATGATATGGGTTGGCTATTCTATGCTCAAATTTATACTCTTTAACCAAAGATCTCATTTCCCTATTCACGAAGTGGCTTCCTCCATCAGAAATCAAAACTTTTGTTATCCCGAACCTTGCAATGATATTATCCTTGATAAAACTTACACACGGTTTTGCTATCTGCGGTTCGGGTTGGAATAGCCTCTACCCATCTAGATAAGTAATCAACCGCTAACAAGATGTACTCAAATCCATTGCTATTGGGAAAGGGACCCATAAAATCAACCCCCCATGCATCAAAAACATCACAGAAAACCATTGGTTGCATGGGCATTTCATCTCTATAACCAACAGTCCCTCCCATCTTTTGGTAAATCGGGCAAGACCGTACAAATTCATTAGCATCTCGAAATAGGGTCTGCCAGTAAAATCCACATTGGAGCACCTTGTGTGCGGTTCTCTTTCCCGAATGGTGTCCTCCAACCTCGAGAGTATGACAATGTGTGAGGAACACTCTAGTATTCCTCCTGAGGAATACATCTTCGCCAGACACAATCCGCTCCTTCATAGAAAAGGAAAGGATCGTCCCAATAGTATTTTCTTGAATCCGATTTCAATCGATCAATCATTCTCTTGGTCCAACCAAAGGGAACTTTCTTGGAGACAAGATAGTTCACAATGTTGGAATACCATGGGGTTAAATCAATAACGCAAACAGATTCGTCTGGAAAAGTTTCCATAATAGGTCCAGTGTCAGGATAATCATTTTGCTCAATTCGGGAAAGGTGATCAGCAACAACATTCTTTATTCCAGGTTTATCTTTGATTTCCAAATTGAATTCCTGAATTAACAAGATCCATCTCAAAATCCGTGCTTTGGCATCTTTATTATCCATAAGATATCTTATTACCGTATGATCAGTGAAAATTATCACCTTGGAGCCCACATACGTATGAGCTGAATTTTTCAAGGGCCCAAACAACTGCGAGCATTTCCTTTTCAGTTACCGTATAATTTCTCTGTGCAGGATCCTATACTTTGCTTGCGTAGTAAATCGCATAAGGAATTCCATCTCGTCTTTGTCCAAGCACAGCTCTGACAGCAAAATCCGGTGCATCAATCATGATCTCAAAGGGAAGAGACCACTCGAGAGCTTGTAATGTTGGTGATTCACATATTTTCTTTTTCAGGAGCTCGAAGGCCTCTAGACACTTGTGATTTACACTGAACTCAGTGTCTTTTTCCTAAGAGCTCAGTCAGTGGGCGGGTGATCTTTGAAAAATCAGGGATAAACCTTCGATAAAATCCAACATGTCCTAGAAAAGACCTCACTGACTTGACGTTGGTTGGTGGCTCAAGTTTCTTGATCACATCCACCTTGGCAGGGTCGACCTCCATTCCCTTTTTGGAGATGACATGCCCCAACACGATACCCTCGGTCACCATAAAGTGACTTTTCTCCCAGGAGAGTACCAAATTAACCTCCTACATCTCTTGAGGACTCGGTCCAAGTGCTCTAAACATGTATCAAATGAATCACCATGAACCGAGAAGTCATCCATGAAGGACTTCCAAGAAATCACCCATCATTTCGACAAATACGGCAATCATGCACCGTTGAAATGTGCCTGGAGCATTACAAAGCCTGAATGGCATGCGCTTGAATGCGTAGGTACCAAAGGGACATGTACATGTGGTCTTTTTCCTGATCCTCGGGAGCAATAGCAACTTGATTGTAGCCAGAGTATCCATCAAGAAAATAGAGGAATGCTTTCCCTGCAAGTCTCTCCGAGATTTGATCAATAAATGGCAGTGGAAAGTAATCTTTCTTGGTCGCAGCATTCAGGCATCTGTAATCGACACAGACGCGCCACGACATGGGAACTCGGGTCGCGATCTCTACCCCTCCTCGTTGGTGACCATCTGGATTCCCGACTTCTTAGGGACAACATGAATGGGGGGCACCACTTGGAGTCAGAGAAGGGGTATATAAAACCTGCTTTGCACCATTTCTCTGTTTCTTTCTTAACTACTTCCCGAAGATTGGGGTTTAATCTTCTCTAAAATTCACGGGAAGGCCTTCGGTTATCCTCAACATAAATTTGGTGCGAGCAGAGAGCGGGGTTGATTCCTACGAGATCCGACACAGTCCAACCAATGGCTTTTCAATTTTGCTCAAGGACTTCTAGTAGTCTAGATTCTTGGTCCATGGTTAATGACGAGCCTAATGATCACATGGAATTTATCTTTGGGTCCATTAAGAAATGCATATTTCAGTGTTGGAGGAGAGGTTTTAGCTCTGGCAAATCTAAATCATCAATCAAGTCTGGATGAATGTTTTTTAAATCTGGCTCTGTGCTGGTTGGCAGTGAATCATTCTGTAAATATGCTAGCCACTAATCCTGAAGAAATGTGAGTCGGGTCGTAAAAGTAGTGCGGTAATTCGACCAAAGCCGCGTCCGACTCGTCATCAATTTTTCTTAATTTTCCCAAAGAAGATGGGATTGACAAATCTGAAAGGATTCTGTGTCATCAAGATTATAAACATCCGGGTGTTTAGATTTGTCTAACAATATCTCGCATACTAACTGGTGCATTGTTTCTTCTTCTGTTGTGGTGTTAGCAATCTGAAGGTCTGGCAGTTGGTCCATGGTCCAGTAGTGCTGATGAGATTACACTCGGATGTTTCGGCATCTTCAGTGATGGATTCAGAATCTGGTCTTTGCCACTTTGTTTGTTTCATCTCCAAATCCACTTCTCCATCTAGGGAGCAGAATTTCATCATTCTGGTGCCGTAATCGAATACAGCCTTGACGGTTCTTAAGAATGGTCCTTCCAAGAATGATTTGCGATTCCTTCCAATGGTTTGGGGTCTCCATATCAAGGACAGTGAAGTTCACTTTGTATTCCGTACACTCGACCATAATGATAACATTTTTCACTTCTTCCTTAGATCTTTTAGTGGATTTGTCAACGAATTGGAGTAAAGATAATGATTTCTGGAGAGGATCTAACTCCAATCTGTAATATAAGGATAAGGGAAGAAGATTGATGGAAGAACCATTGTCGAGAAGTGTGCGTGCGAACGCAATGCCACCAATGCAACTTTCCACATAATGAGCACCCAGATCCTTTTTTTCCTTGGTAAATGCTGATTTCTGACGCATTTGGTAGTGGCCACTGTCAGGACACGAGTCTCCAAAAACTGATTTGTTTTCTTTGTACGAGTCCTGTGGGAGTACATTTCATTTTCAAGTATTTCTGAAATGCTGGATTACTGACCACATACTGATCAAAGGGTACTTTGACTATGAATATTCTGTTGGCAGAACTTTTCCATCACTGGGTCATTTTGAATGTTTTACTTATGTTTTCCTTTCTTAAGAGCATGGGGGAAAGGAATGTAAGCATTTGAGACAGGAGAAAGAGAGCCAGAATCATAAATAAGAGCATCTTTATTAGATTTGGAGTTCTTATTACAATCATAATAATTATGTTGCTGAAATGGTGACAAAGGTATTTTTGCAGCAACTAGAGGTTCAAGGTCCTCTGCGGTCTCCATAGATGCCTTTCCTTTATCTCGTGCTGAACTCTTCGGGCATCCTTCTTCTTCATCCTCAGAAGCATCCTCCGGTTGATCTTCCGAGTCTTGATGGTCTGATTCCCTTGCCCGGTCAGGTACGACCACGGTCCTTCCGCTCCTGAGTGACAAGACATTGATATTGTCAAACGAAAGGATCTCATGCTCAGATATGGAGAAATCTGAATAGTATACCTGGACATTGTGTTGAGATGATTGAGACCTGTTCAAGCCATTTGGTTTGGCTTGAACTTGGGCGGGAATGGTTGTGGCTGGGGCTGTCTGTTCATCCTTCCAACGGGACAAGCGATTAACATCAACCCGTAGATCGTGCAACTCATTTCGGAAGCTGTGAATTTCTTCAAGCATCTGACTCTGGATATCGACCGGTTCTTCTGGAGGGTTGGATGATTGAGTTGATTGTCTAGGAGCTTGATATTGGTGATGGTATTGCTGAGGTTGGTTCTGGCGATTGTAGAGCAGCTGCTGCCTCGAGTGCTGAGTGTGCTGTGGAGCTGTAGGAAATGCGGCATTGTAGAAGGTGGGTGGACGTTGATATTGCTGACGGTCCTCTGTTTTACCCTGTCGGGTAGTGTCCTGTGTGTACCAAATGCCGTTTATCTCGAATGTTAGAGGCGAGGCTTCTTCTACTATCTCGGCTGGTGGAGGTGGCTGCTGGGAAGGCAGGGTACATGATTGGTCCTGAGCCCATGGTTGCTGTTGTCCTGATCCTGGATGCTCCTGGACCATGATGCACATGATAGACCGGGGCTATAGGAGCAGTGGATATCCCTATCTTCGATACCTTCTCAGTTAGCTCCTCCATTTGCTTTGGAAAATTGGGAGATCCGGTTGTCGATGTCATTCACCCTCTTATGAATTTGTTCCACAACTGTTAATTTATCTGTGATGATGTTCATGTTGGGGATGAAATCCTCTGCTATTTCTGCGACAGTTTGCTTCCCTCCTTTGGCTTGAAAGGTGTTCAGGGAATCAGTGTAAGCTCTGCTGGCGATTTGTGAACGGCTTATCTCCACCATCTTCTCCAGTATTTTCCAGACGGTCTCAGCTCCTCGGGATGTGTAATTGCCTCCACAGGCAGCGCTGACTAAACCCTGAGTCCTGTAGTTAAGGCTAGAATAGAGTGACTGAATCAGGATGTTATTATCTAGGTCATGGCAGGGACATTTCTGCAGCAGATCTTTGAAATCTATCCCATGCATCACAAAGTGGTTCATTCGACATCTGAGAGAAACTAGTGATGCGAGTCCTCATTTGATTGGTTCGACTCAAAGGGCAGAATTTCTTTAAGAATAGGTTCTTGAACCTATCATAAGTGGTCACCGTCACTCCTACGTTTTTCACCCAGTAATCTGCCTTACCTTTCAAGGCAAAAGGTAGTGCAGTGAGACGAATGTAGTCCTGGCTGATTTGTGGGTGCCTCTGATTAGAATATACCAGCTCCAAATCACACAAAAATTCATATGGTTCTTCATTTGCATTACCATGAAATTGTGGTAATTGACTCAGGAAGTGTGGCTTCAGTTCATGGTGAACCTCTGGCTAAGGTGGCTGCAAGTAATTTCTAACTCTGTATTGCCCGGGATTGTATGCGGCTTCCATTGGTGGTTCTTCTTCTGCATTCAACCGTTCTAGCTATTCCTCATTAAATTTTGTTGCTGCTCAAACGCGGCTAGTCTTGCGAGAATCATTTGCATTGGATCTTCATTGAGTTCATCTTCATGATTGCTCTTCTTTGGAGGCATCTTTTGTGAGTGCTTCTTTTCACCTTCAGATTGTGAAAAATCAGAGTCAATAGTTTGGAAAGGAATTATAAGAGGAGGATTCAAGGGGAAGGTGTCCCTGAACCCAAGGTGGTTCTGAGTAAGAGTGCCTCAGAATGTTTGAGACTGGAAGTTTGTGGTGGTCAGAAAAAGGGTTTGCGGAGTCCGAACAGAAATTACCACAATCTTCCATTCTCGAATCCAAGAGATTAACAAGAGGTGTACGGTTTATGATCTAGGCACAAGTGTGCGGTATTCGATGATCAACTAAGTTTTACGCACAAATCAAACACAATACAAAGTTTTGTTTCACCAACTCACTCAGTGAAGGCCATAAGAGTTCGGCCAGTTATCTTGTCAATTTTTAATTGGTGAGAAGTCAAATCTTGCAAACCATTTAAACGAGGTGTTAGGTGCCTGTATTTCTTGACCGACTGTCCCGAATTCTAACGACTAGTTGCACCTACTTTCAGCCAGTATGGAAGGAAGTAAGGACCGTAGAACGACTACCCTTTACTTGAGGACGGAGCCCTTACGCAGTGTCCTCTAAACCACCCACTCTGCTAAGGAAATCCAGACCATTTACCGGCTACCCGTTAGATCCTCACTAAGAAGTAGCTAATCGTTTTTTTGTAGAATTAATAGTCAGTATAAAAATCCTGGCTTGGCTCTATCCTAGTGTGCGTCTCTCTCCTCGCTGCAAGATAAAATCAAACAATGTCGGGGTTGCTCTTCCGCAAGAATTCTTGATTTTATGGGTTCTTAAGATCGGCTATATTTAACAGTCCCGATTTTAATTAGGTGATCACTGAAGAATTAAGTGGGCAGAAATATACGTCTACCGTCCAATCCCAAATTCCTTTAAAAATTATGTGACAAAACAAGAGGGAGGAATTCGGAAAAAGCCGATGCACACGGAAAACTATGATGTATGCTGAGTTTAGAAGACTTACAGTGAATCATCGCAATCTCCATGTGGGATGCTAGACAGAATTGAAATTATTCTATATGAGATGCGAGCCGATGAAAAACCGCACCTAAGCAGAAAGTTCTATTAGCGGGGAAGAAATGAGTTAAATTTTGGCTAAATTGAACGATCTATGTGCGTCTCGATTAACAGTGTAGTGTGACTTAATCCTACGAGCACAATCAAAAATTAAAAATGCTCTGAGAGCCATATGTGCAAGTCTATTCTAATCGCCACTTAAGTCAGGCCCCACCCTCACCGGAGAGTGAAACAAGCCCACGACATAACATAGAAGAAAGTTCAGAGGTTTTTTACATGCTCGAGAGTCCAAACGGACACTGTTGTAAATGAGCAATTAATTACAAAAATAAATTACCGAAATTAAAACCTAGACTTTACGCTCTCTCACGACTGGACTCGATCTTAAATTAATTGCGGCTTTTTCGGATGTCGGTGAAGATGCTTCGGTTTGTTGAAAACCGCTCCACGTACGTCGGGTACCTCGCAAGAAAAATAAGAGAGAAATATGAGAGAGTGACTCAAAAATAAATCAAAATAAAATGAGAAAAATAGATGCTAAAAATAAATAAATTAAATTACAGGAAAAAATGGACTTTACAATGAGAAATTCGGGGGTCAGACTACCCGAATACGGAAAGTCGAACAAAAATTTTCTAAAACAAGAATCTAAGCCGTTTGCCTCCCCGGCAACGACGCCATCTAACATGTCCGATATACGCTAAGTTAAGAAGATGTTTTTAATTGTTCGTGCGTAAAAATGATTAGTCTTGCGTTGTAAGCGGCAATCGGAATCGGTCAAGAAAATAACCACACAAAATATTCGTCGATTTTTAATCAATGCGGTTTATGTTTATTTACTTGGCAAGTCCCAAGGTCGAACACAAGGAGGCAAAGGAACAACCTATAATTATGTCTATCAAAGTTCATTCACGGTTTTCGAGGCGGTCTTTTTTTGGAATTTTTAATGCAATAAAGGATGCAAAATGCATGTTTGGCCTATTTTAGGGACTAAAATGTCAAGTATGTTCAAATAATGTCCGAAAAATACGAAACTTGGCCACAATGTAAATTATGATGAAATGAGTGCATTGTAGTTTTTTTTTGGAATTTTTGGATGCAATATGAATTTTTTATGAATTTTTTAATGGAAACAAAATGAATTTCAATATTTAATTATAATAAATACTAAACCTACTTATTTTCAAGGATCAAAATTATCTAAAATCTATCACTAGGTGATTGATCTCAGAAAATCCTAACCTTGAAAATATGAGATCTGATACTTATTAAAAATTAAATTACAAAATATGCAAAATGATTTTTATAGAACAAACTATATATGCAAATGCAATTCTTTTTGGGCACAATGTCAAGAACAATTAATTCTACAATATATGATTTTCGAGAATATTTAGAATAACAGTTAATCAACTATAAAATTAAGAGCACAGGATTGGGAAAAATATGCAAATTTCCACAGAATAATTAATTATTAATTAACCATCAATCACAAAAACATTCACAATATGCAAAATGTAGAGAATTAATGGAAGAACATCATGCTATTTTTTAGATAATTAAATAATGAAATATAGAGGTCCAAAACTGTAGGGGATTATAGGGTATGTATGCAATAATAATAAAATAAAAACCACAGAGGAGGGGGCTTGTGCGTAATTACCAAGATGTCTGGGGTACTATCTGCAATTTCTCAAGAGGGGCACATGCCTCTGGTGGGCGGCTTGAAACGCAAATAATGAGTACTCCGGGGGCTTCTCTGAAAATGATCCAGCGAGTCACGTGCGCAACACGTAACCCCTGGGGCTGAGGAGAGGCGGAACAGGCGAGGAGGGCCGGCCGAGGCAAGACACCACCGATGGGTGGCTGCGCTCCTGTGCGGGGCCGAAGGGCGAAGTCGGCTCGGAGAAGGTGGCGGCGATGACGCTGGGTCGCGGCGGAGTCGTGGTGGAGGTCGTCGGAGAGACGCTAATGGAGTAGCTCGAAGAAGATGGTGGCATAGTGGCCGAAGGTCGATGAAGTCGGTGGTGAAGCAGGTGGAGGTCGTGGCAGAGTCGGTGGCTCGACGGCTGGCCGGAGGGGGGGTGTAGTCGTGGAAGATCCAATGGCCGACACACGGCCGGCGGACGTCGGGGAAGAGGAGGGTCGGAGATGTAGTCGGCGCAGCGGCGAAGATAGAAAGAGAGAGAGAGAGAAGGAGAAGGAGGATACCTGGAGAATTGGCTCGACGGCGCACCCGCCGGAGCTGAGTAGCGGTGAGGGCTTTGCTGCGACGAGGTGATCACCTCGGATCACACCGGTGAGGCTGTCACGACCACTTGGAGAACGACGGATGATGGCTTTTGGAGGGCGGCGTGGCTTTTATAGGATCTGGAGGCTGCCGGAGATGGAATGAGATCAGGGGCGATTTGGAATTCGTGTGATGGAGATTGATGATCGTCGATGGCCGAAACCGAGGGTGCGATCGGAGATAGGCGAAATCGTGGGGATCTTTGGCGGTGCGAGATTTGAGGGAGGCGGCGGAGAAATCCATGGAGGAGGTGGTCGGTCGAATTGGGAAGGGGGGCTGAGGAGGACGACGTACATGCGCCGTCCGATCGAGCGCGATCGGATGGCTCCTGTCGCGCCACGTGGTGAAAGGGGGTGTGAAGGGGAGCGCACGTGCAGGGCGCGTGCGGGACGGCACGTGCGCTGCACGTGAGCGGCTTTAAATATTTTTTTATAAAACGAGTTTAAAAATGACATAAAGTGGCTAACATGTGGCGGCCCCAGGGAATGCCACGTGTCAGCACCAAAAATTCGAGAAATTAATACTTTGTAAAATATGAAATAAATAACAAACGACCTCGGATCAAAAAAGTTTCTTCATGAAATTGCTCGTCTCGATGAGATATACAACTTTCATGAAGACATCATAACCAAAATCGATCAAATGCACAAAGTGAATTTTTGGGGTATCTCATGTACATCGAATACCTTGATTTTTATGTTTTGTAATTTTTTGTCATTTTAACTAGATAAAAATATGAAAAAAATTATGATAAAATCAAAGATAAATAATTACACATTAATCAATTTTTTGGATTTTTATTAATTAAGAGAAAGAAGAAATAAAATAAAATAAGAAAAAAGACCAATTTTGTACAAGTGGTTAATGAAGACTCGGACCCAATTTATTTCTTTGATTTCAAGCTCAATTTGGGATTTGGATTTTTATACATTTTAATAAATCTTTTATCAAAGAAGACAAATCAAAAAGAAAAGAACTAAAATAGTTAATTAAGTACATAAAATAATAGGTCAAAATTAGCTAAAATACAAAATGTACAAAAGAGGCCCAAAACCCAACTTTCACATATGAGCTCCGAATCACTTGAACCTGGTCTTGTTTTGAAGGTAATAGAATGTACATTAGTTCAAAAGTGAGTAGAATTAAAACAAACACAAGATGAGGAAGATATGAGGTTTTTAGTCCGGGAATCCTGAAACTAGGATTTGGGTTTTTGGTCCACTTATTTGGGTTAGTGATTTTTTTGTATTTTTTATTTATTCTTGTTAGTGATATGTACACAGTGGAGGTGGTTTTGTGTCATTTGGAGTTAGCATGAACGAGTTAAAAATCCAGGAAGTTAGGCTATTTACAGGTCATTTTGGCTTGGATTTTTGGCTTCTTATTTTGTACAGAAATTAGTGCTAAATGCAATTCTTATGAAAACATGCATGAATGCTAATTATGCAGAATAGATGCCTACATGCTGTTGATTTTGAGGGGTCTAAGCTTAATAAATGATATTTAAAAAAAGAGTGATGAATCCGAGATTCATCAAAGAGGTGGCGAAACTCCAATGATTCCAGGAATGTTTGCTCCTCAAGGAGGGTTTCATGTTATTTAGGAAACTAAGTGTGAACTCCTTATTTTTATTACATCGATTATCTATTTCTATAACATTCACAAGCATCATTAACACCCTTTTATCTCATCTCAAGCTCTCGTAGCTATAGTAGAGAGGAGGAATGGAGACCGCATGCACAGGTCCACTCCATCTCCACCTTGAGCTCGAGAAAATCAATTCAGATTTTAATACTTTTGTTGTAGGGTTCAATTAATAGATTCTGATAAATTAGTTGGTTCGATTAATTTGAAATCCATCCATTGAGGGAATGCGAACCAACAACCAGATCTGTTATTTTGATATTTGATTTGCCACTCGTTGAATCAGTGGATACAGATCTCAAAGAGGCATGGCATGACCTAATAAGTAAACATCCCTGGAAGTGGTTTCTTCTGTCGCCAGAAGTCTATCTATCTCTTTTTTCTTTCACCATGGCTTCTCTTCTCTCGAGTTTTGTTCAATGAGTTACTTTTGAGGATGATCTCCTCGGTGTACGTAGACGGGGATCGTGTGCCATCGTGTCATATGAGCGATTCGGTAGTAGCCTATAACTGGTATTGTTGGGATGATATCCTTTGTAAGGACAGTCCTTTACGGATGCTTCAATGATCTCTTCTCTAACTTATTTACTATTTTATTTGCTGCAACTAGTTTGTCTTTATGCCCTTGATGAATCTTGCCCTAATATGTCATATCTGATATTGAATATTCTTCTGTTTATATGTTGTAATTGGGATATGAATCGGAAATGCATAATTATAATTCTATTAGTTTACGATGCATTATTTATGATTCTTATTAACTCAGATAATTACTATTTATTGCATATCATGTTGATCATGTTAATAACAATCTTAGAGAGGATACTGGAATCGGGATTAAAAATTTGTTGGATACAATGTTCAAATCAAGGACAGATACGACAGAGATGCCTGAAAAATTCGGTAGTCAGAATTTTAAGTGTTGGCAACAACACGTGAAAATATGCTTAACAACCATAGGATTAATCTCAATGCTCAAACTGAATGTCCTACGGTGGAAAAGAAAAAGTCCTCACCTTATAGCCAGAAAGCGTAATATGTATGTAAAGAATACGACCGTATATGTCATAGTTGCATCTTTTTGGTTCTGCCAAATATGTTGTTTAATGTATATTGTTCGTCCATACATATTGTGAAGGACTACAGGAAGAACTGAATAGGAAGTATAACATTGTGGATCTCAGTATAGAGAAATACTACGACGCAAAGTTCTTGAAGTTTTCCATGGCAGATGGGAAGTCAGTTTTTGAACAGACATACGAGTTTCTACCCCTATTCCATGGATTAGAAGGTGCAGAGATGAAACTTTCAAATAAGTTTCAAGTCATTTACATCATAGAAAAATTTCCTAAGTCATATGAAGACTTCGGTATGACTCTGAAACACAAAAAGAGGGAAATTTCTATGGATGACTTGATGATGGCAAATCACTATAGAGGAGGAACACATGAAGCAAAAACATGTGGTTCCTGTTGATGTTTACGCTAAGGTTAATTTCATGACTTTTGAATGGCAAAAAGAAAAGGGATAGTAACAACAATAAAATAAAACGAAAGAGTAAGATCCAACAAAAGATAAAAAAATAAACCCTGCTAATATTTTAATCAGGTTGACCATTGAAAGAAGTATTGTTCAACCTTAAAGGCTCAATCAAAGACTACAGATGGAGTCCTTAAGTGAATATGATCACTGCGAGACTTGAGGTTAGTGAGGGGTATGTCTCTGTGAAACATAAACTATATCATATCCATGACCCTAATGAATGGTTCGTGAATACATGATCCAATGTTCATATTTATTCTGACAGAACTTTATTTTCTTCTTATCAGACCTGCAGTGGTGGGATTGTGAAGATGGGAATGATTCTGCGGTTAGGATGCTAGGATCATGGCAAGTCAACCTGAGGTTTTCCTTTGGACGCGTCTAGACTTTACACAGGATGTTGCATGTCCCTGACGTGAAGAAGAATGTTTTATCTAGCTCTATCTTAGTTAGAAATGGATTTGAATTGAACTTCAAATGTAATAAAGTTGTTATTCTAAGACATGTCAGTTTTTATGGAAAGACTATTTGACATATTTTTATTTGTTGTTTCGAATTAGATGTGATTCAGTGAACATTGATTCAGTGAATGTTTTGAATTATGAATGTTCTAATTCTATATCTCATGTGATTAATACTTTAGAATATTGTGATTTGTGACATGGTAGATTGGGACATGTAAACTTAAATTAAATTAAAAGAATGCTGAATTTAGAGTTGATCCCTAAATATATTGTTGATAAAACTAAAAAATGTGACATTTGTGTGAAAGCTATGACACCTATGTAGTTTTCAGATGTCTCTAAAGATAGCAAGATCTTGTGTCTAGTGCGCACAGACATTTGTGAGTTTAATGGTGTGCTGTTCAAAGACAATACGAAATATGTTATCACCCTTATAGATGATGATAGTAGATACTGATATGTATATCTAATGAAACCCAATCTTTAAGAATGATGTTAAGATACAAACATGAAAAGTGTTTAAACGTCTTAGGTTAGATAGATGAGATGAATATACTTCTAACTTGTTTTGCTCCATATTCATCATAATCAAATGTGATAGTAAAATGAAAAAATATGATCTTAACTGACATGATCAATGCTCTCCTACAAAGTTCTGAACTTCCAACCTCTACGTTTTTTGAACCTTGAATACATCTTGCCATATTCTTGAATATGGTCCCTCCAAGACATATGAAAAAGTGTCCTTTTGAATTCTGGAGAAATAGAAAATCAAGCTTAAAGTATCTCAAAGTGTACGGTTGTCTCACTAAGATTTTACTCACAGAACACAAGAAAAGAAGGTAGGTACTAAAGTTGTTGATGCGATTTTCCTAGGTTATTTGAAAAATAGTTTTGCATATAGGTTCTTGGTAATTTGGTATGAAATACCTGGCAAAAATACCAATAACTATTATTGAACTCTATGATGCTCCCTTCTTTGAGGATGTCTTCCCTATGAAGATTGGGATTCCTCATAATTTGACCAATGATATTGCATCCACATCAGGATCTATTCCAGATCAAGTGGAAAGGATAACAAATGTGGGTATTGAGATTCAGCATGAACCCAATGATCTTTCAGAAGAAATTGAGCCAAGGAGGAGTAAACGACCACGGATAGCCAAGGATCTAGCTAATGACTATGTTGTATACCAGATTGAGAGTCATCCACCAAGTTATAAGGAAGCATTGGCTTTATCTGAAGTAAAATAATGGAAGGAAGTTGTCAAATCTAAGATGGATTCCATTATGGCTAACAGAACTTGAGAACTGGTTGATTTACTGTTTAACCCGAAAATCGGTGAGCTTAAGTTCCACACAAGGCGGGAACTCAGTCGCTGAATCGACCACGCAAAATTCGGATTAAAACAACAATTAACCCACAAGAGATAAATCAAGCAATGAATGTAAATGTGCGGAGTTAAAATTTATTATAACTCTACAACAAAGATGTGTATAGTGCAAGTATTGTAGAGGTCGAACACAGGGAGCAGACAGGTAGATCGGGGCACGAATGCTCAAAAATGTGTGAATGTGATCAAAGTGTCTATCTATGCTATTTTTTGTGGGTTTTTAATTTTATATTTTTTTATTTAATTTTTAATTTTATATTTTTGTATTTTGATTTTTAATTTACTGATTTGTATATTTTATATTTTGTATTATTTTTTTTTCAATGATAGAATATAGAAACAATGTAATAAAAGAGAGAAAGAGGTATTTATAAAAATAGATAAAAATGTTCAAAAATTAGGAAATAAAGTCTTTTTGGTCTTTTTATACTTTTTTACTGTTTTTGTGATTTTTGGGTAATTTTTAGAATCTTTTTGGTATTTTTAATTAGCAAAATAAAGAAAACAGTGGCAAAAATGCAAGGCTGAAACTTAAAATGGAGAAATAAAATAGCAAACAGTAACAAAAATTCTCCAAATTAATTTTCACTTAAAGATAAAAAAACAAAGAAAATTCAAGAAAAGAAAACACTATTTTTGGATTTTTTTTATGGATTTTATATATTTTTATGAAGGTTTTGAGAGTTTTGCAATTTTTTTGGAGTTTTGTTTTATATTTTTTTAATGATTTTTGGCTGGGAGTTAAAACAAACTAAAATACACAAAATATATTTTTTTGGGATTTTTCTGAAGTGTTTTTATATTTTTTAGGGATTTTCTAAGCTAGACAGTGCTGAAATTGACTATTTTTGATTTTTAATAAATATTAAAATAGAATAAAATCAAAAACTAAATATGTGGCGTGGAAGAACAGGTATCCAGGAGCTTAAGCTCAAAATTTGAGAATTTTTGGCATCAAAAAGAGGCTCCAAATAATTAGATCAAGCAAGCACAAAATATGGGCCTGGCAGGGGCACAAATGTAAACAGACAAGGCTACAGGGGCACGCCTGCAATTTTCGCATAAAATTACTACTGAAGTAAATAATTTCTGGGCCAACGACAAATTACAAAACCCGCAAGGGGTGTTCTGGCAAAGAGTCCACCCACGCGCGTGCAAAGCACGCGCCTGGGGAGGACTAAAATGCAGATTCCCAAAGACCAGGGGTGTTCTTGCAAAGTATCCACAAAAGATATAACCTAATAAATTAGCTGCTGGAATATTAAAGACAAGAACTGTGAGGGTAGTCCTGCAAAATTCCCAGGAGGCACGTGCGTGAGCACGTGCACCTGGGAAGGACTATTTCGAAATTCTATGAAGGTTGATGGTGTGTCAGCAATTCTTACAAAAATAACACAACGGCATTGGAAAGTTTTTGGTCTAATTAAAAATGCAAAAAGAGTAGGAATCGAACATGCAAAATTCCCAACTCAGGGGCTGATCGAACGGCAGATATCTCTTTACTTGTCCACGTGTCGCGTCCTAGACGCGCGATGCCCCTTCGACGTTGACGACCGCGATTAGATTATCTCTAACTGATCCGACGGCCGTCGACGTGCGAAATCCAACGGCTGCTGCAAGCTAGGACGATCAGAGCAAATCCGACGGCAATGGATGGGCTTGGAAGAACAGGGGGGCGCCGCCGCCCAGAGCGAGCTTCCCCCGCCTAACCGCTCTCCTCCGTCGTCCCGTGAAGATCAAAAGCGCCGCGCCTCTTCTTGGAGGGGTCCTGGGTCGTCCAAGGGCGCAAGGACGGGCGGAGGGGCAGCCGCGCCCAGATACCTCCGGGTTGTCGCAAAAATGGCCCCCGGCGAGATGTATGCGCAAGCACCTGCAGGAACAAGGGGTGACAAGGAACGCGGGCAAATTGCCGCGCTCCTCCAGGTGGTACCAAAAGGGTGGAGATTGTGGGGTGAAAACTCGCGGTGGTGGATGTCGCCGGCGTGGGTCCGACGATCGACGGAATATAGTTTCAATGCTAAGAACGCGATTAACGTGAAACTACAGGACCAGAATTAAACCTATAAGCGATTTTATGCTAAGAAATATAGGGAAAGAGTAGACCTCAGCCGCCGAAGCAGCGAGATGAAACCGCCACGAGCGGTGCTCCGGCGATGGTGGAATCCGCTCCTCTCCTGCGTTAAACGCCGCTGCAAAGGGTCGAGGGAGATCGCTGTCACCGTCCTCTACCTCAAGCACTCCAGGAGCATGCGTGAAACTCGGTCAAAGAGGGTTCAAAAGGCAATGGAGGGTTTGGGGGTCGGTTTTGAACTTGGCCAAGGGGCGATCTTCGAGGAGCGATCACGGGTGCGCCTTTGATCCATTCCCCGAGATAACAAGTAGGCGTGATAGATCAGTCATAGGGGAGAAAAATCCCAGAAGCAATCTAGGTCAAACGATGACCAGATCGTCCTAGAAAAAAGGGAGAAGATGGTCCAAAACTTGTTCTGACACACAGCAGGCTGGGGTCAGAGAGTTGACCGCGGGTCAACTTTCCAACCCCCCTGGTTGGTCCACGTGGACCAACCAGGAAAAAGCCTGGAAAAACTTATTCTAAAATCATTTAAAAATAGTAAACGATTTTATTAATTTTTTATTATAAAATAAAAAATGTTTATTATTTTATAAATTATTTTATTATGATTTTTATTTATTTTTATGAGACATATTTTTACAAGTTTGCATTTATACCCTTATAGGTATCTATATCTATGTATTAATGTATTCTATTTTTTATTTAGGTATTTTATTTTTATTATTTTTATTTCTTATTTTATAAAATTATAAAATACTTTTATATACATAAATATATTTTTATTTTATTTTTCTGATGTATTTTGTATATTAAATAAAATACAAGTATGTTTTGTATAGGTATATGTGTAGGTAATGTATCTATGTCTTTTATTTTGAAGTATTTTATTTTTGTTTTTATTTAGGTTTTTATTTTGATTTTAATGCACATAATTATTATAAGTATTATTTACAACATTATAAAAATATAAAATTATAAAAATAATACATAAATAATAAATTGAATATTTTAATATGTACAAGTATACAATGAGGGTCCAAAAGTCAACTTTCAAACTGTAGCTCCGCCAAATGCGAAACCACCACCATTAATTAGATTATTTTCTTCTATATACAATTAAAGGTGAGTACGCTGCATTTGGAGTTTTTATTTGTGAGATACGGGTCTGGGAAGTTGGCATTCTGGATTTTTATTCAGACCATAACTTTTTATCTTTGTATTATTTTTCAGTGAAATCAATTTTGTATTTTTCTTTATTAAATTATCTACAACTTTCATGTTCAACGTTTCTTTATTTGATGTATAAAAAGTGGAACCAAAAATAGGTTCCAAAATGAATAAAGAATGAATAAAATGTATAGGTATTTTATCTGTATTTCTGACCTTATCTCCCCCTACTTTATTCCTTGTCGACCTATTCATCAAGATGCCTAGGTCTCGGGGTTTCGGGTCATAAAATATTTACAATATTTTATTCTTTTTCTTTTCTTTTCTTTATTCTATTATTTTGGCTTTAAAAACCGCATTTTATACAATATTTATACACATATGCATGAATGCTAAAATGCCTATATTAAGTCTATTTACACGCATTTACTAGGGTTTTTAAGGCCAAAATGATAGAATAAAGATGATGAAACGTGGATTCATCATCCCCCTATACTTGCCTTTGCTAGTCCCTAGCAAACACTTATGCTATAAGTGCAGAAAAAGAAAAATAAAGAAAAGAAAAAGAAGAAAGATGGACCAAATTTAATTATCAAATTTGTCTTCACAAAATCAAAGTTTGGAGCTTAAGTCGGACCTTTGGAATTTTAGTGCGGGCGGAACCTTAATGAGAACCGAATTTGAAATCCAACAGTCCCTGAGAATCCCAAAACTCTGCTCAAATCTCCTCAATAGCCAGGTCAGAAATATCTCAACTCATACGCAAACTCTTACGACTATGAATCTGACTTGTACAGTGTAAGTGATGGTGGCTCTCCCCAACTAGAATGACAAAGAAACTGACTTCTCCAGTACGACAACCCAGTGATTCCCCAATCCAGCAACTCCATCCTCGAGGAGCGGGGTATTCCCTTCTAAGTTCAAGTGGCAACCAGCTCAAGAGGAGGGGTTGAAGAGAAGAATGGACGGTAACCAGTGTAGCTACCTATCCTTGGATGCAAGACCAGTGTAGTCAAGTCATCCTGCTGGAGGCTCACATGATATGACTTTGGAACTCAAGCTTGCTTATTGACTTTACAACATATGTACATACTTTGCAGGCTTTTTATTTTCGTACATGCTTGAACTCTTTTTTTTTTCTTTCTCTTTTTTTTTTTGAAATACTATTCACAGCAGCATTTACATAAGGAGTTTTTCCTCTTGAGCTAGTAGACTATCCCTCTTTTGAAGCTTTATCGCAACCCACAACCTCCTGTCTTTAGACTTCCTAATCACTGGATGGGTTGGGGTGCACTTCCCTCCCTAGAGGAGGACAAGTGTTTCCACTTGTGTGCGTCTCATACCGGCAAATCCAATCCCCTCACCACTCCAACTGAGTTGAGCCATGTGAAAGGTGCAGGTGTCCAAGTTAGGTCATTATCAACAAGAATCGTGCGTGTGCTCCGAAATACTCTACTTAGGCAGTCAAGAATCCATTGAACCAAGTCTCGTGATCCTCAAAGAATTAAGTCAACTAGACCTGAAGTACCTCAAACCCCATTCCTATAAGGTTCCTGTTATTAGGTAGATTATAAGGTCCAATCAAGCTCCAATCTTCGGATTTTACTTAGACTCGTTCAATTATCAAACTCAATCCGAAAAATGCGAATGCTATGTAATGCAATGCAGAAAATATTTTTGTGATGCAATTTTCAAGGATTTTGAACTTTTTATGGATTTTGAAAAGATGATGCATGCATTTTTTGTATTTTTCAAAAAGATTTTTCAAATGTTTTTGGATTTTAATTTTTTTGCAAATGTTTTTGGGAATTTTTGAAAACAAAAAGATTTTTGCTGAAAACAAGGTGAAAATATGTACACGGGAGTGCTTCTTATATATACAAGAAGTTGATTTTAAGAATTTACAGGGTAAGTGATCAATTTTATACATATATATATAGTGGATTTTTGGTGTGATGTGTATATTCCTCAAACTGATTTGAAAACAATTTACACACAATTTTTGAAAACTATAGTCCAAAATAGTTTTTACAAACATTTTACAAACATGTACACACATTTGAAAATCATTTTGCAAAAGGCTTTCAAACAGTATATATAGGTTTTTCAAATCATTTTTGCAACCATTTTTCAAACCATTTGCAAATCATTTTTCAAACAATTTATTTCACACAAAGAAAATAAATTTTACAAACCACACATTTTTACAAAGGTTGAAAACATGTAACAAAATATTTTCAAAATAGTTTTCAATAGATGTTCACCAAGATTTTCAAACTATTTTTCAAACATTTTGCAAAAAACATTTTCACCTGATTTATTAATCAGTAAATACCAAAAGAATTTGAGGAATAATCACATCTTTTTATTAAGAAATTTTAATGAATTTTAAAGAATTATTAGCCATATGATCAAAAATACGAAAGTACGAGTTATGGCTAAAGTATATACGTAGTATATACGACCCCCCTATACTTAGCTTGAGCTATGTCCTCATAGATCAGAGAGAAAAGAGAAGACATAACTCGTACTGAGTATAGGAAAGTCTAAAGAATACCGGAATGAATAAATGAATCAATGAATGAGAAGTTGACCGTCCCCCCTAAACTTAGGATCAAATAATCCTAAGTATAGCAGACTGTACACAACGCAGGGAGGGCCAAGGGTGGGAATGAACAGATCGTACTCAGATTGTCTCCCCCTATACTTAGGGTAAGATATCCCTAAGTATAGACAAGAAGAGGAGACAATGGAGAGGATCGAAAAAGAATGAAGGACACTCGGGGTGCACACCCCCCTATACTTAGGACAAAGTACGTCCTAAGTATGGAAAACTGTCTACAAGGGCGGCACCTTTTCGGTAGATGAAGAAGATAGAATAGGAAAAGAAGAAAAGAAGAAAAGAAGAAAATAAATCGAAAGATGGCAGAAGATAGAGAAGGATATACACGTCACTCCCCCTATACTTAGGGTAAAAGAAGCCCTAAGTATAGGCGACAACAGGAGTAATGAAACGGAACGAAGAAAGAGCACTCGGCTCGTCCACCCCCCTATACTTAGGACAAAGTACGTCCTAAGTAAGGCAGACACGAGAATGGGTAGACGAGCAATACGGTAGAGAGAACCGAAGTACACATAAGAGAATATACAACAGAGATGAATGTACACATGATCAAGAAGGTAGAAAGCGAACCTTCTTGCGGGACCGTGGAGGAATAGATCTAGTGTGGTGCAGGTCGACATCGGGGTCCACAGTGGACGGAATCCGATCAGGGTCGACAGAAAGTAGATCCTCAGGGGCCCTAGGGTATGAAGGCACAGACTGGGTAGTGGAAGAAGTACGGCTCGGTCCGACCTTGGGAGTCTCTGATTAGCGCAGGATCGAGAGCAGTTGTATTGACTCACAAGGCGAGTCAACAGTCGGTGTCTTTACCACTACAAAATCCCGGTTTAATCAACAAATAACCCACAAGCAAATCAAGCAATGAAAAACAGGTGTGAGTTAAGATTTATTTTTAACTCTGCACAAAAGATGTAAAGGGCAAGTATGCAGAGAGTTCGAACACAGGGAGCAAACAGTGAAGTCCTAGCAAAAATGCTAAAATGTGTGAGTGTGTGAAGTGTCTACACTAAGCAAGCAAGTCAATCAAATTTTTGTGGGTTTTTAATTTTTAATTTTTTTATAATTTTTAATTTTGTATTTTGATTTTTGATTTTCTGATTTTTATATTTTATATTTTATAATTTTTATTTTCTTTTTCAATATTGGGAAGTAAAGGCAATATAAAACAAGGCAAAGTAAAAGATTTATAAAAATGCACAAAAATGCTCAAAAATTCAGGAATAAAATGTTTTTAGTCTTTTTAGGGTTTTTTACTGTTTTTGTGATTTTTGGGGATTTTTCTAGGTGTTTTTGGTATTTTTAAGGGCTGAAATAAAGGAAAACAGTGAGAATAGGGCTGGCTATAAGTAAAATGTACTTTAAAAGTATCAACCAGTACTCAAAATAATTCACACTATTTTTCTAATAAAGAGAATAAAATAAGTGACAAACAGAAGCTGAGTTTGTATTTTTTGGATTTTTCTACTATTTTATATATTTTTTTGAAGTTTTTGAGTATTTTTCAATTTTTAGTGTTTTTCTTTTGAAATTTTTAATGATTTTTGGACTGACACTACAATAGGATAAAATAGACACTATGTGAATTTTTGGGAGTTTTTGGAGGTGTTTTACTATTTTTTTGGTATTTTCTAAAGTAGACAGTACACAAAAAGGTTGTTTTTGATTTTTAATAAATATCAAAATAAAACAAAATCAAAAACTAAAATATGGGCGTCAAAGTACACCTATCCAGAAGCTTAGTCCTATTTTTGTGGAATTTTTGGAGTTAAAATGATATTTCAAATAAATCCAACAAACATCCAACTATTAAACAAGCCTGGCAGGGGTATATGTGCAATATTCCAAACATCCAGGGGCTAACAGGCAATTTTCCACAAAATATTACACTATATATTCAACTTCTGGGACCAAAACGTAAATACAAGACCCGCCTGGGCACGCCCGCAAATTACCCACCAGGGCGCGTGACTTGCACGCGCCTGGGAGGGACTGAAATGCAATAAATCAAAACCTTGGGGCCTACTTGCAAAATAGCCAGAAATATTACACGTGATACCACAGTTTTTGTACTGAAACGAAATAAACAAAAGATCAGGGGTGCCTCTGCAAAATGCCCACCACCTCACGTGTACAGGTCACGTGAGGTGACGTGGCGGAGGACCTCAGTGCAAATATCAAAAGTTTGGGGGCCTACTTGCAAATATTACAAAACATTTAAGCTACAGACGAAAGTTTAAAAACTAAATATTAAATACAAAAATGCGCAAGGGGTGAGTTGCAAAATACCCTCTTGCGCGCGATCCAACGGCGGATGGAGGGCCACTTAAACACGTGGCGCGTTGTGGACGGCCGATGGCGCTTCGCGAATGTGCGGCCAAGATTAGATTCTCCTGAGTTGATCTGACGGTTGAGGCTGAAGAAGATCCAACGGCTGCTGTGCGATCTGGGACTCCTCCTCGATCCAACGGCTGGGAAGAGGGTTGCAAGATCGGGGAAGAACGCCGGCGAAGGTGAGCTTCTCCGACCTCGATCTCCCTCCTCCGGCGACGATAGGTCCTCAAAATGGACGAGGAGCTTCCTGGAACGGTCTTCTATCTCCTGGGGGCGTCAAAAATCCACGGGGAGGCCCGTGGTGCTCTCGGGCAGCGGGCGGAGCTGGAGGGCTGCTGCTGCTCCGGCGAGCTCCAAAACTCGCCTCCAGGCGCGCGTGAAGTGGCTTGGACCTGCAAACAAAGTCAAGGGGTCCAGGGCAAACTGCCTGGACCCTCGGGTGGCCTTGTGGATGGTCGAGTCGAAATGGAGATGCACGGCCGGAGGTGCGCTCCGGCCAAGGTGCTTGATTTGGCGAATCAGTGATCGTAACTTCAAATTTCTTTAGGGGTTTTCAAGTTTACACTAACAGGAATCTAAAGAAATAAAGGAAAAGGCGGGATGAAGGCCCTCGATGGCCGGAGCCAGAGGATGAAGGTTACCTCGACGCCGTCACTTGGCGGAGGTGGTGGAGTCTTCCTCGACCTCGTTCGCCTTGGCTGAGAGGCTCGCGGCGGAGCTGTCACCTCCGGCAAGGCTTGGAGCGCAAGAGAGGCGGAGAGGGGTGGACCAAGGGGACTCGGCTTTGATTTGAAAATGGAGGGGCGGTTTTATTTGGTTGACTCAGTGGCTGAGAAGCTCCAAAGATCGAGATTTCTGGGGTGATTCAGCGATCCACGCCCCCATGTAATCACTTGGCGGGATAGAGGGATGAACGAGGAGGGATTTTGCAGAAGGAATCAAATCGAAATGGTGCAAGTCCGCTCCTCGAAAAAATGGAGAAGTTGGGTCAAAGATAGGGCTGTCAGAGGGTACAGGGTGGTAGGCCACCTAGTTGACCGAGGTCAACTAGGGTTTGCACCTGGTTGGTCCACGTGGACCAACCAGGAAAAACCCTGTAAAAATCATTTATTAATTCAATTAAAAATAGTAAATGGCCGAATTAAATAAAAGTTATAAAATAAAAAATGTTCAAAATTTTATGTAGTATTTTATTCTGATTTTTATTTATTTTTATGACATATATTTTTACAAGTCACCTTTGTAACCCTATATAGGTATAATACCTATGTTCTTTTGATATTTTATTTTATTTTATGTATTTTTAATCTTATTATTTTTATTTAGTATTTTATAAAATTATAACATACTTTTATATGCATAAGTATATTTTTATTTTATTTTTATGAGATGTTTTGTATATTTAATAAAATACAAATGTATTCTATACAGGTATAAGTATATACAGTATACCTATGTATTGAATATATACAATTATTTTATTTTCTATTTTCCTTTACATTTTATTTCAATTTTAACGCACATATATAGTATAAGTAATATTTACAAAATTATAAAAATATGAAAATGAATAAATAATGAATAAAGAATAAATTGAATATTTTATTCAGTACAAGTGTACAATAAGGGTCCAAAAGTCAACTTTCAGACCGTAGCTCCGCCTAATGCGAAACCACCACCATTGGATAGATTATTTTATTCTATATACAATTAAAGGTGAGTACACTGCATTTGGAGTTGTCGTTTGTGAGATACGGGTCTGGGAAGTTGGGCTTTTGGATTCTTATTCAGACCATATCTTTTTATCTGTACCTTCTTTTTCTGTGAAATCAATTTTGTCCTTTTCTTTATGAAATTATCTACAACTTTCATGTACAAGGTTTCTTTATTTGATGTACAAAAAGTGGAACCAAAAATAGGTCCAAAAATAAATAAAGAATGAATAGATTGTATAGGTATTTTCTCTGTGATTCTGACCTTATCTCCCCCTACTTGATTCCTTGTCGACCTATTCATCAAGATGCCTAGGTCTCGGGGGTTTTTGGTCATAAAATATTTACAATATTTTATTCTTTTTCTTTTCTTTATTTATTCTATAATTTTGGCCTTAATTACAGTAATTTACACACTGTTGAGATGCACATGCATGAATGCTAAGATGCTGGTTTTAATGCTATTTACAGGCATTTGCTAGGGTTTTTGGTGCCAAAATGATAGAATAAAGATGATGAAATGTGGATTCATCATCCCCCTATACTTTACCTTTGCTAGTCCCTAGCAAACACTTATGCAATAAGTGCAAAAAGAGAAAAGAAAGAAAAGAAAAAGAAGAACTTGGATTTTACTTGATTATCAAACTTGTCTTCGCAAAATCAAAGTTTGGAGCTTAAGTCGGACCCTTGGGAAATTTAGTGCGGTCGGAACCTTAATGAGAGCTCAATTTGAAATCCAACAGTCCTTGAGAATCCCAACACTCTGTCCAAGTCTCCTCAATAGCCAGGTCAGAAATACTTCAACTCATACGCAAACTCTTACGACTATGAGTCTGACTCGTACAGTGTAAGTGATATGTAGCTCCCCACCTCAGAAGTAGCAAAGAAACAACCTCCTCCAACCTGGTAACTCTAATCCCTCGGTCTAGCAACTCTTTCCTCGAGAAGCGGGGTATTCCCTTCTAAGTTCAAGTGCGACCGGCTCAAGAAGAGGGGGAAGAAGTATAGACTTTTGGAAGCTCAGCCAGTGTAGCTGAGTCTCCCGCTGCAAGCTTCATGAGATGTAACATGGATACCATAAGCTTTTGCTTTATTGAACTATATACATACTCCGGTGGGATTATTAAATTTTCAATCCGACCCACCACTTTTTTGGAGTTCTTTTTGCTTTTTTTTTTTTTTCAATTGCATCTGTACAACATATCTACATGAGCAGCATATACAAGAAATTTTCCTCTTGAGCCAGTAGACTATCCCTCTTTTGAAGCTTTATTGCAACCCACGGCTTCTGTCTTTAGACTTCATCACCACTAGACCAAGTTGAGGTGCACTTCCTTCACTATAAGAAGAAGAGAGGTTCCGCCTAGAAGTACTACCCTCATATGCTACCCCAAGCTAAAGGAAGCTGCCTCCTCACCACTTCATCCGTGGAGAGCTATGTGAAAGGTGCAGGTGTCCAAGTTAGGTCATTATCAACAAGAGTCGTGCGTGTGCTCCGAAATACTCTACTTAGGCAGTCAAGAATCCATTGAACCAAGTCCCGTGATCCTCAAAGAATTAAGTCAACTAGACCTGAAGTACCTCAAACCCAGTTCCTATAAGGTTCCTGTTATTAGGTAGATTTTAAGGTCCAATCAAGCTCCAATCTCCGGATTTTACTTAGACTTGTTCAACTATCAAACTCAATCCGAAAAATGCTAATGCTATGCAATGTAATGCAGAAAATATTTTTGTGATGCAATTTTCAAAGATTTTGAACTTTTTATGGATTTTTGAAAAGATGATGATGATGCATATGCAGATGCATTTTTTTTGTCTTTTTCAAAAAGATTTTTCAAATGTTTTTGGATTTTAGTTTTGCAAATGTTTTTGGGAATTTTTGAAACAAACAGATTTTGGCTAAAAACTAGGTGAAAATATGTACACGGGAGTGCTTCTTTATATATACAAGAAGTGGATTTTAAGAATTTACAGGGTAAGTGATCAATTTTATACATCTATATATAGTTAGTGGATTTTGGTGTGATGTTAGTATTCCTCAAACTTATTTGACACAAGCTTTTCACATAAATTTTGAAAACTATAGTCCAAAATAGTTTTTACAAACATTTTTACAAACATGTACACTCATTTGAAAATCATTTTGCAATCGGTTTTTCAAAACAGTATATATAGGTTTTTCAAATATTTTTGCAACCATTTTTCGAACCATTTGCAAATCATTTTTCAAACATTTTATTTCACACAAAGAAAAGAAGTTTTACAAACCACACTTTTTTACAAAGGTTGAAAACATGTAACAAAATATTTTCAAAATAGTTTTCAATAGATGTTCACAAAGATTTTCAAACTATTTTTCAAACATTTTGCAAAAAACATTTTCACCTGATTTATTAATCAGTAAATACAAAAAGAAAGTGAGGAATAACGACATCTTTTTATTAAGGATTTTTAATGAATTTTAAAGAATTAGTAGCCATATTATTAGGAAAATACGAAAGTACGAGTTATGGCTAAAGTATATACGTAGTATATACGACCCCCCTATACTTAGCTTGAGCTATGTCCTCATAGATCAGAGAGAAAAGAGAAGACATGACTCGTACTAAGTATAGGCAAGTCTAAAGAATGAATGGATGAATCAATGAATCAGAAGTTGACCGTCCCCCCTATACTTAGGATCGAATAATCCTAAGTATAGCAGACTGTTCACAAAGCAGGGAGGGTCAAGGGTGGGAATGGACAGATCGTACTCAGATTGTCTCCCCCTATACTTAGGGTAAAATATCCCTAAGTATAGACAAGAAGAGGAGACAATGGAGAGGACCGAAAAGAATAGAAAAACTCGGGGTGCCAACCCCCCTATACTTAGGACAAAGTACGTCCTAAGTATGGAAAACTGTCTACAAGGGCGGCACCTTTTTGATAGATACAGAAAATAGAAAAGGAAAAGAAGAAAAGAAGAAAAAAAAGAAAATAAATCAGCAGACAATAGAGTGCTATAAACAGATGGATCTGTACAGCGGAAAAGAGCATTGATCACCATGTATGAGATGTAGATGATGAGAGTCAAAAGACACATCTCATACCAGAAGAATGGGGGCAACGTCAATGGTCGGTGGATCATGATCAAGATATAGTTTCAAGCGTTGACCATTGACGCGGAAGGTAGCGGAAGATGACGGTTCGGATATGTCGATGCTGCCATTGTCATGTACCTTCCTGACCACATACGGTCCTTTCCACTTGCTCTGCAATTTCCCTGGAAATAACTTCAGCCTGGAATCGAACAACCATACTCTCTGATCTGGCTCAAACTGTTTATGGCTGATATGCGAATCATGCCATGTCTTCACTTTCTCTTTGTACTGTAGGCTGTTGGAGAAGGCTGTATCTCTCAACTCCTCCAGGGCTGCCAATTCAGCTCTTCTTTGGTCTCCTATACTTTCTGGATCTAGAAGCAACTCAGTAACTGCCCAAAAAGATTTGTGCTTGATCTCCACTGGCAAATGGCACGGCTTGCCATAAACGAGACGAAAGGGAGATGTCCCTAATGGATTCTTGAAAGATGTCCGATAGGCCCACAGGACCGAGTCCAAAAGTTGCGACCAATCTTTTCGGTCTGGGCGGACAACTTTCTGCAAGATAGTCTTTATCTCCCTATTCGATACTTCGGCAAGACCATTAGTCTGAGGGTGATAAGGAGTGGCAACCCGATGGTCAATGCCGAACTCGTCCGCAAGGGCCCTGACTTTGTCATTGATGAAGTGAGACCCCCCGTCTGAAATCAAGACTCTAGGTACACCGAACCGTGAAATGATATTTTTCCTCAAAAATTTGCAAACGGTTTTAGCATCTGCGGCTCGGGCGGGGATGGCCTCAACCCATCGGCTGACATAATCTACAGCAAGCAAAATATGCTCGAATCCCTGACTCTTAGGAAATGGGCCCATGAAATCAATCCCCCATGCATCAAAAACCTCACAGAAGTGAATGGGTTGCATGGGCATCATGTCTCTCTGTCCGCAGGTTCCCATTTGCTGACAGTCAGTACATCTCTTCACGAACTCATCAGAATCCTTGAAGAGAGTAGACCACCATAGGCCGGATTGAAGCACCTTCTGTGCTGTCCTTTTTCCTGAATGATGTCCTCCTGCCTCAAGCTTGTGGCAGTATGTGAGGACGCTATGCTGCTCTTCTTGAGGAATGCACCTCCTCCAGATACTATCCCCTCCTTCATGATAAAGGACGGGATCCTCCCAATGATAAAACTTGGCCTTAGCTAGGAAGGTCTCAAGTTTCTGCCTGGGCCAACCCTGAGGGACTGTCTTGGCAACAAGATAGTTTACAAAGTCGGCGTACCACGGGAGTGAGGTGACAGCCAAGATCGCCTCATCTGGGAATGTCTCAGTTATAGGTGCGCTGGGCTCAGATTCCTCAAGATTCTCCAATCTGGAGAGATGATCCGCCACCACATTCTTGACTCCAGGCTTATCCTTAATTTCAATATCAAATTCCTGGAGTAGAAGGATCCATCTGGTGAGACGTGCTTTGGCATCCTTCTTGGCCATTAAGTACCGGATGGCGGTGTGATCAGTGTATATTGTTACTCTAGATCCAAGAATATATGATCGATACTTATCAAGAGCAAAAACTACGGCCAGCATCTCTTTCTCAGTCACAGTGTAATTCCGCTGAGCGGCATCCAAAGTCCGGCTGGCGTAGTGAATGGCAAACGGTAAACCATCCCTCCTCTGTCCAAGCACAGCCCCAACGGCAAAATCTGAAGCATCCGTCATGATCTCGAATGGGAGAGACCAATCGGGTGGCTGAAGGACAGGAGCTGAGACAACCATGTTTTTGAGAGTCTCAAATGATTCAAGACACTTATCATTGACAATAAACTCGGTGTCTTTGGTCAGCAAGTCAGTTAACGGTCGGGCAATTCGACTGAAGTCCTGAATAAATCGTCGGTAGAAACCGACATGCCCCAGAAAAGACCGTAACTGACGCAGATTGGACGGTGGATTGAGTTTTCTGATGATGTCCACCTTAGCCGGATCGACCTCCATGCCCCTGTTGGAGACGATATGACCAAGGACCGTCCCTTGAGTCATCATGAAATGACTCTTCTCCCAGGATAAGACTAGATTAACCTCTATGCAGCGTTTCAGCACACGGTCTAGGCAGTCAAGACAAGCGTCGAACCCGTCGCCATAGACCGAGAAGTCATCCATGAAGACCTCTAAACAGTCACCCACCATGTCCGAAAAGATGGACAACATGCACCTTTGGAATGTCGCCGGAGCGTTACATAGACCAAAGGGCATCCGTCTGAAAGCATAAGTCCCAAACAGACAGGTGAATGTCGTTTTCTCCTGGTCTTCGGGCGCAATGGCCACTTGATTATATCCAGAGTACCCATCAAGAAAACAATAATGGCTCTTCCCGGCTAACCGCTCGATAATCTGATCAATGAATGGTAGCGGGAAGTGATCCTTCTTGGTGGCCTCATTCAATCGTCTGTAGTCCACACAGACCCTCCAAGAAGTTGGTACTCTGGTAGCGATCTCCTCTCCAGACTCATTGACAACTGTAGTGATACCTGTCTTCTTAGGTACCACATGGAGTGGACTAACCCATTTAGAGTCGGAGATGGGATAGATGAAATCAGCGCTCCACCACTTGGAAATTTCTTTCATGACTACGTCTCGAAGATTCGGGTTCAGCCGTCGTTGGAACTCACGCGACGGCTTAGCGTTATCTTCAAGATAGATGTGGTGAGAGCAAAGCTTTGGGCTCAGCCCCTGGAGATCAGCTATACTCCAACCGATTGCCTTGCGGTTTCTTTCAAGAACCTCCATCAGACGAGATTCTTGTTCTCCAGTCAAATCTGCTGAGATAATGACTGGGTGCATTTCTGGCTCTCCAGCAAGGAATCTGTACTTCATAGACTGCGGCAGAGGTTTTCTTTCCGGACAACTGGGAGGTGGCAGATCTGGCTTCTGATATGAGTGTGTAAAGGCTACCCGGTCTGCATGGGAGAACTCTCGCTCTGCATGAATTTCTGACGAAGGGCGGCCTGATGGATCATCAATAAACTGCACTGGCTCGCACTCTGTCATGGCTGTCGGCTCTGAAGGAATCAGACAAGGCAAATAATCATCAAAGTCATCCCAGTCAATGTCTGAATCCGAGGGATCAGAAGATGATGAGCAAGATTGAAATTCCTCAGCACCACTCATCACAACACTGTCAGCCTCAAAGATATCCTCATCCAGGGATGTGCTCTCCCGACTCTCGATTGCCATGAGCTTGAAATACAGTGAATCTGTAGGCAAGGCGAGGGTCGGTGCTACAGGATCTTTCCAATTGGATTCATCATCAGTTATTTCAAAATCACAAACCTGGTGGATGTCTAGCTCTTCCTCTGTCATCTGCTCGGCTTCGATGAACTGCTCGGAGCATTCTGCCTCTCTTGCTCTGATCTCTTCGATCGTCTCTATTTGTATGGTTTCGCCCTCTACACGAAAGCATACCTTCCCACTGTCATGGTCGGTTACCGCCTTGGCTGTGGCCAAGAATGGACGTCCGAGAATGATGGGGGCATCAGTTACCGACTCAGGGATCTCCATGTCCAACACGACGAAGTCCACGGGGAATTGCAGGCCCTGAATGGTAACGACCACGTCTTTCAATAACCCCTTCGGCCTCTTAATCGACCTATCAGCAAACTGAAGGACGGTTCTGCTTCGAAGAAGAGGGCCAAACTCGAACTGCTTGAGTAAGGCTGCCGGAAGAAGGTTAATTGAAGAGCCGCTGTCTAATAGAGTACGATCAAACTGTTGCTCCTGAATCTCGCATCTGACATAGGGAGCTCCTGCGTCTGGTCGCTTGGCTGGCAATGTGTTCTGAATGGCGCAGCAAGTGTTATGTGTGAGCATATGGATTTGATCTCTGTGCCTCTTCCTTCTTCGAACAGTAGTTGTTTCTTTCAGATTCTTCTTGAAGAAGGGGATATGCTCAAACGCTTCTCGTAGAGTCAGCTGGATTTGGAATCTGTCAATCATCTCATTGCCGAACTCTACCTGCTGATTCTTTTTGGGATTTTCTTTTTTATTCCCCTTCGCTCGGCGGAGTGCCTCAGGGAAGGGGATGGTAGGTGCCTCCTCAGATGGAGGGCTAGGAGTCGGTCCCTGTGTCTGTGAAGGTGGAGAATCCATACAATCATTATCATTCAACACATATGGATCTGCAATTTGAACAGAAACCTTTCCTTTATTCATATTTTTGCTGTTTTTGTTTCTCTTCCCACAATCTCTAGATACAAAATGTGGTGAAGTCACAGAAGTCGGCTCAACAAAAGTAGATGTGGTGGCCTCAGTACCACCACTAGCACCGGTCTTTGCGGCATCAGCACCGCGCTCTGGTTCATCTCCCAAAATGGCGGCTTCAGCACCACCGTCTTCAGCTGGTATCACGACGGCATCAGCACCGTCATCCTGGGCTCCATCATTGGTGGCATCAGCACCACCGTCTTCAACATCATCTGTCGCGGCATCAGCACCGCTCCTCTGCTCTTCTGGCGCTCCTGATTCTGCATTTGGCTGTCGCTCAGAAGAGGCGCCGCCGGCTGGCATCCTACCGCTCCTAGTAGTAACAAAATCAGCATCATAATAGGAATAAGACATGTCACTCAAATGATCACTAGGAGAGGTGTCCTCTGTAAACTCTACCTGCTCAGATTTTGTTTTGTAATTATTAGGGTTTGGTTCGATCTGAGCTGGTATGGCGGCCTTGCCTTTGATGAATTCCCGCATTTCCTGTCGGAACTCATCCATTTCTTGCCTGAAGGATGCTCGCTGTTCAGATAGCAAGCGGGCAAGATCATCGAGTGCAGGGTTCTCAAAGGCTGGACCCTGAGAACCGGACGTCTGTCCCTGCTGGAAATGGGGCTGCTGCTGCTGATACTGTTGCTGGTACTGAGGGGGAGGTTGGGCATAAGATTGCTGAGGCGGCTGACGCTGCCTCCACTGCTGTCCCTGATAGGCGGGACGAGGACCACTGTGGTACTGCTGGGGCTGGTTGTACTGGGGCTGCTGCTGGTGTTGTTGAGGCTGGCTGCTCTGCTGTCCTTGAGCAGGAGGATGCTGTTGGGATGAGGAATCACCATTACCCCAACGGAATCCGGGGTGGTCCCTACGGATTGCGGGCTGAGGGTATCGGTCATACCATATCCCGTTGACTTCCATCAACGGTTCCTGCTCAAAGGAAGGTGGAGGGAGAACTGCCAGTGGTTGCTCCTGCTGATACACCACCATCTGAGTCTCCTGAGATGGCTGTGGCTCTGGATGGTACTGCAACAATGGAACCGGCTCCGCCTGGATATGGTTCACCTGGCGGTATGAGGTGGAGGCCTGGTTGGAACTGTTGCTGCTGGAAGCAACCTGTGACCTGGGAGGCTGTTGGGAATGGGCCTGTGCCTCCTGAATACAGAGAATCTGAGTTTTCAGGTCACTCATTGTCTTGGTGAGAAGGTCCATCTGGGCTAGACCTTGGTTCTGTTTCTTCTCAAGGATCTCCATGCGGTCCAGCTTTTCACTGATAATCCCCATGTCGGCTGCTGCTGATTCGGCTTGGGCTGCGGCTGCCGTCGTTGTGCTGGGCCCGGCATCGATGCGGGCGATCCTCTGAAATGATCCCGCTCCTTGCGGGGGCTTCTGCTGTGTGTAGACTCTGGCTTGGGTCATCACTGTAGAATTTTCTGCCATACCTTCGTATATGGCCCAGACATCGTCTTCACCCTTGGAAAAGTATGATCCTCCGCAAGAGGCGTTCACAAGCCCCTGCAGCTCCGGTGTCAGCCCACAGAAGAAACTCTGCACCAGATTGGGCTTAGAAATGTCGTGATGTGGACACCGGTCTATGAGCTCTCTGAATCGATCCCATGCTTCGTGGAACTGTTCATTTGGGATCATCACAAAGTTGCTGATCATAGCTCTGGCTGCATTTGTCCGGCCAAGAGGATAGTATTTCTTCAAGAATGCGGACCGGAGATCTGCCCACGTGTCGATGAATCGCCCCAGGTGTTTGAGCCAGTAAGCGGCTCTGTCAACCAATGAGAATGGAAAGGCGATCATCCTGATAGTGTCCTCGGTCAACAACCGATCATGGATTGTGCTGCAGATCATCTCGAACTCTTGGAGGTGGAGGTGTGGCTCTTCGGTCGGCAGCCCATGGAACTTGGGTAGCATCTGAATAGTGTTGTGCCGAAGCTCGAAGTCTCCAAGGATTGGTGGGAGTCTGATCCACCGGTGAGTGAGGGATGAAGCTGGGTTGTGCAATTCCCTCATTATGGTCTGTGGCGGTCGATCACCGTCTGGGTCACCTCCTCCTGCATCGGGTTCTCCTCCTTCTCCGCCACCGCCTCCGCCAGCTCGATTCTCTCTCAGCTGTGCTAATTCCCTCATGAGATCACCCATGAATGCACCCTGGTCCCTGATCTGTCTTTGCATGGTCTCCATGGATGCTAGCAATGAATTGTTGATGGCCACCTGATCTATTATGAATGGAGGATGCTCGTGGTCATCTGGGTGCTCGCCTCTGTCTGCCATTGCTTGATTCTCTGAAAATGCAAACGAGGCCATTTCAGGTGCTGATGAATGAGCTGAATTCTGTGATTCACTGTACTCTGAAATAATTGGACTGAGGGAAGGGGAATGGGAAAGGTGGTCGAGGGGGAACAGGATGGATGTGAACTCGGGCTCGGAGAGCGGACTCTCCGAGTTATTCCTAGATGAGTAGGGAGGAGTGCTGGATAGCGGTGCCGACAAGGTCGGCCTAAGAGACCTCCGTCCCATCATCTTGATTATTGGAGAAGAGTGGGGGTAATGCAAGAGAAAAAGAAAATGAGATGCAACAAAATTTTGCACAATTGTGCGGTATTTTTGATCTTGACCTTAATAAATCTAGCAATCAAACGCAAAGCAAGGGTAGATTCACCAACTCAACTCGTGAAGCCGTAAAGGTTCGGCTTTTATCTTGTCAGTTTTAACTTGTTTTTCAGGCAATTATCTTTTCACGAGTCCTTAGAGCGCTACGCCTATAGGAGAGAGAGTACTGCCAGGAGAGTATCCCCGTACTTGTCCTCCTCCTGTGTAACCTGTAACTTGCGCTTTTTGAGGTCCTTGTAACCCTTCCTGGATCCCTACTCAGCCAAAGAAAAGAGGGAGGAAGCCGATAGGCGAAACCGATACTTCGGACCTCGCTCGCAACGGAATCACCCGTGAGCGTACAAGGTCCTACTCGGACGCAGCCGGTGAGACAGACACACCCGTGAAGGCGTGGCCTAGGCTCGGTACTTCGGACAGGGTCGGCGCTCTCACAACAGAGAGTCACCAATGGCGACCAAGTCCTACTCGACTACGTACGATAGTAGCGCCAATACTTCGGAAATCCAGGCGATACACAAGGCAGCCACAAGTTGGGTTTTGGGCTCTAATCCTTACGAAGCGCTCACCTCACTGGGAAGGAAACCTTCCTATGCAACCTGAAAACAAGTGAGGGTGTTACTCTCCCCAAGCAATGAATCCAATTACAGATTTTATTTTGGTCAAGTTTTCTTTAGCAGTCCCTTTTTTAATTTTTTTTGGTGTTATCGCTTCTTTTGAGTCAATTCAAACAAGCGCCTAACGTTTTTGTATTTTTTTCCTTTATCCTACTTTGTCCAAAAACAGAGGGAGAATAGAGTCGGAAAAGCCGTGCAAGTCGGCACAAAGATGGAGATCTCACCTTTGTGCCTAAATGATGCGTGCAAAGTAAGAAGACTTACAGCGAATCCCAGCTCTCTCCATGCGGGATGCAAAGCAGAATATTTAAACCTAATCTATATGGCGAAATGCAGGCGGAAATCGTCCTAGAACAGGCAACTGCTAGCGATAGAACCACAAGTTAGCAAATAACTTTTAATCCGAGTGTCCGGTCTTGGCTCACCCCTCCTCTGCCCAACACATTTGGAGTAGGAGAAAGCGCTTGTTCGGGTGTGAGCTCGCGGCGCGTGGATTTGGAAGCTAATTGCTAACTGTTTAATTTAGTCTAAGTCCAAAACGTAACTATAGGAGCATGCAAAGTTAATTAGGTGTTTGGACCTATTCTAATCGAGTCAAGCAGGACCTAGATCTAGGAGCTCAATCCACAAAAGAAAGTGAAAAATGAAACTCAAAACCGGAAAATGACTGCGATGAAAACACGAGGAAAACGGCGGTGAGCCCCCAGGTGAACAAACACCCGGAAATTAGGCCCGAATGTCTAAGTTCAAGTCCAAGTCCTAGTGTACCTGTATTATTACAAATTAATTGAATATCACTCTCTCACAAATAAAATAAAAACTAATCTAAGCCTCTCTCTCACTCTCCTTGCTCTCTCCTGCCGGCTTGGCTCAAGAAAAGCCGGCTCCACGTCCCAAGGTTGCGTCGGGTCACCTAAGCCACCCGCCTCGCTCCGCGGTCCCTCGCAAGAAGACAAAAGAGATGGTTAGATAGTTCAATCAAGATATATATCAAAATGTAAGAGAAGGATAATGCTATGGTAAACAAACACACAAACAAATAAAAATGAACTACAAGCTGTTGCTCCCCCGGCAACGGCGCCATTTGATTAGCGCAGGATCGAGAGCGGTTGTATTGACTCACAAGGCGAGTCAACAGTCGGTGTCTTTACCACTACAAAATCCCGGTTTAATCAACAAATAACCCACAAGCAAATCAAGCAATGAAAAACAGGTGTGAGTTAAGATTTATTTTTAACTCTGCACAAAAGATGTAAAGGGCAAGTATGCAGAGAGTTCGAACACAGGGAGCAAACAGTGAAGTCCTAGCAAAAATGCTAAAATGTGTGAGTGTGTGAAGTGTCTACACTAAGCAAGCAAGTCAATCAAATTTTTGTGGGTTTTTAATTTTTAATTTTTTTATAATTTTTAATTTTGTATTTTGATTTTTGATTTTCTGATTTTTATATTTTATATTTTATAATTTTTATTTTCTTTTTCAATATTGGGAAGTAAAGGCAATATAAAACAAGGCAAAGTAAAAGATTTATAAAAATGCACAAAAATGCTCAAAAATTCAGGAATAAAATGTTTTTAGTCTTTTTAGGGTTTTTTACTGTTTTTGTGATTTTTGGGGATTTTTCTAGGTGTTTTTGGTATTTTTAAGGGCTGAAATAAAGGAAAACAGTGAGAATAGGGCTGGCTGTAAGTAAAATGTACTTTAAAAGTATCAACCAGTACTCAAAATAATTCACACTATTTTTCTAATAAAGAGAATAAAATAAGTGACAAACAGAAGCTGAGTTTGTATTTTTTGGATTTTTCTACTATTATATATATTTTTTTGAAGTTTTTGAGTATTTTTCAATTTTTAGTGTTTTTCTTTTGAAATTTTTAATGATTTTTGGACTGACACTACAATAGGATAAAATAGACACTATGTGAATTTTTGGGAGTTTTTGGAGGTGTTTTACTATTTTTTTGGTATTTTCTAAAGTAGACAGTACACAAAAAGGTTGTTTTTGATTTTTAATAAATATCAAAATAAAACAAAATCAAAAACTAAAATATGGGCGTCAAAGTACACCTATCCAGAAGCTTAGTCCTATTTTTGTGGAATTTTTGGAGTTAAAATGATATTTCAAATAAATCCAACAAACATCCAACTATTAAACAAGCCTGGCAGGGGTATATGTGCAATATTCCAAACATCCAGGGGCTAACAGGCAATTTTCCACAAAATATTACACTATATATTCAACTTCTGGGACCAAAACGTAAATACAAGACCCGCCTGGGCACGCCCGCAAATTACCCACCAGGGCGCGTGACTTGCACGCGCCTGGGAGGGACTGAAATGCAATAAATCAAAACCTTGGGGCCTACTTGCAAAATAGCCAGAAATATTACACGTGATACCACAGTTTTTGTACTGAAATGAAATAAACAAAAGATCAGGGGTGCCTCTGCAAAATGCCCACCACCTCACGTGTACAGGTCACGTGAGGTGACGTGGCGGAGGACCTCAGTGCAAATATCAAAAGTTTGGGGGCCTACTTGCAAATATTACAAAACATTTAAGCTACAGACGAAAGTTTAAAAACTAAATATTAAATACAAAAATGCGCAAGGGGTGAGTTGCAAAATACCCTCTTGCGTGCGATCCAACGGCGGATGGAGGGCCACTTAAACACGTGGCGCGTTGTGGACGGCCGATGGCGCTTCGCGAATGTGCGGCCAAGATTAGATTCTCCTGAGTTGATCTGACGGTTGAGGCTGAAGAAGATCCAACGGCTGCTGTGCGATCTGGGACTCCTCCTCGATCCAACGGCTGGGAAGAGGGTTGCAAGATCGGGGAAGAACGCCGGCGAAGGTGAGCTTCTCCGACCTCGATCTCCCTCCTCCGGCGACGATAGGTCCTCAAAATGGACGAGGAGCTTCCTGGAACGGTCTTCTATCTCCTGGGGGCGTCAAAAATCCACGGGGAGGCCCGTGGTGCTCTCGGGCAGCGGGCGGAGCTGGAGGGCTGCTGCTGCTCCGGCGAGCTCCAAAACTCGCCTCCAGGCGCGCGTGAAGTGGCTTGGACCTGCAAACAAAGTCAAGGGGTCTAGGGCAAACTGCCTGGACCCTCGGGTGGCCTTGTGGATGGTCGAGTCGAAATGGAGATGCACGGCCGGAGGTGCGCTCCGGCCAAGGTGCTTGATTTGGCGAATCAGTGATCGTAACTTCAAATTTCTTTAGGGGTTTTCAAGTTTACACTAACAGGAATCTAAAGAAATAAAGGAAAAGGCGGGATGAAGGCCCTCGATGGCCGGAGCCAGAGGATGAAGGTTACCTCGACGCCGTCACTTGGCGGAGGTGGTGGAGTCTTCCTCGACCTCGTTCGCCTTGGCTGAGAGGCTCGCGGCGGAGCTGTCACCTCCGGCAAGGCTTGGAGCGCAAGAGAGGCGGAGAGGGGTGGACCAAGGGGACTCGGCTTTGATTTGAAAATGGAGGGGCGGTTTTATTTGGTTGACTCAGTGGCTGAGAAGCTCCAAAGATCGAGATTTCTGGGGTGATTCAGCGATCCACGCCCCCATGTAATCACTTGGCGGGATAGAGGGATGAACGAGGAGGGATTTTGCAGAAGGAATCAAATCGAAATGGTGCAAGTCCGCTCCTCGAAAAAATGGAGAAGTTGGGTCAAAGATAGGGCTGTCAGAGGGTACAGGGTGGTAGGCCACCTAGTTGACCGAGGTCAACTAGGGTTTGCACCTGGTTGGTCCACGTGGACCAACCAGGAAAAACCCTGTAAAAATCATTTATTAATTCAATTAAAAATAGTAAATGGCCGAATTAAATAAAAGTTATAAAATAAAAAATGTTCAAAATTTTATGTAGTATTTTATTCTGATTTTTATTTATTTTTATGACATATATTTTTACAAGTCACCTTTGTAACCCTATATAGGTATAATACCTATGTTCTTTTGATATTTTATTTTATTTTATGTATTTTTAATCTTATTATTTTTATTTAGTATTTTATAAAATTATAACATACTTTTATATGCATAAGTATATTTTTATTTTATTTTTATGAGATGTTTTGTATATTTAATAAAATACAAATGTATTCTATACAGGTATAAGTATATACAGTATACCTATGTATTGAATATATACAATTATTTTATTTTCTATTTTCCTTTACATTTTATTTCAATTTTAACGCACATATATAGTATAAGTAATATTTACAAAATTATAAAAATATGAAAATGAATAAATAATGAATAAAGAATAAATTGAATATTTTATTCAGTACAAGTGTACAATAAGGGTCCAAAAGTCAACTTTCAGACCGTAGCTCCGCCTAATGCGAAACCACCACCATTGGATAGATTATTTTATTCTATATACAATTAAAGGTGAGTACACTGCATTTGGAGTTGTCGTTTGTGAGATACGGGTCTGGGAAGTTGGGCTTTTGGATTCTTATTCAGACCATATCTTTTTATCTGTACCTTCTTTTTCTGTGAAATCAATTTTGTCCTTTTCTTTATGAAATTATCTACAACTTTCATGTACAAGGTTTCTTTATTTGATGTACAAAAAGTGGAACCAAAAATAGGTCCAAAAATAAATAAAGAATGAATAGATTGTATAGGTATTTTCTCTGTGATTCTGACCTTATCTCCCCCTACTTGATTCCTTGTCGACCTATTCATCAAGATGCCTAGGTCTCGGGGGTTTTTGGTCATAAAATATTTACAATATTTTATTCTTTTTCTTTTCTTTATTTATTCTATAATTTTGGCCTTAATTACAGTAATTTACACACTGTTGAGATGCACATGCATGAATGCTAAGATGCTGGTTTTAATGCTATTTACAGGCATTTGCTAGGGTTTTTGGTGCCAAAATGATAGAATAAAGATGATGAAATGTGGATTCATCAGTCTCGCTGATATCAAAGTGGAATGGGACGAACTCATCATCATCGGAAGTGGTGTACTCAGAGTCGTCCTGCGAGGAGTCATCCAGGTCAAAACCAAAAGACACGAACTCATCGGTGGAAGTAGTCGAACTCTGTTCGTCCTCTATAATCTCAACTGGATCATCTTTTTCATCAAAAGGCCTGAATCTCTGAAGAAATGCAACCAAATCAAATTCGGCCTTTGGCTCATCAGTATCTTCATGGACAGGAGCGGACTCATCAGTGGAAGTAGTCAAAGCATGTTCGTCCTATATAGTCTCTAAATCTGCCCTCCGCTCAATGGTGTCAATCGTGTAAATCCCGCGGATATCATCAACACATCGCCAATCATAGGAAGCGGAAACACCAAGGTCTATGCTTTCCGAGCTTTCCTCCTTTGAGAGGAATTCTCGGGTCTCATCATCGGTCATGAAGAAAGTCTCTCTGATATCCTCATATAGATCATAGTCCTCGGGGTCAGCCAAGATAGGTGAAGTCACATCAGGTGCAGGTCTCTGGTTGGCAATAGGTGCGGTGATCAATGCTTCACTCTCGTCAACAGGACGGAAGCGAATCTCTCCTGATCCGTAATCAATAACGACCCTTGCGGAGGCAAGGAATGGTCGTCCCAGGATGATTGGAGAATGCTCCCCTGTGGAGGTCTCCATGGGCAATATGACAAAATCGACAGTGTAGCTCGTGCCCTGAATCGAAATGACGGCATTTTCAAGGATACCCTTCGGCCTCTTGATGGATCCATCAGCAAACTGAACGATCATCCTGGTTTTCTTGAGAGGCCCTAAGTGAAGAGACTGTACCAGCGAGAAGGGTATAATGCTAATCGAAGCACCGCCGTCTAGGAGAGTGCGATCACATGTGAAGTCAGAGATGGTGCAACTAATGAAAGGTGTGGCAGTGTTCCTCTTCTTAGGAATGGGGCGGTGTGTGATGGCGTGGGCAGTGGCCATGGTCAAGATATGACGCTCAGATCTGCTCCTCCGCTTTCTCTTCTTGGGAAGAGGAGCAGATAAATCGGTCATGGCCTGCTGAAGTGGGGCACGAATGATCTCATGAATGGTGGCCACCACTTCGGGTTCAGTCAACATCTTTTGGAATTTTTGGACCTCCTCCATACATGGGAGGAAGTCGGAATCAGCATATACACGAGGCATGCCAAGAGCAGTCTGTACAGCGGCATCCTCAGGGTCAAAGGTGGGACTAGGTGTGAAAGGCTGTGTGGTCAAAGGATCTGGCAAGTGGTACCTCTCCTCACAGTCCGACTTAATCAAAGGTCTCCCAATCTCTTTTTGTGTTTTTAAATTTTTCTCATTTTTTTGTATTTTGGGTGATTGCAAGCTCACATGATAATCCTCAAATGATTCCGTATCCTCAAAGACTGGAGCGGCATTTTGGTTCTTATTTAAACTAGTAAGATCATTGATCCTCGAATTCATATGCTCCATCATCTGATTCAAGGTCTCAAGTGTGGATAACATGAAAGGTGACTCCAAAATCTCAGGATCGGGTGCGTCGAATGTGGGTGGTGGATGTGGACAAAAATCACATTCCGGATCGGGATACTCAAGGAAGAGCGGGTTGTCGGAATGTGTAGGTGATGGTCGTGGAAATGACGGGTGAAGGTCAAAGTCTGAATCCTGAAATATTGGGTTGGTCGGATATGTACAAAAATCAGGAGCAAAGTCCTCCTGGAAAAAGTGAGGTGGACCGGCTGGAGTGAAGGAGTGATCCGCAAAGTCCAGATAGAAAATGCTCCAGGGGTCCATCTCGAAAACAAAAGGAAAATGATCGGGAGAGCACGATGGTCAAGTCAAGAGAGGTGAGAAGAAAGGCGCAAGTGCACAGTGGCGATCTAGGATACACACTCAACAATCACAAACAAAAATGAAAATAAATCAAACCCTCAATTCACCTACTCAACTCGGTGAAGACCACAAATGCGGTCTTTTTATCTTGTCTGTTTTAGAGTTAGGTGAGAAGTCAAAGAATTGCACACACACTTAGGGGGCTGAGATGGGTTTTGGGCACTAATCCTTAGCGTGTGCGCGAGCAATGTAAAACGAAGACAATGAGGGGATTACTCGCCCCAATACAAGATTTTTCTTTTTGGTGAATTTTAGGGTCAAGTAATGTTAGCAGTCCCAATTTTATTCGGTTATCACTTTTTTTGGATTTTTAATAAAAATGCACGAGCCTATCGGGGATTCAATTCCTTTAAGATCCTAGGTTGGCAAAATCAGAGGTAGAGGAACGGGAAAGCAATGCAAGCGGTAAAAATAATGATGAATGCTAAAGCGTAAATGCTCACCTTGCCTCCAGCACTCTACATGCAAAGATGCTCAGCAGAATTGAAACCTAACTATATGCAAATGCAAAGCCGATGAAATCGCCCTAAGTTCAAAAATTGCTATTAGCGGGAAGAACCTCAAGTCGACCGCCAATCCTCAACCCTAGAGTCCGGTCTAGGCTCACCCCTCCTCTGCTCAACAAATTGAGGGTAGGAGAAAGCGCTTTGCGGGGAGAGCTCGCGGCACGGCGGATTGAAGGTGATGATCAACTGTTTAAAATTTGACTAAGTCCAAACGAGACTATAGGAGCATGCAAATGTATTAGATGTTTGGCCTTAATCTATCGCAAGCAATCCTAGAACTAGGGGCTCAATCACACAAAAGAAATGAAAAATTAAACCGGAAAACAAAATAAAAAATGCGAAGAAAACCGTAAAAAGCCGCGGTGAGCCCCCAGGTGAACAGACACATGGAAGTTAGGCTCAAGAGTCCAAGTCCGGGGGTACCTGTATTATTACAATTAATAGTCTCTCTCTCTCAAAAATGACACAAGTAAATGCAATGAAATAAAAGTGCAACTAAAATAGAGCGCGGTCTTCAAAAATTCTCTTCTCGTCTCCTTGGTGCTAGGTGGCTAGGCCGGCTTCACGTGGGTGCTTCGGCGCCTCGAGTGACGCGCCTCCCTCGGTCCGCGGTACCTCGCAGAAAGTCAACAAAGAAGAGGGATTAGACAGCTCAAGAGATATATCAATAATACAAATAAAAATAAAAGCCGCGAAGTGCAGACAAATAATCACAACACAAAACAAAAACTCGAACTACGCGCTGTTGCTCCCCGGCAACGGCGCCATTTGTTTAACCCGAAAATCGGTGAGCTTAAGTTCCACACAAGGCGAGAACTCAGTCGCTGAATCGACCACGCGAAATTCAGATTAAAACAACAATTAACCCACAACAGATAAATCAAGCAATGAATGTAAATGTGCGGAGTTAAAATTTATTATAACTCTACAACAAAGATGTGTATAGTGCAAGTATTGTAGAGGTTGAACACAGGGAGCAGACAGGTAGATCGGGGCACGAATGCTCAAAAATGTGTGAATGTGATCAAAGTGTCTATCTATGCTATTTTTTGTGGGTTTTTAATTTTATATTTTTTTATTTAATTTTTAATTTTATATTTTTGTATTTTGATTTTTAATTTACTGATTTTTATATTTAATATTTTGTATTATTTTTTTTCAATGATAGAATATAGAAACAATGTAATAAAAGAGAGAAAGAGGTATTTATAAAAATAGATAAAAATGTTCAAAAATTAGGAAATAAAGTCTTTTTGGTCTTTTTATACTTTTTTACTGTTTTTGTGATTTTTGGGTAATTTTTAGAATCTTTTTGGTATTTTTAATTAGCAAAATAAAGAAAACAGTGGCAAAAATGCTAGGCTGAAACTTAAAATGGAGAAATAAAATAGCAAACAGTAACAAAAATTCTCCAAATTAATTTTCACTTAAAGATAAAAAAACAAAGAAAATTCAAGAAAAGAAAACACTATTTTTGGATTTTTTATGGATTTTATATATTTTTATGAAGGTTTTGAGAGTTTTACAATTTTTTTGGAGTTTTGTTTTATATTTTTTTAATGATTTTTGGCTGGGAGTTAAAACAAACTAAAATACACAAAATATATTTTTTTGGGATTTTTCTGGAGTGTTTTTATATTTTTTAGGGATTTTCTAAGCTAGACAGTGCTGAAATTGACTATTTTTGATTTTTAATAAATATTAAAATAGAATAAAATCAAAAACTAAATATGTGGCGTGGAAGAACATGTATCCAGGAGCTTAAGCTCAAAATTTGAGAATTTTTGGCATCAAAAAGAGGCTCCAAATAATTAGATCAAGCAAGCACAAAATATGGGCCTGGCAGGGGCACAAATGTAAACAGACAAGGCTACAGGGGCACGCCTGCAATTTTCGCATAAAATTACTACTGAAGTAAATAATTTCTGGGCCAACGACAAATTACAAAACCCGCAAGGGGTGTTCTGGCAAAGAGTCCACCCACGCGCGTGCAAAGCACGCGCCTGGGGAGGACTAAAATGCAGATTCCCAAAGACCAGGGGTGTTCTTGCAAAGTATCCGCAAAAGATATAACCTAATAAATTAGCTGCTGGAATATTAAAGACAAGAACTGCGAGGGTAGTCCTGCAAAATTCCCAGGAGGCACGTGCGTGAGCACGTGCACCTGGGAAGGACTATTTCGAAATTCTATGAAGGTTGATGGTGTGTCAGCAATTCTTACAAAAATAACACAACGGCATTGGAAAGTTTTTGGTCTAATTAAAAATGCAAAAAGAGTAGGGATCGAACATGCAAAATACCCAACTCAGGGGCTGATCGAACGACAGATATCTCTTTACTTGTCCACGTGTCGCGTCCTAGACGCACGATGCCCCTTCGACGTTGACGACCGCGATTAGATTATCTCTAACTGATCCGACGGCCGTCGACGTGCGAAATCCAACGGCTGCTGCAAGCTAGGACGATCAGAGCAAATCCGACGGCAATGGATGGGCTTGGAAGAACAGGGGGGCGCCGCCGCCCAGAGCGAGCTTCCCCCGCCTAACCGCTCTCCTCCGTCGTCCCGTGAAGATCAAAAGTGCCGCGCCTCTTCCTGGAGGGGTCCTGGGTCGTCCAAGGGCGCAAGGACGGGCGGAGGGGCAGCCACGCCCAGATACCTCCGGGTTGTCGCAAAAATGGCCCCCGGCGAGATGTATGCGCAAGCACCTGCAGGAACAAGGGGTGACAAGGAACGCGGGCAAATTGCCGCGCTCCTCCAGGTGGTACCAAAAGGGTGGAGATCGTGGGGTGAAAACTCGCGGTGGTGGAAGTCGCCGGCGTGGGTCCGGCGATCGACGGAATATAGTTTCAATGCTAAGAACGCGATTAACGTGAAACTACAGGACCAGAATTAAACCTATAAGCGATTTTATGCTAAGAAATATAGTGAAAGAGTAGACCTCAGCCGCCGAAGCAGCGAGATGAAACCGCCACGAGCGGTGCTCCGGCGATGGTGGAATCCGCTCCTCTCCTGCGTTAAACACCGCTGCAAAGGGTCGAGGGAGACGCTTTCACCGTCCTCTACCTCAAGCACTCCAGGAGCATGCGTGAAACTCAGTCAAAGAGGGTTCAAAAGGCAATGGAGGGTTTGGGGGTCGGTTTTGAACTTGGCCAAGGGGCGATCTTCGAGGAGCGATCACGGGTGCGCCTTTGATCCATTCCCCGAGATAACAAGTAGGCGTGATAGATCAGTCATAGGGGAGAAAAATCCCAGAAGCAATCTAGGTCAAACGATGACCGGATCGTCCTAGAAAAAAGGGAGAAGATGGTCCAAAACTTGTTCTGACACACAGCAGGCTGGGGTCAGAGAGTTGACCGCGGGTCAACTTTCCAACCCCCCTGGTTGGTCCACGTGGACCAACCAGGAAAAAGCCTGGAAAAACTTATTCTAAAATCATTTAAAAATAGTAAACGATTTTATTAATTTTTGATTATAAAATAAAAAATGTTTATTATTTTATAAATTATTTTATTATGATTTTTATTTATTTTTATGAGACATATTTTTACAAGTTTGCATTTATACCCTTATAGGTATCTATATCTATGTATTAATGTATTCTATTTTTTATTTAGGTATTTTATTTTTATTATTTTTATTTCTTATTTTATAAAATTATAAAATACTTTTATATACATAAATATATTTTTATTTTATTTTTCTGATGTATTTTGTATATTAAATAAAATACAAGTATGTTTTGTATAGGTATATGTGTAGGTAATGTATCTATGTCTTTTATTTTGAAGTATTTTATTTTTGTTTTTATTTAGGTTTTTATTTTGATTTTAATGCACATAATTATTATAAGTATTATTTACAACATTATAAAAATATAAAATTATAAAAATAATACATAAATAATAAATTGAATATTTTAATATGTACAAGTATACAATGAGGGTCCAAAAGTCAACTTTCAAACCGTAGCTCCGCCAAATGCGAAACCACCACCATTAATTAGATTATTTTCTTCTATATACAATTAAAGGTGAGTACGCTGCATTTGGAGTTTTTATTTGTGAGATACGGGTCTGGGAAGTTGGCATTCTGGATTTTTATTCAGACCATAACTTTTTATCTTTGTATTATTTTTCAGTGAAATCAATTTTGTATTTTTCTTTATTAAATTATCTACAACTTTCATGTTCAACGTTTCTTTATTTGATGTATAAAAAGTGGAACCAAAAATAGGTTCCAAAATGAATAAAGAATGAATAAAATGTATAGGTATTTTATCTGTATTTCTGACCTTATCTCCCCCTACTTTATTCCTTGTCGACCTATTCATCAAGATGCCTAGGTCTCGGGGTTTCGGGTCATAAAATATTTACAATATTTTATTCTTTTTCTTTTCTTTTCTTTATTCTATTATTTTGGCTTTAAAAACCGCATTTTATACAATATTTATACACATATGCATGAATGCTAAAATGCCTATATTAAGTCTATTTACACGCATTTACTAGGGTTTTTAAGGCCAAAATGATAGAATAAAGATGATAAACGTGGATTCATCATTTACCCAAAAGGTGCTCTACCATTGGGTGCAAAAAGGGTGTTTAAGAGAAATCTTGGACCTGACAGATCAACTGAAAAGTACACTAAAAGAAAAGGCATGATCGATGTGCACATGGTTGCTCGCCATGTGCAAGCCCAATGCACGCCATGCATGCCAGAAGGTTAGGTGAGCACATGTGCTCCCCCAACCTATGCTCTATGATCACCTAGTCGCAAGGTCAAGCGGGGAGCACATGTGACCGCAATGTGCTCACCCACACCTCAGGTGTGCACAAGGTGGTCGCCTAAAGCCTCACCCGCACACAAGTCGGAGAGCACTAGTAGTGCACTTGTCGAGAACATATGCTCACTCAAGCTGTGAACCTGTAAAAATTTATACATGTTCGTCAGGGTTCTGATGCCTCGTCGAACATGTAAGACATTTTAGAAACCACTGCAGGTGCTTATTAGAGTCGAGATAAGTGCATGTAATTTGTCATCTAGACACATCTTCTTATACCTATAAAATTGCATCAAATCGAGAGTATAGATATAAACCTACAAACTTAACATCTAACTTCTTAGAAAACTTCATTAGATCATATCTAAGAACTAACATCATATATATACCACATATAGTTGGTCTAATATGTCTACATATGTGAAAACATCATACTTAATCAACTAACATCAAATTAAATTCTTACAAACTTAAAAACATGCTAAATTATGCAAGTACACATGTAAAAGTCCACAAATCGTTTCTTCTTCGATCTAAATATTTTAGATATCAAACTTTATTTTGATTTCCTCTTCTCCTTCTCATTCTCCTTAAACTAGCATATATGTGTACCTCTTCTTATGGGTCATCCTCCTCCTCCTCGTCATCTGATCCAGTCTCCTCATACCGAGATGCAGACCCTTGTGACCTATATTAAATAAATAAAATATACGATAATTATGTGGAGTTAAAGAACGATTAAACTATTACACGCTAGAAGGAGAATTCTTACATGTAATGTTGTGAAATCTTCATGCAGCTCAGTCACCTTCTCCACCATCATCGCCATCAGGGACTCAATCTGCGGTGACGGTTGCTGTGATGGTTGTGGCTGTGAATACGACGACTGGCCATAAGAAGAATAAGAATGTCGATATTCCTCCACATAGTATGCAGGAAGACCATTGAGCATCTGCTGAATGATGGCAACAACATCCCTCTATTCCAACACCTATAAAAATTTTGATTATTTAAACTGTAAATATAGTTAAAAAATTGATTAAAATATATTAATATTTTGGTGTACCTATTTATAAATTACTTTATCAAATAGAGGTTGATCTATCTCAGGATCCCACCCCATTTCTCTATAGATAGAACCAAATATCGATCCTGAAATATAAGTTGAAATTAATTCCATGATGTAATTATAAAGTAACTTTCAAATTGGTTTAATTTTAAAGTACTCACCATAATTTCTCCTGCTTCAGGAGTGGATCATTGAGACTCTCCCTTCTTTTCACTCTTGTGGGACATGTAGACCACCACTCCTGAAATGATGGCTTTCTTTTCAACCTAGCAGCCTGAAAAAGAAATATGATAACTTATATTTATAACAAGTTAGTGATTAAAAAAGAGGATTTTTTCAAAAATATGAGCTCAACTCTTATCTAATTGTGGCTTTTTGAGCCACTGGTCGATCTAATTTTCTAACTTTAGTAGTTTGTCCTTCATGCCATCAATCTCCTTGCAAATTCAGAATAAAAATGAAGGCATCATAAAAACTAAACCACCTGTAATAAATATTAAATGAACATAAAATCATAAAAAAATTAATTTTAAATATAAGAAAAGACAATACCTATCATCTGTGCACCATGTCTATGGGTATCTATTCATTTCCTCAAAATTCATTTAATCGCAACCCGTCTTCGCATGTGAGTTTCTCCTTACCTTTAAAAAGATACCACCCATCCTTTTCTCTACCAAACAGATAAAGGCTCGACGATAAACCTCTTTCCCCATACCAGGAATAAAATGATACCTACACTGAAAATTTTAAAATATTATTAGCTAAATGAGTTGTAACAATTATCATCTAATTTGATAAAGTATTATTCTTACCAAAAAATTTAAAAAGTATAATACTTTAGAAGTGATGAAATCTTCTAATGTGTTGCACACACATCCCGGTGTGCAGGTCCACACAATACCCGGTGTGGAGGGAAGCACGATGTATGATTAATTTTGTGTAATTTAATAATAATTTAATATTGTGACCTAATTATCTAGCTAACTGATGAATCTCCATTTCATCACCTTTATTCTATCATTTTGGCCTTAAAAACCCCAGCAAATGCATGTAAACAGCATTAATTTGGACATAATAGCATTCATTATTCATTTGTATTTATTATACATTAAATAAGGTTTTTAATGCCAAAATTATAGAATAAAGAGAAGAAAAGAAAAAGGAATAAAATATTGCAAATATTTTATGACCCTAACCCCGAGATCAAGCCCAGAATGGAATTGGTCGACAAGGAATCAAGTAGGGGGAGATAAGGGCTGATATACAATAAATACCTCATTGATTTATTCATCCCTTTATGCATTTTTGACACCTATTTTATGCATAATTATTTATTCATCAAATAAAGAAACTTTGTTCATGAAAGTTGTAGATAATAATGTAAATAAAAATACAAAATTGAGATTGTGTAAAAATAACACTCAGTGTACATTTTATACACAGAATAAAAAGCCAAAATCTCAACTTCACAGACCCATATCTTGCAAATAAAAACTCCAAATCACCCAAACTCACCTTTAATTGTATATAGCATCTCATAAACTATTTTATAAAGTTGATCTCATAATTTTTGGAGTCCATCTGTGAAAGTTAGGTTTTTGGCCCTCCTTGTATATAGACCTGATTAAAATATTCATTTTATTCAATCTTTAGTATTTCTATAAATTTGCATTTTTAGAATTTTGTAGATAATGTATATAATTCTTATCCATATTGATATTAAAAGAAAACCAAAAATAATTTGTAAAATAAAATAAGTCTATGTACCACATAGACAAAATACCTATACCACTTATATGTAAAAGGGGATTTTATTCCTTTATTCTTTATTCATCCATTTTTTTTATATAATGTTGTAAATATTACATACAACATATTAAAAATACAAATCTAAAAGAAAAAATAAAGAAAATTCACTAAATAAATAAGATGTATAGAATCTATAGGTGAAATACCTATAAGTATACTTACTTATACATATACATGTTTATTTGAAAATGTAAATGAATACATAAAAATCAAACAAAAATACCCTTATACTCATAAAAATAAGTTATAAATTCATAAAATAAGAAAATAAAATAATAAAATAAAATAAACAAATTAAAAATAAAATACACAAAAACACATGTAAATACATACATATACATATTATTTTAATAAAACCATAATAAAATAACCCAAAAAATAAATAAAAATCATAAATAAATACTACATGAAATAATACACGTTTTTTATTTTATAGGAAAAAAATAATAAAATCATTTACTATGCCAAATAATTCAATTTCGCGAAATATTCCCTATTCTGTCTTGTAGCGGGATGAGGTGGACCAACCCAATCCCTCCGCGCGTTGACCCCGGTCAACTGGACCTCCAGGCGTCTGACTTCACGCAACCGGTCTTTTCCCCGATTTCCGCCATTTTTCCCGCCTGGCTCAGTGAACCATCGCACTCGCTTCCTTCACAAGATTTGTCCTCTGATCATCCATGATGCCCGCCAAGATCATAGATCAATCTGATACTCATTGGTTTAATCAATAATCGCCGGTCAATAAGGCCACTCGTCAATGTCTATAAATAAAAAGCTCCGCCTTCCTCCTCGAATTTGGCCATTTTCACTCCACCAAAACGCCTTGTTCTTGCTCCTGGTGTGTTCCTCGTGACAGGAGGAGTCGCCCAGCACCTCGACTTGGCCGGAGGTCGGAGAAGTTTTGACGCGGTGGTGCTCCGGCGACCACCCTGCTCCCTGGCGGCCCCCAGGTATAAGAGCTGTTCTTTCTTGCTTAGTAGTTAGGTTTTAGTATTAGCTTTTAATTCCAATCCTTAGGTTAGCATTTAGATGATTGGCTTAGGCCAAAATCCGAAATTCGAAGTTCGCCGGAGCTGAGCTCCGGCGACTTCCCCACTGTGATCCTATCTGTCTCCGACCGCCTAAATCGCCTCATCTCCATCCCCTTCGAGTTCTCCATTAAATGCACACACTTGTTCAACCCAGGACCCCAGGTCTTGGCGAATCGGAGCTCCTCCTCCGCCCTTCGTCGGAGCTCCTCCGTTCCACCTCATTTTGCTGCACAGCTTCAACCTTTTTGGTCGAGGAGCATCCCCTCGAGACATGCTATCTTCCTGTGCAGGTCTGGTGCGCAAATAAGCACCCTGAGGCGAAATCAAGTCACGCCGGAGGTACCTGGAGCCCCACTTCTTCTCCGACCTCGCGAGGGTGCTCCAGTGTACCTCTGGTCGATCCAACACCTCCGGACGACAGAGGAACCTTCCAGGAAGCTTTTGGGACACCTTGGAGCAGCGATGAACGGCGGAGGTGCGAGATCCAGCCGGGAGAAGCTCGCTCAGGCGAGGGTTCTTCCTTGTTCTTCCAGATGCCCTCTCCGCCGTTGGATGAAGACGAAGGTCCCAGATTGAACCAGAGCCGTTGGATGGAGCTCCGTAGCAACCGTCAGATCACCTCAAGTGATCTAATCTCAAGCGTTCATCGGCGAAGCGGTACCAGCCGTTGGATGAGCGACACGTGGCAAGTGAAGAAATCCCAACCGTTCGCCAGCGCGCATTTTAGGGGTAATTTGCATATCTAGCCCCTGCATTTTTGTATATTTCATATTTAATATTGTAAATAAAATATAACGTTGTAAATAATGTGGATATTTTGCTTATGACCCCCTGTAGTTTTTGCATATTACACTTGGGTCCGGTCCACGTCACCTCACGTGTTGTCCCACGTGAGGTGGTAAAATTGCACAAGTCCCCCTGTAGAGTCGCATGTTTATGTTTAGTCCATTAAATAAAATATTCAGTGTATTATTTTTGTGAAAAAATTGCAACCAGGACCCTATACTTTCTGAAATTGCATTTTGGTCCCTGTGAGTGCGGATCACGTGCAGTCCCACGTGGTGGTTAAATTGCAAGGGGACCCTGGCGGGTTTAGTTAATTAGTTTTAGTCCTTAAAATTGCAAAACACGTTATAATATTCTGGTATTTTTGCACCTGTGCACCTGGATGTTATTTTATTTGCAAAAATGCCCCTGCCAGGCTTAATTACTTTTTGTGTCTTTATCTATTTATCTAAAAATACCTATTAGACTTCTAAAAATCCACAAAAATTAGGATAAATGCTCCATGCCATGCTTGTTCACGCCCATATTTTAGTTTGCATTTTTCGCATTTTTCCTAATTATTAAAAATGAAAAAGAAGCCATTTTTGTACTGTTTAGATTAGAAAATACAAAAAAATTAGAAAATATTTGTGAAAAATTCCAAAAAAATATATATAGTATAATTATATACATATTGAGTCCAGAAAATGAAAAACCCAAAAAAGGCGAAAAAGAAAAGAAATAAAAATCATAAAACCCCAAACTCAACATAAAAATTAGAAAAACTCTTTAAAAACCCTAAAAATACATTTCTCTCTTTTATAATTATCTATATATTATTATTAATATGTGAAAATTAATTTGGGCAATTTTGGGCATTATTTGATATTTTTAAAACCCAAGTTATATACGGTTATTTATTTAGTCCTATATTGTGACATTTTTGAATTGAAAAAAAATACATAAAAATTAGAAATATAAAAAAAAAAGATCTTGTAGATACTATATTTTGCATAAATACATATATATTGATATATGTACTCTAGATATCTTTTTCTCCTCACACCTATCTCTCTCTCTCTCTATATATATATCCCTATACCTATATTATATATTCTATGTATATCTATGTCCCTATATAGATAATATATATAAAATGAAAATGTAAAAAAAAACATATAAAAACATGAAAACAAAATAAAAAGCATAAAAAAAATAATAAAATAAAAAAAATATAAAAATTAAAAACCCACATAAAAACAAGCTTCACACATGGATGACTTGGTGATACATCTAGGCTGCGCATTTTGTATTGCTCTCTGTGGTTCGACCTCTACATGCTTGTCACTATACATTTTGTTGTAGAGTAATAAAAATTAATTCACATTTATTTTTTTGGACTTAATTGATACATTCTTGCATTGTGGGTTAATTGTTGATTGACTCCAGGATTCGGTTGGTCGACACTACGACTGTGCTCCCGCCTTGTGTGGAACACAAGACCGGTCGGTTCCCGGGAGCCTATCAAATGGCGCCGTTGCCGGGGAGCAATGAGCATAGCCTACGTTATTTTTGTCATTCTTGTGTGCAATTTTGATTCATAATTGATGATATTTTGTGAGCAGCTACTTTATTGCCATTAATCACTGTGCTTCATTGATCCATTTCTTGTGATTATCTTTATGTGCTCTATAATTGATTGATTCGAGCTATTCTAACACACTCTTTTTGTGACTTTGATGCGAGGGTCCGCCACGCAAGGATGGCTTCTTAGGAGGCCAATGCAGCCAAGCTTGGAGGAGGATGGTCTTTCCTTCGCATGACCATCAGGAGAGAGTATCAAGGAAGCAAGGAGATGTGGATTAGATAGGCTTAGAACACTTAGGATTATCTCTGTAATTTTTGGTGAGAGAGAGACAATTTTGGCATGTAATAATTAACAGGACTCTACTCTTCACAATGAGGTCCAGTGCCCGGGTGTCTGTTCACCTGGGGGCCTCATCGTTGTTTTCCGTGATTTCTACCGCCTTCTTTCCTTTGTTTTCCGCTGTTTTGTGCTTTTCGCCTTTATTTTACTTTGTTTTGTGTGCTTGGAGCCCCTAGATATAGGTTGCTTGACTCGGTAGCGAGGTCCAAACATTAATAAGAATGCATGTTCCTATAGTCCACTTCGTATGGATCTAGTCAAACTTAAACAGCTAAGTCATTTATCTCTTAACCTACGTGCCGTGAGCGAGCCCCATCAAGCGCTACTCCTAAACTCGAGTGTGTCGAGAAGAGGAGGGGTGAGCCAAGACCGGACCCTTAGGTTAAAGATGAATGACCAAGCTTATGGTTCTTCACGTTAATAGCAGCCAATGTTTAGGGCGATTTTGACGAATGCACACCGCCATGTAGATAGTTTTAAAAATTCTGTTTTGCATACCACATGGAGAGAGCTGGGATGCACTGTAAGTCTTCTAACTCAGCATGCATCATTCGGTTCAATGGTGAGATTTCCATCATAGAACCACTTGCATGGCTTTTCCGCTATCTCCCTCTGATTTTGAGCACCTAGGACTTAAATGAAAATCTACAAAAACGTTAGGCGCTGGTATGAAAACAGATCCAAAAAAAAAGTGAACACCCAAAAAATTAAAACAAGGGGACTGCTAAATAAACTTTGACCTTAATTAAAATCTGTAATGGACTATCCTTGTACCGGGTTCATAAAGCCCTCATTGTTTTCAGGTACTTTGGAGGGGGACCAAAACCCTACTCCCTCGAGCGAGTGCGACCCCTAAGGAGTAGAGCCCAAAACCCAGTCTGCAACTGCCTTGTGTATCGCCTGGATTTCCGAAGTAATGGCGCTTCTATCGTACGTAGGCGAGTAGGACTTGGTCACCAATGGTGACTCTCTGTTGTGAGAGCATCGACCCTGTCCGAAGTATTGAGCATAGGCCACGCCTTCACGGGGGTGTCTGTCTCATCGTCCTGCGTCCGAGTAGGTTCTTGCACGCTCACGGGTGATTCCGTTGCGAGCGAGAACCGAAGTATTGGTTTCGCCTATCGGCTTCCTCTCTCTTTTCTTTGGCTGAGTAGGGATCCAGGAAGGGTTACAAGGACTCCAAAAAGTACAGACTACAGGTTACACAGGAGGAGGACAAGTACGGGATACTCTTCCGGCAGTACTCTCTCTCCTATAGGGTAGCGTACTAAGGACTTGTTATAAGAAATGCCTGAAAAATCACAACTCTAAAAATGAAAAGATAATAAATAGCCGAGCTTTCACGGCTTCACATGGCGTGAGTTGGTGAACCCGATTTTGTCTTGTGTTTGTATGGATCTAGATTAAGGTTCAAAGATCAAAGTCCCGCGCCTTTGCGCCAATTCTGTTATGTCTTCCTTTGACCACCCCGCTCAACCGAGCCTTTCTACTGTTTTACACTCCTTTTTGTTCCTCGTTGACCATCGTATCGTTCTTCCAAAATCCGATATTCTCTTGTGCTCCGTGAAGTTGATCCATGGATGGTTTCGTCGGGACCATGCCGACACCTACATCGATTCCATGGACTCACCTTCGCCAATAATTTCGAGGCGATTCCCGAGAACTGATCCGGACTTTGCGGATCGGACTCCAGACTCCTCGTTTTCTACCTTTCTCTTGGCCACCCAATAAACTGGGATCACTTTTGTCCCACTACCGCCGTTGTGAATGGGAGTCGATTACAGTCTACATCATTTTTCCATTCACAACACGCTGGGGTTGACTTAAGCTCCAGCCTCATCACGACAGCTGAGTATTTATGGCAAGTGATCTGATTCGGACCGTCTCATTATGCAGATAGAAGCCAGTGCGAGCCCTGGAGACTACTCCGGAGTTCATCTCTTCCGACTCAGACCCTGACATGGCTCCCGGAGGAAAGGGCAAGGGTCAGCAGCCACCCACACCAGAGGGACAGGCGCCAGATCAGAATCAGGTCAATGCACAATTACTGGCATCTATCCAGGCCATCCAACAGCAGCTGACCGAACAGGCCCTCACTCAGACAGCTTTTCAGGATATGTTGAATGATATGATGAACCATGATGATGGAGGCAGAGGCCGAGGCAGAGGAGGCAGGGGAGGAGAAGGTGGAGGAGGTGGTGACGACCCCAATGATGATCCTGAATTCCAACCACAACCGAAGCCAACACTCAAAGAAACATACAATCCAGGAGACAGCCAGATGACCGAGTGGATTCTCATTCCACCGGTACACGCTCACTTTGAGCTGAAACCACAATTCATAGCCCTTCTCCCTGCATTCCATGGCAACACCAATGAAGAGCCATACATTCACTTGCAGCAATTCTCCCGCATTTGCCGCACCACCCACTATCCGAATGTCCCCCTGGACATTGTAAAGATGACGGCTTTCCCCTTCAGCCTACAGGATAAGGCCCTTTATTGGGTCAATCATATGGGGAAGGTTGTGACGACCTGGGAGGAGCTAAAGTCCGCCTTCTTGCACAAGTATTACCCTCTGGGTCGACTCAACCAGATGCGGGCCCGTATCAGTAATTTCTCCCAAGGACCCCATGAGTCGATACATGAAGCATGGGAGAGATTCACTGATCTGCAGGAGAAGTGTCCCCATCATGATATTCCGAAGACCAGCTTGGTTCAGCATTTCTTTGGGGGACTGAACATTGAAAGTCAAAGGCTCGTAGATGCAGCATGTGGGGGCTCACACTTCAATAAGGATGAAGATGTCGTCTGGCAGATCTTTGAAGAAATGGCCGAAGGAGAGGCCGCCCTCTCTTCATCCAAGGCTTATCAGAAGCAACCCCAGATCCTTCAAAAGCAAGTGCACATGGCAGCATCTAAGGAATTAGAGAGAGATGAAAGCTCCAACCTCAGCATCATCGGGGGACATCTCTCTAAAGTTGACATTATCGAGAAGCGATCAAAAGATCTGGAAAAACTCGCCTTAATCGAGAAGAGGACCCAGAGTTTGGACAAACTGGATCACATCACCAAGCAGCTAGAACTGCTGGTAGGTACCATCAATTCTGTTCAGTCGGCAGCACCGCTCGAAGCTCCAGCTGAGAGAAAAGACGAGCAACCACCGCTACACCAGCCTCAGCCAAGCCAGCAACCACCGACAGTTCAGCACGTATACTACGTGCAGGCACCTGATCAGAGCCAGCCGCAACAGCAGATGGTTGTGTACCAACCAGAGTTTATCGCAGACACCGATTCAGTGTTCCCGCCACCACCCCTGGTCCAGGAAGTTAATGGGGTTTGGACTAATGATGCACAACCGACCCGTCCTCAGGGACATCTCCAGGGCCAGCCATTTGCCAACCGGCAGTACCACCAACCTCAGGGTGGTCGTTTTGGGCACCCCTCTCAGCAACACCAGCAGCCTCCTCAGTTCGCACACCAATGGAGGCAGAACTTTCCGTATCAGCAGCAGCCACAGTATCGCCATCCACAGCCGTATCACCAATACGCGGCTGCTCAGCCTCAATCATACCAGCAGTATCCCTCTCCGTCCTACCAACAACTTCAACTTCCTGCTCCACCACAGCAACACCATCAGCAGCCTCCCCACCCATCTAACCAACAGCAGCGTGGTATGCACGCTGCATCTTCTGATGTGCCCCCAGCTAATCCCACCATGGAGTGTCTAGCCCAGCTTGTCCAAGGGCTAGCGGAGATGACCAAGCGGCTTGATGACCTGACCGCCACTCGCACTACCATCCCGGCGCAGGTCAAAGCCAACCCCAACAATTTCAAGAAGAAGGAGCAGGAGCGGTAGGGCCTTGCCTCCGCCTGCTACCAGATATGGGGTGAATAAAGAAACAGGTGGATCGTCATCTTCCGCATCAACCGTGCCAGCTCCAGGGGCGGGTGAGGAGGAAGAGGAAGGAGAAGCCAGTCCAGCCGTCGTGCATTGCCAGGAGCAATTCAAGCCAAAAATACAAAAAAATCCACAAAAACAAAAACACCAAAAAGAAGCCTGTAGCAGAAGTGAAGCCGCGCCAGCCTTGGAGGAGCCGCCAGCAGCAGCCGATCCTGTGCCAGCCGATGGAGCCAATGTTACCCTTTTTGATCGCCCAGCAGCACCAACAGAGTTAAATCCAGCTTGTACGCCTTTTTGTAGTCCGGATGTACAACATTCTGTGGGCGATAATCTTGATGTAAATAAGAACTCTAATTTCCCTGCCAGTAATGTGAATATTCCTTTTCCTCATGCAATACAAAAATCCAAAAAAATGGCAAAAAGAAAAACTGCATTGTCTGATCCTGGTGTTGTAGATATTTTGGATAAATTGACTGTTGAGATTCCCTTGTTAAAGGCCGTGGAATACATGCCAGCTGTGAAGAAAGGATTGAAAGAGGCATGTACTAACAGACGTCGCCCAGCACAAGACAACAGACGCCGAGAGGTAGAAAAACACGTTCTGTCCATGGCCACAGTTGCAGCTATCACCAACCTCCCCCAGAAAAAGCAAGACTCAGGAGCACCTCTGATCAGTTGTGTGATTTTTGATCAGGTCTTCGAGCGTACTCTTCTTGACAGCGGTTCTTCCATCAACCTTCTGCCCTCGTCCATAATGCAAGAATTCGGGCTGGGACCGCTCAAGCAGACACGAATGATCCTTCAGTTCGCTGACCGATCCGTTAAGCGGCCCCGCGGTTTGTTGGAAGACGTGATAGTTACCGTGCAGGAGATGAGATTCCCAGCTGATTTTGTAGTCCTTGACATGGACTCTCCTGCACCACTGCTCCAGACTCCTATCATCCTCGGCAGACCATTTCTCCGTACTTCCGGTGCCGTGGTTGATTACGGGTCTGGCAAGATCACCTTCAGCTCGAACACCCAACAAATCACGCTCACCATGAACAAGGAACAGAACGCCACAACTGATGAGAGTCAAGCAGCATCAGAAGCAGACTGTGAGTTTATTGCAGAGATCAGAGATTCAGAGTTATCATTGGACGATCCATGGACCCAAGAAACCCTCACTCTTGAGGAGGACTTGGAAAGCACGGTCAGCATAGGCTCCGATGAATTGTGGGAGACAGCTTCTCAGATGCAGGCGCATCTTCTTGAGCATTCACTCCAGACCGAACATAATCAGCTCACAGCAGAACCGTTCGGTACATCACTGGGATCTCAACAGGATGTTGAGGATGGTAACAGTCTCAAAATACATTCCACCACCAGCATGGTATCAGAAGTGACCGGTAAAGGGGACAGACCGAAACCAGAACTCAAGCCACTTCCTGCAGGCCTGAAGTATGCTTTCCTTACGGGTGAAGAACACATGCATCCAGTCACCATCAGCAGCAGACTGAATCTGGATCAAGAATCTCGACTTCTCGAGATTTTAGAAAAGAACCGCAAGGCACTTGGTTGGAGCGTATCAGACCTCCGAGGGATAAATCCAGCTCTGTGCTCACACCATATCTATCTAGAAGACGATGCCAAGCCGTCCCGCGAATTTCAGAGAAGGCTAAACCCTAACCTTCGGGACGTGGTAATGAAAGAAATCACAAAGTGGTGTGATGCAGGCTTCATTTATCCCATCTCCGATTCAAAGTGGGTAAGCCCCCTGCATGTAGTTCCCAAGAAATCCGGGCTTACTGTGATCACAAATGAAAAAGGAGAGGAGATTTCAACTCGGGTACCGACATCCTGGCGGGTGTGTGTTGACTACCGCCGCCTTAATGCAGCAACCAAGAAGGACCACTTTCCCTTACCATTTATTGATCAAGTCTTGGAGAGATTAGCAGGCAAGGAGTTCTTCTGCTTCCTGGACGGGTACTCCGGGTACAACCAAGTGGCGATCGCCCCTGAGGACCAAGAGAAGACTACCTTCACTTGCCCGTTCGGCACCTACGCCTTCAAGAGGATGCCCTTTGGATTATGCAATGCACCCGCAACCTTCCAAAGATGCATGCTATCAGTCTTCGCCGAAATGGTAGGCAGTGTTCTCGAGGTGTTCATGGATGATTTCTCCGTCTATGGTGACAGTTTCGATTCTTGCCTCGAGCACCTAGACAGAGTGCTTCAGAAATGCCGGGAAGTCAATTTGGTGCTCTCATGGGAAAAGAGCCACTTTATGGTCACAGAGGGTATTGTGTTGGGCCATGTCATTTCCAAACGTGGCATGGAAGTCGACCCAGCCAAGGTGGATGTCATTTCAAACCTTCAGCCACCTCAGTCAGTAAAAAATGTGAGGTCATTCTTGGGGCATGTGGGATTCTACAGACGATTTATCAAGGACTTCAGCCGCATTGCCCGACCTCTGACAGAACTTTTGTGCAAGGAGACAGAGTTTATTGTTGATCAGCCAGTTCTCCTTGCCTTCAATCAATTGAAGGAGCTTATCACTCAAGCTCCAATCTTACAGCCTCCAGACTGGACTCTTCCATTTGAAATAATGACCGATGCGTCCGATTTTGCCGTCGGAGCTGTTCTAGGGCAGAGGAAAGATAAGGCGCCCTATGCCATTCACTATGCCAGCAGAACATTAGATGAAGCTCAAAGGAATTATACAGTAACAGAGAAAGAACTGCTGGCTGTGGTTTTCGCCTTAGAGAAGTTCAGATCCTATTTGTTGGGGTCAAAGGTCACAATTTTCACAGACCACTCTGCTATTCGGTACCTACAGCAGAAGAAGGATGCCAAGCCCAGACTGATTCGTTGGATCCTTCTCCTCCAGGAATTCGATCTGGAAATTAAGGACAAACCTGGAGTTCAGAACGTGGTAGCAGATCACCTCTCCAGAATAGAGCAGCATGACTCTCCTTTGAGCAACGCACCTATCACAGAGACCTTCCCTGACGAAGCTATCTTAGCCGTGGATGCCCTCCCTTGGTATGCTGACATTGTAAATTACCTCGCCTCTGGGGTAATACCTTCGGATTGGACGAAGAATCAGAGGAACAAATTCATGTCGACCATCCGCTTTTACCAGTGGGAAGATCCCCTTCTATTCAGGGAAGGGGCAGATTGTATTTGGCGCAGGTGCATTCCTCAGACGGAGCAATCTAGTGTCCTCGAGCATTGTCATTCGCTCGAATCTGGTGGGCACCATTCTGGAGATCGTACGGCAGCGAAAGTATTGCAGTGTGGCCTCTGGTGGCCCACTTTATGTAAGGATGCAGCAGAATTTGTTAAAAGATGTCTTGATTGTCAGCGACTGAAAGGAACACTCACTGCCAAAGACTCAATGCCTCTGAAAATCATTCAGATAGCAGATGTTTTCGATGCATGGGGCATTGACTTCATGGGACCTTTCCCTAACAGTCAAGGTTTTGAGCACATCCTTCTTGCCGTAGATTACGTGAGTCGTTGGGTTGAAGCTATCCCCGCCCGAGCCGCCGACAGCAAAACAGTTTGCCAGTTTCTGAAGAAGAACATCATTTCGCGGTTTGGGATACCGAAGATTCTCATATCCGACGGGGGTAGTCATTTCATCAACAAAGAGGTCAAGAAATTAACGAAGGAGTACGACATCGATCACCGCGTCGCATCTCCTTATCATCCGCAGACCAATGGCATGGCGGAGTTATCCAATAGAGAAATCAAGACCATATTGCAGAAACTTGTTAGGCCAAACAGAAAAGACTGGTCTCAACTCTTGGACTCAGCTCTTTGGGCTTACCGTACGGCCTACAAGTCTCCCTTGGGCATGTCGCCCTACCGTCTTGTATATGGAAAACCATGCCATCTGCCCGTGGAATTAATTCACAAATCCCTTTGGGCAATTAGTAATTGTAACTTGGACTCACGAAAAGGTGGTCAGAAGAGAAAGGACGATCTGAACAGGCTCTTGGAATTCCGAGACTGCGCATACGATAACACCTTGATGTACAAAGAGAAGGTGAAACGCTGGCATGACCGGCACATCAGACGAAAGACCTTCGATGTTGGGCAGAAAGTGTGGTTGTTTGATGCAAAGTTGCGGATATTCCCAGGTAAATTAAAAAGTAAGTGGACAGGGCCATTTCGAGTATGGGAAGTGCGTGACAACGGAAGCATTGCTATATCAGAATTGTCCCCTGACGCACAGCCCTTCGTCGTCAACGGCCAACTACTGAAGCCTTACTTGGAACCAGATTCGTTCTTGGCCGTTGTTGACTCTATTCAGTTAGTGCACCCCGAGGATATCTCTACACCTCTTGCAGCTCTAAAAGATTCAGACAATGTACTCCAACCATTATTGCTCTGATTTTCTTCTTTTCTTCTTTTCTTCTTTTCCTTATCTATTTTCTTCTTCTATCTAAAAGGTGCCGCCTTTGTAGACAGTTTTCTCTACTTAGGACGTACTTGGTCCTACGTATAGGGGGGGTGAGCACCTAGGGTTCTTGATTTCTGTTCGATCCTCTCCATTGTCTCCTCTTCTTGTCTATACTTAGGAGTATCTTACCCTAAGTATAGGGGGAGACAATCTGAGTACGATCAGTGTATTCTCACCCTTGACCCTCCCCGCTTTTTGTACACCTGCTATACTTCGGATTATTTGATCCTTAGTATAGGGGGGACGGTCGACTTCTCATTCATTCATTTCGTTCGTATTTCTTCTTTAGATCTGTCTATACGCAGTACGAGTTATGTCTTTGCTTTTTCCTTTCGATCTATGAGGACATAGCTCAAGCTAAGTATAGGGGGGGTCGTATATACTGTGTATATACTAAAAGCCATAACTCATACTGAAAAATAAAATATCACTATAACACAAAATAAAATGTAAAAAGTAGCTTTATAATAATAAAAGATGATTGTGAGTTCCTCAGACTCATTGTAATTATACTGACTAGTAAGTCAGAGAAGTGTTTTACGAAACGTTTTTTTTGAAAAATCTTGTGAAAGTTGTTTGAAAATAGCGTGAACAAGTATTCAACGATTGAAAAGATTAGTTTGTGTGTAAAACCTATTTTCTTTGAGTGAAAGCAAAATATGTGGAAATTAGTGTGCAAATGATTGTGAAAAGTTGATTGTCAAAAAAAAAAAAATTGTTTTGAAAAATCTATCTGTGTTGTGTAAAACATTTGTAAAAGGGTTTTCAAATGCGTGTACATGTTACAAAAATTATTTTGGACTAGAGTTTTCGAAAACCCTTGTGAAAATGTTTCTCGAGTAAGTCTGAGGAATTTGCACAAAAATCTTTCATTTGTAAATAAGGAATAAGCCAAATAAAGTTTATAAGAATAGAACCATACTATACGTCAAAGACAATTTTTCTTCTCTTGTACCTACTGATTAATAAATCAGATACCTATACAGTATGATTTGAAAAATAGTGTGACCAGTTTTGGAAAATTTGATGTGAAATGATTTCAAATGCGTGAAACGGTGTTAATTGCAAAATTTTTCTTTGTGTGAAAGAAAGGATTTGAAAAACCTGTGTGCAAATGTTGTGAAAAATGTTTGTCCAAATTATTGTGAAAAATGTACATATAGTGTGAAAATTCTTTGCAAAAATATTTTCAAATGTGTGTAACTGATTGCAAAAATTATCGTGTACTATAGTTTGCAAAACTATTTTCAAAATTAAGATCACTATTATAAAGACCTGTAAATCAGAAATAAATCACGTAAAATTCTTTTTCAACAACCTGAATAAACCATTCCATTAACATATGTACAGTCTGTATAAATTCATATATTTTGTAAATAAAGCAGTACGCCCGTGTAAATAAGGGTATATACTTTTTGTATGTGTCAAGCTCTTATTTTATTTGCAAAAATTCTTTGTGTAAAGATAATCTTTGATTCTTTTTAAATCCTCTGTGAAAAACTGCATCATTCATTGTGCATAAGCAAAAGCATACCATTCATATTCTTTTTGAGTGAGCTTAATGATTGAATCAGTCTAATAAAGTCTCAGAGTGGAGCTCGGTTGGACCTTACTGCACTTAACTGCACTGGAACCTTATGGGAACTAGGTTTAAGGTACTTCAGGTCCAGTCAGACTTAATTCTTTGAGAAAGCAGGGCTGGGTTCAAGGCACCTCAGTGGACTAACTAGAACTTTTCGAAACACACGCATGACTCTTGTCGGCCGTGACCTAACTTGGACACCTGCACCTTTCACATAGCTCTCCATGGATGAGGTGGTGAGGAGGCAGTTTCCTTTGGCTTGGGGTAGCATATGAGGGTAGTACTTCTAGGCGGAACCTCTCTTCTTCTTATAGTGAAGGAAGTGCACCTCAACTTGGTCTAGTGGTGATGAAGGCTAAAGACAGAAGCCGAGGGTTGCAATAAAGCTTCAAAAGAGGGATAGTCTACTGGCTCAAGAAGAAATTTCTTGTATATATGCTGCACCATGTAGATATGTTGTACAGATGCAATTGAAAAAAAAAAATTGCAAAAAGGAACTCCAAAAAAGTGGTGGGTCGGATTGAAAATTTAATAACCCCACTGGAGTGTATATAGTTCAATAAAGCAAAAGCTTATGGTATCCATGTTACATCTCATGAAGCTTGCAGCGGGAGACTTAGCTACACTGGCTGAGCTTCCAAAAGTCTATACTTCTTCCCCCTCTTCTTGAGCCGGTTGCACTTGAACTTAGAAGGGAATACCCCGCTTCTCGAGGAAAGAGTTGCTAGACCGAGGCCTTAGAGTTACCAAGTTGGGGGAGGTTGTTTCTTTGTCACTTCTGAGGTGGGGAGCTACATATCACTTACACTGTGCAAGTCAGCTTCATAGTTATAAGAGTTTGCGTATGATGTAGACTAGTTCTGACCCGGCTATTGAGATGGGTTGAACCGAGTTCTGTGATTATCGAAGGCTGTTGTGTTTTAAAGTTGGTTCCCGACTAGGTTCCACACACATCCACACCTAAGGTCTGACAGGAGCTCCAATCTCAGATTTTGTAAAGACATGCATTGCACTGAAAGCACCCCTATTCACTCTATCTTCCTTTCATTTTCCTTTTTCTTTCCTTTATTCTTTTTGTACTTATTGCATAACTATTTGCTAGGGACTAGCAACGGCAAGTATAGGGGGGTGATGAATCTCCATTTCATCACCTTTATTCTATCATTTTGGCCTTAAAAACCCCAGCAAATGCATGTAAACAGCATTAATTTGGACATAATAGCATTCATTATTCATTTGTATTTATTATACATTAAATAAGGTTTTTAATGCCAAAATTATAGAATAAAGAGAAGAAAAGAAAAAGGAATAAAATATTGCAAATATTTTATGACCCTAACCCTGAGACCAAGCCCAGAATGGAATTGGTCGACAAGGAATCAAGTAGGGGGAGATAAGGGCTGATATACAATAAATACCTCATTGATTTATTCATCCCTTTATGCATTTTTGACACCTATTTTATGCATAATTATTTATTCATCAAATAAAGAAACTTTGTTCATGAAAGTTGTAGATAATAATGTAAATAAAAATACAAAATTGAGATTGTGTAAAAATAACACTCAGTGTACATTTTATACACAGAATAAAAAGCCAAAATCTCAACTTCACAGACCCATATCTTGCAAATAAAAACTCCAAATCACCCAAACTCACCTTTAATTGTATATAGCATCTCATAAACTATTTTATAAAGTTGATCTCATAATTTTTGGAGTCCATCTGTGAAAGTTAGGTTTTTGGCCCTCCTTGTATATAGACCTGATTAAAATATTCATTTTATTCAATCTTTAGTATTTCTATAAATTTGCATTTTTAGAATTTTGTAGATAATGTATATAATTCTTATCCATATTGATATTAAAAGAAAACCAAAAATAATTTGTAAAATAAAATAAGTCTATGTACCACATAGACAAAATACCTATACCACTTATATGTAAAAGGGGATTTTATTCCTTTATTCTTTATTCATCCATTTTTTTTTATATAATGTTGTAAATATTACATACAATATATTAAAAATACAAATCTAAAAGAAAAAATAAAGAAAATTCACTAAATAAATAAGATGTATAGAATCTATAGGTGAAATACCTATAAGTATACTTACTTATACATATACATGTTTATTTGAAAATGTAAATGAATACATAAAAATCAAACAAAAATACCCTTATACTCATAAAAATAAGTTATAAATTCATAAAATAAGAAAATAAAATAATAAAATAAAATAAACAAATTAAAAATAAAATACACAAAAACACATGTAAATACATACATATACATATTATTTTAATAAAACCATAATAAAATAACCCAAAAAATAAATAAAAATCATAAATAAATACTACATGAAATAATACACGTTTTTTATTTTATAGGAAAAAAATAATAAAATCATTTACTATGCCAAATAATTCAATTTCGCGAAATATTCCCTATTCTGTCTTGTAGCGGGCTGAGGTGGACCAACCCAATCCCTCCGCGCGTTGACCCCGGTCAACTGGACCTCCAGGCGTCTGACTTCACGCAACCGGTCTTTTCCCCGATTTCCGCCATTTTTCCCGCCTGGCTCAGTGAACCATCGCACTCGCTTCCTTCACAAGATTTGTCCTCTGATCATCCATGATGCCCGCCAAGATCATAGATCAATCTGATACTCATTGGTTTAATCAATAATCGCCGGTCAATAAGGCCACTCGTCAATGTCTATAAATAAAAAGCTCCGCCTTCCTCCTCGAATTTGGCCATTTTCACTCCACCAAAACGCCTTGTTCTTGCTCCTGGTGTGTTCCTCGTGACAGGAGGAGTCGCCCAGCACCTCGACTTGGCCGGAGGTCGGAGAAGTTTTGACGCGGTGGTGCTCCGGCGACCACCCTGCTCCCTGGCGGCCCCCAGGTATAAGAGCTGTTCTTTCTTGCTTAGTAGTTAGGTTTTAGTATTAGCTTTTAATTCCAGTCCTTAGGTTAGCATTTAGATGATTGGCTTAGGCCAAAATCCGAAATTCGAAGTTCGCCGGAGCTGAGCTCCGGCGACTTCCCCACTGTGATCCTATCTGTCTCCGACCGCCTAAATCGCCTCATCTCCATCCCCTTCGAGTTCTCCATTAAATGCACACACTTGTTCAACCCAGGACCCCAGGTCTTGGCGAATCGGAGCTCCTCCTCCGCCCTTCGTCGGAGCTCCTCCGTTCCACCTCATTTTGCTGCACAGCTTCAACCTTTTTGGTCGAGGAGCATCCCCTCGAGCCATGCTATCTTCCTGTGCAGGTCTGGTGCGCAAATAAGCACCCTGAGGCGAAATCAAGTCACGCCGGAGGTACCTGGAGCCCCACTTCTTCTCCGACCTCGCGAGGGTGCTCCAGTGTACCTCTGGTCGATCCAACACCTCCGGACGACAGAGGAACCTTCCAGGAAGCTTTTGGGACACCTTGGAGCAGCGATGAACGGCGGAGGTGCGAGATCCAGCCGGGAGAAGCTCGCTCAGGCGAGGGTTCTTCCCTGTTCTTCCAGATGCCCTCTCCGCCGTTGGATGAAGACGAAGGTCCCAGATTGAACCAGAGCCGTTGGATGGAGCTCCGTAGCAACCGTCAGATCACCTCAAGTGATCTAATCTCAAGCGTTCATCGGCGAAGCGGTACCAGCCGTTGGATGAGCGACACGTGGCAAGTGAAGAAATCCCAACCGTTCGCCAGCGCGCATTTTAGGGGTAATTTGCATATCTAGCCCCTGCATTTTTGTATATTTCATATTTAATATTGTAAATAAAATATAACGTTGTAAATAATGTGGATATTTTGCTTATGACCCCCTGTAGTTTTTGCATATTACACTTGGGTCCGGTCCACGTCACCTCACGTGTTGTCCCACGTGAGGTGGTAAAATTGCACAAGTCCCCCTGTAGAGTCGCATGTTTATGTTTAGTCCATTAAATAAAATATTCAGTGTATTATTTTTGTGAAAAAATTGCAACCAGGACCCTATACTTTCTGAAATTGCATTTTGGTCCCTGTGAGTGCGGATCACGTGCAGTCCCACGTGGTGGTTAAATTGCAAGGGGACCCTGGCGGGTTTAGTTAATTAGTTTTAGTCCTTAAAATTGCAAAACACGTTATAATATTCTGGTATTTTTGCACCTGTGCACCTGGATGTTATTTTATTTGCAAAAATGCCCCTGCCAGGCTTAATTACTTTTTGTGTCTTTATCTATTTATCTAAAAATACCTATTAGGCTTCTAAAAATCCACAAAAATTAGGATAAATGCTCCATGCCATGCTTGTTCACGCCCATATTTTAGTTTGCATTTTTCGCATTTTTCCTAATTATTAAAAATGAAAAAGAAGCCATTTTTGTACTGTTTAGATTAGAAAATACAAAAAAATTAGAAAATATTTGTGAAAAATTCCAAAAAAAATATATATATAGTATAATTATATACATATTGAGTCCAGAAAATGAAAAACCCAAAAAGGCGAAAAAGAAAAGAAATAAAAATCATAAAACCCCAAACTCAACATAAAAATTAGAAAAACTCTTTAAAAACCCTAAAAATACATTTCTCTCTTTTATAATTATCTATATATTATTATTAATATGTGAAAATTAATTTGGGCAATTTTGGGCATTATTTGATATTTTTAAAACCCAAGTTTTATACGGTTATTTATTTAGTCTATATTGTGACATTTTTGAATTGAAAAAAAATACATAAAAATTAGAAATATAAAAAAAAAAAGATCTTGTAGATACTATATTTTGCATAAATACATATATATTGATATATGTACTCTAGATATCTTTTTCTCCTCACACCTATCTCTCTCTCTCTATATATATATATCCCTATACCTATATTATATATTCTATGTATATCTATGTCCCTATATAGATAATATATATAAAATGAAAATGTAAAAAAAAACATATAAAAACATGAAAACAAAATAAAAAGCATAAAAAAAATAATAAAATAAAAAAAATATAAAAATTAAAAACCCACATAAAAACAAGCTTCACACATGGATGACTTGGTGATACATCTAGGCTGCGCATTTTGTATTGCTCTCTGTGGTTCGACCTCTACATGCTTGTCACTATACATTTTGTTGTAGAGTAATAAAAATTAATTCACATTTATTTTTTTGGACTTAATTGATACATTCTTGCTTTGTGGGTTAATTGTTGATTGACTCCAGGATTCGGTTGGTCGACACTACGACTGTGCTCCCGCCTTGTGTGGAACACAAGACCGGTCGGTTCCCGGGAGCCTATCACTAACTATAAATTAATGTGGCATAATTAGTCACATTAATGAATGCTTAACGTGATAAAATATTTATCAAAAAAGAAATAACACATGATTAATGTTCGACGATTCGATTATCTATATATCTTCTATATACTTACTCTATTTAAAGTTGGGGTTTTTACTTGGAAAATGACACGTGACTTCATGTGTGTATTTCTCTTTTTCCATTTTAACAAACCCACCTCCTTCTTTTAGATTGGGATTTTGAAGCATATTTTATCAGTATTATTACAAATATATACAATCTGCCGCTGAGCGCAGGTATGCTCACTAGTTTGATTTAAATGCGACTTCTATATTTCCTATTGCAATGTTTACACCAATCTTAAAGTGATGCCTTAAATGGCCGAGAGAAGCCAATTTGAATCAAAAAATATATTGAACATTTATAGCTATTAAAGCAATAGTTAGAGATGTTATGTGTCTGTTGTTATTAATATGATCAACATGATGTGCAATAAACAATAATTATTCGGGTTAATAGGAATTTAAATAACCAGACAAATGCAAGAAGAATGGAACACATGATATTGGTATACATAAGTGTTAAATTGGGTCGGCCTGACCCGAAACCGACCTATTTTATTTGTGTTGGGTTTGAGCTTGGGCCTGCAGTTTGAAAATAAAATGGGCCTAAGCCCGATCCATTAGCCCATATACTTAAATGGGCTTTGGCCAGGCCAACTCAAACCCGACCCGACCCGACTCGATGCCCAACCCTAATAATAGGATCACACATTTGATCAGACAGAAACCAGTCATATTAGGACCAAAGATCAGGTCTAGCATAGTTTGCATAGTTCAATGTCTCCAGGACCATACATTAAAGCAGACATAGAGCCATTGAGGTGGCACCTTTCCTTGATTATGGAAAGGTGTCATCTTAGGTCGTTGGATGATGAGTGTATGAGTGAGATTGAAATCATTAGGTGGTTTCCGTATTAGCTAACATTTCTAATACACGGGTGGATCAAATTAGTGCTAATTTAGTAAAATACACGTCATTCATCATTCTATATTTAAGTATATGGTGAGTGATGTACAGAGTTTTCCAGAAATATCTGGTGGAATAAATGTTTGTGTTTTGAAATAACTGTTATAAATTTACAAACACTTGAAATATTTTACAATTTTGTGTTATAAACTACAAAAGCATAACCACTGATATTTACAAAAATCTCAAATCCGACAAAAAATTGAATTTTTTTGTGTAGCCATGTTTCTTAAAATACACGGTGTTTTGATCACATGCTAATTAATTGATGTATACGTGGAAAATATTCTTAAAATGATGGAATTTTTGTTAAAACTATATTTCCTAATATATTAGGTGATGTAAATTCTGAACACATTAAACATGTCATATGCATATTAATTTTAGGAGGTATTAAACTTGTGTGTAATAAATGAATCAATATTAAACAAATAGTCCATATTTCACATTCATTGGGTTTAATTTACATTCCATGTATGAAGTTTACATCCATCCAATACAATGACAAACATTATAACAAAATAAAGACTTGCAATAAATGAATTCATCGTTTCATTAACATATGTTACAACCAAGATTTTAAAAAACAGACCAGACATTGAACCGGTCAGTCATCGTTTGGTCCAACCGGGTCGAACCGTCGGTCCAAACCGATCGGACCGGTGATGACGTTAGCATGACGTCATCATTCTTATCGAATCGAAAAAAATTTGGATCGGGCTTAATTTACTGGTCAGACCGGTCGAATCGGTTTTCTGAACCAATAAAACTGGATACATATATGTAAATATAAATTTATATCGATGAAATAATCGTTAGAAATTTCAAATCTTTAAATAGAATAACACGATTACCTATTTCGAGTAAAACTCTACAAAGTTAGTCGTATTTTCTAGAATTATATATGAATACAATATTGTAATCATTTATTTATAGTTGTTTCAAGAAAATTACTCTAAGAAAGTATTGACATAACATATATTCCAAAAAAGAGAGGGACATACCTTATATCGTAGAAGTTAAGAAGGGCATACATGATAAAAACCCCGTTATTTCATTATTTAAACTTTTATTTTTTTGAAAATTACTAAACCATCAAAATTGGGTCAATCCGGGTCAAACCGGTCTGACCACTGGTCGGATCCGATTTTTTACTTTTTTTAATTTTTTTGAAATTAATTACAAAGAACAGCCGAACCGACCGGTCGGGGCTGGTTCCCGGTCCAACCGGTCTGACCGGCCGGTCCGGTTCGATTTTTTTAAGCCCTGGTTACAACTGTAATCCGTATTTTACATTTATCTCATTCTTTTTACATTCGAATCCTATTTTTCTGCAGTCAATTCCAGATTTGTGACATTCGTAAGATATAGTGGGGCTCGATCTTTATCCGTCTTCCTCTCATTGAATGTTATCCAAGTGACCAGCATAATGTAAAAACAGAATGAAATATTGTAAACAGAATTTGAAATGTATTTGTCAGATAGTGCAATAGTCGTTTGAATGTAAAATACATTATAACATTGTGAAAATGAGACAGAAAAATGTAAAATGATCAGATGTATTATAACTGAGTATAATGCATTGTAAAATGATGTAATCAACATCACTGAACTTAAACATGATGCACATATATGGATCATGCAATCAAAAGCACTGAGCTTGAAATAGAACAGAAGTACATAAAAATGTAATAGAACAGGAGGGTACGAAAATGAAATAAAATAAAATTTTACAAATTGAAAATGAACAGAATTCGAATGCAAATTATAATGAAGCTACCAAAGATCTGATATTAGAATGTAACTGAGAAATCTTCCTCATCGTTTGAAATCTGATATGAAATGATATAAAAATATATAAAGATTGCAATGAAAAAAATAATGAGATTTCCAGTAGGAAGATGAAGAATTGAAATAAGAAAAATGAAAAAAATTACTAGGAACATGCATCCTCCATGTGCAAAAGATACTAACTGTAACTTTTTTTAATGGAGATATTGAGCGTGTCGTCGATGTTTTTGATGAAGCTGAAGGAGAATAACTCGAAATTCACGAAGAACGTAGATGAGAATCTCGAGTAAGGGAGAACGACATTAAAAAAATACGATATATTTATTAATCAAATATGTGTAATCAATATTTAGCAAGATAATCGAGATTGAAAGGGAAGAGAAAGTTTTTTTTTCTAAAAATGGCATAGTGATTTTTGTGCGGATTAGTGATTTTATCGAGTGACGTTGATTAATATCGGATGGATGACAGGAAGTGTCGTACCAAGTGTATGGAAAGGTGACACCTCAATTCAAGTTTTTCCTATATATGTATATATATATAACAAAATATTTCAAGAGCCATACAAGTATAGGGCATCTCGTGCACCAAAGAGGATCCTCTACTGTAATATAGCATGTGTTGTAACGTAGGGTTCCGTTCGATGGGGATCGGACGACCCTTATGAGGGGCCGACCATCCCTGATCCCCTATGAGGGTCGTCTGATCCAAATAAGATATATCCCTTTATTACAACACATGTTGTATTACAGCAGAATATCTATCCTCCTCATGCACACTGCACTGCAGACAGAAGATGAAAAACATCGAGCCAAATATGCGGTAGAAGAGGAAGATGTGAAAACCTGAAGCATCATATCAAGCAAAAGAGCTATACGGCATAGAGCATAATAAACGAAGATAACAAACTGTAGCCACCATCCCGCAAGCTAAAGAGAACATATCAGCAGCCACCATCCGGCAAATCGATCAACACACATAAACCAAGACGAAGTGGACATGCAAAAGCAAAAAATAAGGAGATTAACACGCCCACGAAAGAGCTCACAAAGAGGAGGATATACGAAGATGGCAGCCAAAGAGGAAGAGCTCGAGAACGCGCGCAAAGCACTCGAAATGCCTCCTCCACCCCCTTTTACAGGAGGAGGATGGGGGTGAAGAAATACCGTTCGTTCGGTTCGGGAATAAGCATGAATAAGGATTGGGAATAAGGAGAATAATGGTCTATTCTTTGTTCGGCTGGAGGATAGGAATAAGGAGAATAATGTGAAATAAAGGTAGATAAGGTGGGATAAAGATAGGAATAAAAGTGAAATAAGATGAAATAATAGGGAATAGTCGTACCACGGGAAACCGTGTCGGGAGGAAAATGTCCTTATTCTCCTCTATTCTCAGCCCCTTATGCTTCATCCGAACAGGCCCTTAGGGTCCGATACTATGGTCAAGAAAGACAGTAGATGGAAGAGGACACTACAGTCCTTACCATAGCATCTCCTAGGCATGTACAGAGCCTATTGAAGAGGACATGGGGCGCGCATGCCTCCACCAAGACCATTGAAGGCTGCATTGACTGCTTTAAAGCACATCCAGACAAGGTTTGGGTGACTGCAGCTATCGACAAAATGAAGAGGAATAAAGAGGGATATCTCACCTTATTCCTCAAACAATTAGCTCCTCCAAGAATAGTTAGGAAGGGTTCTAATATGTTACTTTTTACAGCAAGCATACTAATAGTATATACTATTGTTTTTGAAAGAGTGGAAGAGAGTTGAAAATATGAAATATTAGAGCAAGTAACGAAACAATTGAAAAGGATATTCTCCGTTTTTTCTGACATTTGCTACAAGTGACGATTAAAATGAAAAGGGATTTTTATCCGGCAGAACTTATAATCTTTGTCAATTACCTCTACGACCTTTTGAAACATCGTAATTCCTCCCTCAACCCCGTAAACTTGCTAACTCTTACCGTATAAACCATGCGGTTAACTCTCATCCATTTGGTTGTTAAAACAAACCGTATAAACCATGCGGTTAACTCTCATCCATTTGGTTGTTAAAACTAACCGGATTCCGTGAATTCTATTTCCATAATGCCCATTTTGTTTCTCAAAATTACAAAAATGCCATCCCCTCTCCCCTTCTCCTCCAAGCCTCCTCCACGACATCCCCTCCTCTCCTTCCATGACCGGCATCCAGAAGCTCCTCCTCGACGGGAAACCTCTTCACTGGAGAGCTCCCACCGGAGCTCGGGAAGCTCCAGCAGCTCTCCAAGATGGACCTGAGCTCAAATGGCTTTGTGGGTTCCCTCCCGCCGGAACTCAGCAGGTGCAAGCTACTCACATTCGTGGATCTCAGCCGCAAGTCGCCGTCCTGGAGCTCCCGCCGTTGTTCCTCCCGCCGAAGCTCGCGCCTACCACCTCCCCCCGGCTCAAGTTGCCGTCCCTGCCCCCCCCCCCCCCCCCCACCCCCACCCCACCTAGGTCCCCTGTCCCGCCGCCTGTAGCACCCCCCACCCCACCCGGGTCCCCTGTCCCGCCGCCTGCAGCACCCCCCCACCCCCCAAGCCCCCCGAAGCACCCTACCCACCTCCCGTCCCCGATTTCCTGTCCCCCCCTCCCGCGCCTGCACAGTACCCGTCCCCAGGGGTGTTCATGGGGCAGGTACCCGACCCATTCAATCACGACCCATCCCGATCCGGTTGTATCGGGTCGACGGGTCGACCCGACCCATTTCAACGGGTACCTGATTTTAACGGGTACCCGAATTATTAGAATGGATAGCGGGTACCCGCGGGTCACTACTACAAACATATCATCAAATGAACCATAACAGAAAAAAAAGTAAAAGCATAAATAAAAATCAATTCTTATATATGTAATTCTTTCTTCCAAGATCATATTGCTAACTACAATCTTATAGTCCATTCAAATGAATATAACTGAGCATACATCATGCTGGAGAAACACATATTGGAAAATATATATCACAGCAGACTTTCTGTGTACAGAGCATACCAACCTTCTAGTCAATTCAAAAAATATACATAGCAGATAGCAGACATTCTGTATATATCAAAAACTATACAGAACATATGATTACATCAAATGATACATATTGAAAAATAAATCACACAAATTAATTCAAATGATCCATACAGGAAAATGAATGATGTCTGATCCATATTGAAACTTTTTAGGTTGCTATGAAATATTAAAGATTTTACATATTGAAACTTTTATATTTATAAGCAACATATAAGTATTAAAGATGCATGTTAATACTATTATTCTCTTTTTCACGACACCAAAGCTTTAAAAATGGCACACCAAAGTTATATTCATATCTACAAGTTGAACAGACTATAAAAAAGTCAACGCCATAATCAATGAATCATATATCTACAAATTGAATGGATAAGAAGAAAAAAAACTAAAGAAACCACAATAATAATAGATATTGTAGAAAAAAGTATGAACACTATCCACATTGAAAACAATAGAAACATGTGCATCGTAGAAAACAAACCTAAATTCGGTCATCGTACATGTACAAATTCTTACAATAGAATAACATCCACATATTTATGATCATCACGTTACAAAAACAAACCTTTAATAAATTCATAATCTTTATAAAATAATGGAAATGAACACTTCTAAAATTTGTTTATGGTCACATCATTTAGGAAGAGACTTTTTTTGCAGACAAACATCAAAACTAACAAATAAAAGAGAAAACCTCTTTCTACGATGAAAGAATAGAAGCTCACCACTTACAGAAGAGAAAAGCAGATCTTGCAGAGGGATGAAAACTAATCTTATGCAAAAGAAATCACCACATAATAAACATACTAATAGAAATCAAATGATAACTCCCTCATAAAATAAAGCAGAATAAAAACTATATCAACCATGCAGATTTATGTTGCTACAAAGCAAAGCATGCAGAGCAAAAAAATCATCACCTGTAAAATTATAACAGAACACGGACTATATATAAACCATCAAAAATTCATTGCTACAAAACTAAAATATTTCTTCCAAACAAAGGAACAAGTTTCGATTCCTACGATTCTCAAAACAAAATAAAGAAGATAGATAGGAGAATCGGGCAAAAATCAGAAAATGAAAAATATAATTCTAATAATGCATCCACAATTACAGTTTCACTGTGATCTGTAATTAGGGTCCAAGCCATGCTGCAACAGTGCAACGTGTCTGAAAAGTCCGCACCACATGAAGGTCTCAGCTTTTGGAATTCCACAGGACACCTATATAGCCCACACATTCGAAAATTAGAAATATAGATAAATGGAAGCACTCTTAAAGCACATTTTTATCAAATATAAAAGTGAAATAATTGAAATTACATACCAATGTTATTCATCAATGGGAATGGAAATATGATCTTCATTCATGTTTGCCAAATCTGTAAAAAATCAAATATATAGATTCAAGAAATCAAGAAATACAGATAATCAAACAAATTAGATAACTGAAATATATATATATAAGTACTAGATTCAAGCAGTTCAAGATCCTCTAAATTTTCCTCAATGGTAAGTGGTGAATTAGACTTCCGTAACCAATCTTGACTGCATATGAGAGCTGATGACACGGCCTAGATGCGAACTGGAGCAGGAGGATGATCTAACGGCGCGAAGAGGTCCTAGAAGAACTATCGGCCGGCGAGCTTCGCCGGCCTGAAACTCGAGCGTGGGGGCTCCTCGTCGGCTGCTGGAAGGCTGAGAAGAATCGTGGGAGCCTTCCGCGTCTGATGGAATGCTCTGATGATGGCGGGGAGCCCTGGAGAGCTCCGGCGGCGATGGAGACCTGCAGCTGCTGTGCTCGAGCCTTGGACCTCCAGATGAGGTCCTTACGACGATCTGACCTGCACAAGCAAAACACGGGGTCGAGGGCAAACTGCCTCGACCTGTCAGAGCAAGCGGGATGTGAAGGATGAGGCGGTATGAGGGCTCTCCGGCGAGCGGCGGAGGGTGAGAGCCGATATCCCTGCTCCGGGGCGAGCCATGGGGAATGGAAGGTCGGAGAAGGTGGAGAGGAGTCTGGTGAACGTGAAGCGACGGTCGGATAGGCGAATGGGTGATCGGAAATGATAGGTGGAGGCGGCGGAGCTACACTAATGAAAACGGAAAAATCCTAATCTACGCTACTCTACGGCCTAAAGGGACTACCTGGCGGATGCTGTCAACTGGGCTGGAGCTCGGGAAGCTCCTGGGTCATTTCCTGCAAGGGGGCGTCGTCTCCCCGAGGCTGAGCGCGCTCGCGGCGGCGCACGGCGGCGAAAGCAGCCGGATCAGTGGCTCCCGGCTTCTCGGGCCTCGCTGCTACTCCGAAGAACGCGGCTGTCACTCAGGAACTCCGGAGGAGGTCACAGGCGACGAGGGGGAGATCCAAAGATGAAGAACAAGGTCGCCGGAGGATATGCTATATATGTCCAGGGGTCCGATAAGATGGTGATCGGGTGAGCAATCCAAGGAGCGGATCCCTAAACCGAGATGTGCGCGAGGATCATGGATCTTCCCTTGGCAATCGGAGCCCTGGGTTTGAGTGGATAGGTTTCGGATCGATTAGGAAATATATGGAGAAGTCGGGTCATCAATCAGATCCGCAAGAGCAGAGGGTCCGCGGGGGAAGTTGACTGGGGTCAACAAACCCCCGTGGACCAATCAGAATCCACCAAGTCCAATTTATTTGTTTATTTAATTTAAAATAGAAAATGATCGAATTAATAAAAACTTAAAACATGAAAAATATTTATTTTATTTTTTTCTATTTTTTGTGATTTTTAATTAATTTTTCAAAATGAAAATAAGGTTTTTACATAATAGGTATATATATAGGTATATGTACAATATAGGGTTTTATTTTTTATTTTTAATTTAGTTATTTTTATACATTTTTATCCCAATTTTATATTTTATTTATTTATATCATAAAATTAGGAATAAAAAGATATTTTTATTTTATTTTTATTATTTATATACAAGGGTTAAATAAATACATATGTACATATATCTACATGGTCTATTTACAATGTATTTTGGGTTTTTAATTTTGTTCTTTTTATTTTGTTTTTGTTTTAATTATTTTTATTTTTATTTTATTTATTTACAACATAAAAGGTAGAATATATACAAATTTTATAAAAATTAATTTTATTTATTTATAAGGTGAAATAAATGTAAGTGAGTGGACCATATACATGGTGAATATACACAAGTGATGTTTTTGTTTTCTTTTTAATTTTTCTATTTTTATCTTGATTTTAGATTTATAAATATGTACAAGTATTTACAAGCCCATTTTAGTCTCTTTTTGGAGAAAAATATTTTTATTATATTTACAACTATATTTACACACATGAGCCCCTATCTCCCTCTACTTTGGCTTTTATGCGGTCAGGCCCATGCTGAGCCCTCCCTTGGGATTAGGTCGCTCAATATTTATTCTAAATATTTCCCTCTTTTTCTTTTTGTTCTTTATTCTTTTATTTTAGCACAAAAACATGCTAATTATTAATATTTACACCATGCATGCTTTTGGTAATTATTTATATTTACAAATATATACATGTATTTGCAAAGGTTTTTGTAGCTAAAATAAGAATAAAGAGTTATGAATGAGTATTCATCACCCCCCTATACTTAACTTTGCTAGTCCCTTAGCAAACACTTATTTGAAAAAGAAGTGAAAAAGAAGAAAGAAAAAGAAAAAGAGAAGAATGTACATGGATCAAGGTTGATTATTAAACTTGCCTTCATTAAATTGAGGTATGGAGCTCAATCAGATCTTTGGATTATTAATGTGTCGGAACCTTATTTGGACTTAAGCCTAAAACTCAACAGCCTCTAAGTTCCACTAATCTCTAATCAAGACTCCTCAATGCTCCAGATCAGAACAAGTCATCAATCACAAACCCTGAAGACCATGAATCTTTCCTTGTCCTGTGAATGTGAGGTCTAAGCTCTCCACCTCAAAAATGGCAACTTGACAGCCCTCCCCAACAAGGTAACTCTATGACCTCAATCTGGCCACTCTTTCCTCGAGGAGCGGGGTATTCCCTTCTAAGTTCAAGTTCAACCGGCTCAAGAAGAGGAGGAAGAAGAGAATGGACCATGGCCAGTGTAGCCATGTATCCTTGGGAGCTTGGCTAGTGTAGCCAAGTCTCCCTGCTGCAAGCTACATAAGGTGGATCATGAAATTCAAGCTTTGCTTATTGCACTCTATATACATACTCCAGTGGGATTATCATTTTCTATCAGACCCACCACTTTTTTTGGAGTTATTTTCTTTTTGCATCATTTTTTTTCAAGTGCATCTATACAACATATACATGTGCAACGTATATACAAGGAGTTTTTCCTCTTGAGCCAGTAGACTATCCCTCTTTTGAAGCTTTATTGCAACCCACAACTCCCGTCGTTAGACCTCATGGCAACCAGACCAAGTTGAGACGCACATCCTTCACTAAAAGAAGAAGAGAGGTTCCGCCTAGAAGTACTACCCTCATATGCTACCCCAAGTCAAGGAAGACTGCCTCCTCACCACCTCATCCGTAAAGAGCTCGGTGCTAAGTGCTGGTGTCCAAGTAAAGACATTGTCTATATGAGTCATGTGTTGTTGTTAAGTGTTCTACTTAGGCTCATTGAGATGAAATGTGATCATAGCCTAGTGGACTTAAAGAATTAAGTCACCATGGACCTGAAAAGCCTTAAACCTAAGCCCTATAAGGTTCCTCTTATAAATTAGGTGGATTAAGATCTTAATCAAGCTCCATTTCCCAATTTAATTTTAGGCTAGTTTAAATGTCAACTATAATTCAGAAAACTATATACATATGTACAAAAGATGCTATTTACACAAATTTTTACAAACATGCAAAATTTTTTGAAAAATATTTTGAAATCATGAATGGATGATGCATGAAGTGCAAGTTTTGCAAAAGTATTTACACACATTTACACAAGATTTTTGCAAACTTTTGATTTTCAAAACATTTTGGAAAAATTTTGTACTATATACATAATTTTGATAAGAAAATATTTACACAAGCTTTACACAAAAGATTTTTGAAAACATTTTTACAAAAATAATTTGTACACTAGCTATTTATGTGCAAATAAAAGAATGTTTATGTACATCATTTTTGCGATTTTTAGGGTTTTTAGCCATTTTATTTATTGACACACTCACTCAAAGTACGAGTTATGGCTAAAGTATATATGAAATATATACACACCCCCCTATACTTAGCTCGAACGATGTCCTCAGAGTCAAGAGCGATGAAGAAGACATAACTCGTGCTATGTATAGGAAAGTGAAAAGAAAGGCTATATACAGAGACGAATAAATGAATAGAGAATCACGAGGGTCTCGGGTTCTCCCCCTATACTTAGGATCAAGTAATCCTAAGTATAGCAGGCTGTACACGAAGGGAAAACCGAGAGGAGAATGTACATGGTCTACCCCCCCCCCCCCTATACTTAGGGTGAAGTCTCCCTAAGTATAGGCAACAAAATAGGGGTAGCAAGACACGAAGAAATGACGAATATATACAAGATGGAGGGGCATCACTCCTCCTATACTTAAGGTGAAGAACCTTAAGTATAGGTAAAACAACAGAAGTGATGAAACAGAACAAAGAACAACCCGGTGTTTTCACCCCCCTATACTTAGGATGAGCAATATCCTAAGTATAGCAAAGATAATCCTAAGCGAGACCTGGGGTGAAAACAAGAACGGAAGAAAGAAAGATCAAAGTAAGACAAAACATGTATATACAAAAGAGTACAATGTTGAGGTGCCTCTCAACAAGCGCTAGATTTTACGCCCCTAGCTGGGCGCAAAGGCTAGGACAAAGCTGTATCTAGGTTCAGGACGGCATCAGTAAGTCGAATGTCGTACTGTCGTCGCAGTCTCAGTATGGGAACATCGATGAACTCAACAGTGTAAAGGACGACACCCAGGTATGCAATCAGGCGGGTGTCTGCTACCGGCCAAGGATATGGGAGTAAGTGATCGGGCTCTGGTAGCACAAAGGAAATCGTCGGCTCTGGGTCAGACTGGAGTGAGAATGTGGAGCCGAAGAATCAAACGTGGAGAAGGAAGGATCAGTAATAGAATCCTCCACGTCAATCAGTGTCTCAAACAGGTGTGGACGATCAAGATCAGGAGACTCTCTAAGTAGACTGATATCCGATGCATGAAATAAAATCAGATCAGGCAAATCATCGAATATCTCCAGGATGGGCTCATCCTCGCGAGGGTCGTCGAGGTGAGAAGAATCAGAATCAGAAGGATCTAAAGACTCGGTTTCGTGTTCCGCCAGATCGGAAACACTCTCAGCACGTGCAACCGAGTACTCATCGAGTGCGGCATCCTCCCGCAGATAACCCTCGGGGAGAGATGCAGGATCAGAAGTGACAAGAAGAGGATCATGATCTAGATGGGCATCTGTGCTGCTATCAAGTATCCACTCGGTGCACCAGGCTGCATCGTCATCTGAAATGTCGCTCTCAGCAATCTGGAAACAGGAGAAGGTACTAGTCAACACCGCGGAAGCTGGCAAAGTGTCTGCGACTGATCCTCGCTCTGTGGCTATGCTGGCTGCCCGCTGGTCCTCAGTAAGTGTATCTGACTCAACAAAGTGGAGGACAAAATGCTCGAAGATGGGACTCTCTGTGTCTGTACTCTCAAAGTGGTGTCTCTCATCGAGTCGTGGCTGTTGGGCTGAGTCCAAGTGGCTATCTGCATCCAAGAAGTGTCTCTGCAAGAAGGAAACTGACTACTCCGGGACTGGAAACTGAAGTAGCTGAGTCAATGGCTGCAAAAGTTGGGGCTCCTCCGGCTCCTGGAGTATCAGAGGATCTGATATCCAAGACTCGTCGACTGGAAACTCTGGGGCTGCCTCGAAGTCCAGCTGTAAAATCAGCGGGAACTCAAGTAGACTCTGGGTCTGAACCTCTGCTATGGCAGTCATCTCCTCTGTCAGTGGTGCTGCCTGCTCCAAGTCCTCGGGCTGGTGTGTAGAAACTGTATCATCATGTAAAGTGACACACCGTACTGGTACTGCATCGTCCGCATGTGTTGTCCCGACCAAGGCATCTCGTGAAGAACTCTGTGAAAGTAGTCTCGAGATGGTATCCAGTAGGTGAATGTCAGAACTGCGGTGTGAACCGCCACATGTGGTAATCACCAGTGCTAGCTGCTCTGCGGTCTTCCCCCGCATGGAGATCTCTATCAGGTCTGTCAATGGAAGTCCGTGATCTGGAAATCTCCTCAAGAGGTCAAGAAACCTCGGCCATGCCTCGTGCAATGGCTCCTGGGGGTCTACTGAGAAATCGGTGATCAAAGACCGCATGAAATCTTTTCTACGTGGAGGGAAGTATCTCTGTAGAAACTCTCGACGTAGATCTCCCCACGTCTCGAATGTCCTCCCCAATCGTCGGTGCCATCTCATGGCTCTGTCCTGAAGCGTGAAGGGGAAGGTCCTGCTCATCAGCTCCTCTGCAGTGATGTCTGAATATCTCTGAGCTCTGCAAAACTCCTCTAATGCGGACAGGTGAAGATAAGGCTCCTCGTGCGCCTCTTCTGAAAATGTCGGCAATCGCTGAATGTAATCCAAATCCAAGACGAATGGACCTAATGTAGAAGCTGATTGAGCTCCATGTGCTATCTGCTCCTCCATCCTTCTGGAATAGGATATGTCTGCTGATCTCCACTGCTCTCTGTGATCATGAACGGAGTGCGCTCTCATCTCACAACAGCATCGTCCGGGTCTCGCATCTACTCTGTCTGGTATCCTCGGACGTCTCGCACAGCATGCCCAGAGTAGTGAGATGAAAGGGAGGGAGGGAGCGGGAGGTTGGTCGTAGATCCGACCTCCCTAGAAGGTGGACTGGAGTGATGGTCAGAAGATGGAGAAGAAGCCGTAAGAGTCGGCTCGAAGTGAGGGGGATCCATCATCCAGGGGTAAAGGAGAAGAAGAGGAAGACTGAAGGGAGGGAGGGTGGGAAATAGATGGAGGAAGATGAGGAAAGATCGAAGGGATCTGGCAATCACACAAGATGAACAAGCAAACCCCCAATTCACCTACGCACACAAAGCTGAAGACCGAAAGGGATCAGTCAATTATCTTGTCGATTTTATTTTAGGTGATCATTCAGTCTATCAGAGCGATTACGTGAGGTAAATAGGTATCCAGATAGTTCTCAACCGACTGTCCCGTACTGAAAGCCGGTAATCAGTCAAGAAAGATCGGAGGCTCTACCCTAATGTGCGGGTCACTCTCTCGCTCATCCAAACCAAACAAGGAGGGGGTTACTCTCCGCAAGACAGATTTTTAGTGAAGTGTCTTTTAGGTCAAGTGTGATTAGCAGACCCAATTTTATTGTTTTTGTTTTTAGATATTTTTCAATAAAAAGAAATGCCTAACGAATTTTTCGGTTCTCCTGGTTATTAAGTCAAAAACAGGGGGAGAAGGCGAAAAAGACGATGCGCGAAGAAATCAATGATGCATGCAAAGATAGAAATGCGTACCTGTCTCCAGCACTCTACATGCAAAATGATTCACGCAGAAATGTAAAGACTGAAAAGAAACTACCTATATGGTGCAACGGTAACATCGAGTCCTAAACAGGCAATTCTACTCGAAGAACCGTCTAACTGGTCACCGATCCTCCAAGCCAAAGGTCCGGTCTCGGTCTACCCCTCCTCCTCCCGACACATCGGGTTCAGGAGCAGCGCTTGGCAGGGCAGGCTACGACATGTAGGCTACGAAGGGAGTGAGTCAGTTATTTTTATTAATGAATTATTAGTAGGTCCAATTAATCGCTCTATAGGAACAGACAATCAATTAGGTGTGGGGATCCTACTAATTACGGCACAGTTAAGCAGAAAATCCTAAATCTAGGGGCTCGATAAAAACCGCGTAAAACCGTAAAAGGCAGCGAAAAACCAAAAGCCACGAAAAACCGCGAAAAAACTAAGGGTCCCCCGAGCACACCGGTGCTCGGCGAAACAGACCCGCTAATCAAGCCAAGTCTACAGTCTGAGTGTCCCTGTATTATTACAATAATCTAATAAAATAAAATAAAGGCTAAGCTAATCCTCGCCCGCTCGTCTACTCTCTCACGCTCTCCTGTGACTCCGTGCAGAAGGGAGCCGCCTCCAAGTCCCGCGGTTGCGTCGGCTTCTCGAAAGCTGCTGCCTCGGTCCTCGGGCCCTCGCAAGAAAGAAACAAGTGGTCAGACCAACAAAATAATCAAATTGAACAGAAAATATGAACAAGGATATATGTGTAGAAATGTCAAATATAATAAACACACAAAATCAAGCAAAACCAAAAATAAGAGAAAATAAAATAAAACAAAATAAAGCAAAAATAAAAGAAAAATAAAAAGCCGTGAAAAGCCACGGAAAAGAAAATGAAAAAGAAAAATAAAAAACTACTAAGCCGTGCTCCCCGGCAACGGCGCCATTCTGATGACACGGCCTAGATGCGAACTAGAGCGGGAGGATGATCTAACGACACGAAGAGGTCCTGGAAGAACTATCGGCCAGCGAGCTTCACCGGCCCAAAACACGAGTGTGGGGGCTCCTCGTCGGCTGTTGGAAGGCTGAGAAGAATCGTGGGAGCCTTCCGCGTCTGATGGAGTGCTCCGATGATGGCGGGGAGCCCTGGAGAGCTCCGGCGATGATGGAAACGTGGAGCTGCTGTGCTCGAGCCTTGGACCTCCAGATGAGGTCCTTACGACTATTTGACCTGCACAAGCAAAACACGGGGTCGAGGGAAAACTGCCTCGACTCGTCAGAGCAAGCGGGATGTGAAGGATGAGGCGGTATGAGGGCTCTCCGGCAAGCGGCGGAGGGTGAGAGCCGATATCCCTGCTCCGGGGCGAGCCAGGGGGAATGGAAGGTCGGAGAAGGTGGAGAGGAGTCTGGTGAACGTGAAGCGACGGTCGGATAGGCGAATGGGTGATCGGAAACGACAAGTGGAGGCGGCGGAGCTACACTACTGAAAACGGAAAAATCCTAATCTACGCTACTCTACGGCCTAAAGGGACTACCTGGCGGATGCTGTCGACTGGGCTGGAGCTTGGGAAGCTCTTGGGTCATTGCCTGCAAGGGGGCGTCGTCTCCCCGAGGCTGAGCGCGCTCGCGGCGGCGCACGGCGGCGAAAGCAGCCGGATCAGTGGCTCCCTGCTTCCCGGGCCTCGCTGCTACTCCGAAGAACGCGACTGTCACTCAGGAACTCCGGAGGTCACAGGCGACGAGGGGGAGATCCAAATATGAAGAACAAGGTCGCCGGAGGAGATGCTATATATGTCCAGGGGTCCGATAAGATGGTGATCGGGTGAGCAATCCAAGGAGCGGATCCCTAAACCGAGATGTGCGCGAGGATCATGGATCTTCCCTTGGCAATCGGAGCCCTGGGTTTGAGTGGATAGGTTTCGGATCGATTAGGAAATATATGGAGAAGTCGGGTCATCAATCAGATCCGCAAGAGCAGAGGGTCCGCGTGGAAAGTTGACCGGGGTCAACAAGCCCCCGTTGACCAATCAGAATCCACCAAGTCCAATTTATTTGTTTATTTATTTTAAAATAGAAAATGATCGAATTAATAAAAACTTAAAACATGAAAAATATTTATTTTATTTTTTTCTATTTTTTGTGATTTTTAATTAATTTTTCAAAATGAAAATAAGGTTTTTACATAATAGGTATATATAGGTATATGTACAATATAGGGTTTTTATTTTTTATTTTTAATTTAGTTATTTTTATACATTTTTATCCCCATTTTATATTTTATTTATTTATATCATAAAATTAGGAATAAAAAGATATTTTTATTTTATTTTTATTATTTATATACAAGGGTTAAATAAATACATATGTACATATATCTACATGGTCTATTTACAATGTATTTTGGGTTTTTAATTTTGTTCTTTTTATTTTGTTTTTGTTTTAATTGTTTTTATTTTTATTTTATTTATTTACAATATAAAAAGTAGAATATATACAAATTTTATAAAAATTAATTTTATTTATTTATAAGGTGAAATAAATGTAAGTGAGTGGACCATATACATGGTGAATATACACAAGTGATGTTTTTGTTTTCTTTTTAATTTTTCTATTTTTATCTTGATTTTAGATTTATAAATATATACAAGTATTTACAAGCCCATTTTAGTCTCTTTTTGGAGGAAAATATTTTTATTATATTTACAACTATATTTACACACATGAGCCCCTATCTCCCTCTACTTTGGCTTTTATGCGGTCAGGCCCATGCTGAGCCCTCCCTTGGGATTAGGTCGCTCAATATTTATCCTAAATATTTCCCTCTTTTTCTTTTTGTTCTTTATTCTTTTATTTTAGCACAAAAACATGCTAATTATTAATATTTACACCACACATGCTTTTGGTAATTATTTATATTTACAAATATATACATGTATTTGCAAAGGTTTTTGTAGCTAAAATATAAGAATAAAGAGTGATGAATGAGTATTCATCAAGAGCCTATACCATTTTTGGGTCGATGAACTACGAAATGGATCGAGTACACGTCCGCCAATACTAAATGCAGATTCAGATGCAACCGTTGACGTTGGCATAGCTAATAAATCTCGAGCCATGGATGATAAAACTCGAAACCTAGAACAATTCAATTTCCACTATGATAATATTTCAAATGATTTGTTGTTACGGTCTTCACATTCTTCAGCCAAATATTTATCGAGTTCACTTTTGCTCTCCATTCCTTTTTGCTATGTATGATGTTGATCATACAATGTGGTCATAATATCTTCAATATTTTCAATGGCATCAACATCAAAATCACTTGATTCATACAATTGACTAGATGGTTGTGCATTGGACAGTGGAATGGTAGTAGTATATAACTCAAACATTGAGATTGTTATTTGTTGTACTGTCTCCTTCAAAAGCTTTCCTTTTTCCCCCTCATATGAATTTTCAATCAACCAATTTACATAACCCATCTTGTAGCGAGGATATAAAAAATGGCAACAGATAACATGACATTTATATTATCAATGTTTGTCAAATATTTGTCATATTTTGACTTCATTTTGGAAGCCATCAATTGAATGTGTGAATCGCCACTTTTGCACTTCCTAGAAAGAACCATCCCAATACTGAGCATGACTTGCATATATTCATTACCAGTCACATATTGAGATCTGGAGAGTTTCAATGTGGCATCATAAAATACCTTTAGAAAAGGTAATAAGGTACAAGCACGCTCCCAATCATAGCACCCAGGCAGGCCTTTATTTTTAGAAGATGTGAGCTCAACTACATACTTAGCATCAATTGTTTCTAACAATTCGAACGCCTTCTCAAACTTCACAGCAGCTTCCAACATTAATATTGTTGAGTTCCATCTGGTTTCCACGTCTAAAGAGACAAGCTTCTTGCATGCAATCTTCTCTTTATCTACACAAGTTTTAAATCTTGATGATCTTGTATTAGATGATCTCACATACTTCACAGCACTACGAATTCTAAAAATGCAGTCATCCACTTCTGTCAAACCTTCTTTCACAATGAGGGTCATAATGTGTACATCACATCTCATATGCAGGTAGTCACCATTAAGTATGGTTCCATTCCAATTATTTAACCTCTTTCGTAGGTATTGGACTCCTACATCATTAGAACTTGCATTATCGACTGTTATAGTCATAACTTTCTCTATTCCCCATTCAAGTAAGCAATTTTCCACAGCTTTACCAATAGCTTCCCCTGAATGACCAGATATTCGACGAAAATTAATTATTTTCTTATGCAAAGTCCAATCACTATCAATAAAGTGTGCAGTGAGACACATATAAGTCAGGTTCTGACATGAAGTCCAAGTATCAGTTGTGAGACAAATTCTAGAAGTCAACTTTGAAAAAAAAAACTCATAAGAGTCTTCTTTTCTTCAGCATAAACATGGATACAATCTCTAGTGATGGTAGATCGAGAAGGTACTTTAAACTGTGACGCAACAACGCTGCAAAAATGATGCAATCCTTCCCTTTCGACACTTCTAAATGGCAACTCATCAACAATTACCATTCTCATTAGGGCCTTTCGACACTCTTCTTGATTGATCTTGTGAAATATAGGAGAATGTGACTTTTGCACCAACGTCTTTTGCATCTTAAGTTTCGCACCACTATCAAATTTTCCACATCTTAACAAATGATTATTTAAACTATTGGTTCCATAAGATGGTGGACATTTGAGCTCTTCATCACAGTATTTGCAAATTCCTCTTCTTTCACTTATATCTCCACCATCTTTGACAATAAAATGATCCCATACCCACGAAGATCTTCTCGAAGATGAACTTCCGTCAGTTTTCTTTCGTGAGTTGGTAGGATGTGGTGGCTTCTCCGATTGGGCCTCATCTATTGAAACTAAAGATTCATGACTCCTTCCTAAGGATCGAAGTTCTGATGTTGAATCATTTGTTTCAAACATGTCTGACATCTAAAAAAGAATAGAATTTCGTAAAATGATTGATCAACTTTTAATATAAAATTGAAAAAAAATGTACAATGCAAGTTAGAAAGGCCATATGTTTGCATAGTGTTAAATTATATCGGAAATAGACAGAGCACTAAGTCCAACAACCAACTTGCAACACACAAGTTGGGAATGTGTATACACAAGATCATGAGCATCCAAAAAATATATTCATCCCTTACATCCATCTTACTGTGACATTAACATTATAAAAAACAGAGGAAATTTTGAGAGTTGTGTACTATAAGCAATATTAAAGTTAGAAAACTTTCCTTCTTTTTATAAAATACATAAGAAAACCCAATTGAAAAATTGTATATGAAATCTGTAAAGGAAATTAAGTAGATAAAAACTTCCATAAGCCTTAATAAGTTTGACCCTATACATATGAATCATAGACAATACTTGGGCATGAACCTCATGAGATGCTTTCAATGTAGTTGAGCATGAACATCACAAGATCTCCAAATAAACATGAACTCTGAAGACCTCAGATGAAAAAGAACTGGAATAAAAGGAAAAGTGAACCTTGAAATTAATAAACTCAAGAATGACTTTCTCTCATAACCTGTGGAACTATAAATTATATGCAACGGAATAAAACAAGAAAAAAAAAAGATTTATGCAATTCATTATACTCCTAAAGAACCTCCGTACTGCTTGAAAAAAGAAATCATCTAGGTAAGATTCATATTATACTTCTCAAGGAATAGAAAAGATGTGAGGCTATATGTAGCCTCACCAACACATCCAAGTCTCATCATTAGACAATGCCAAATTAAACCACGAGTCTCTAATACTCAATTACTCAACCCTTTTTATTCTCAAAATAAAAAATTCCTATGTATCTCTGAAAAACGTAACCTCCAACATCTCTAGAAATAATGATATCTAAAAAATTCCTGTCATATTTGCAGGCTGTCGTATAAGGGTTTTGTTTCAAATGGCATGTTGAGATTCAATTTTTTGGAATAAGTATTTTCCAATATAATGAAGATGTCCAGGGACAGTTCTTGGGAGATCATTGAAAAATAATTAGAGTGGTATACAATACTTCATCTTAAAGGATAATATTGAGTCATCGCTGCGAGATTCTCACATAATCCTAAAAATCTAAAAGTTGAGCACCACCGAAGTCAATCAAGGAAGAACAAGTATCTGATTATTGGGGTTTTGTAAGACATCGAAATCAGAGGCTATGTTCCTAACCCCAAATCCAAAGTAGAAGGAAAAACATAGAGACCAAAGGATGCGTACCACGGCTCCTCGTCGTCACACCTAACGAACTTGATCTGGATGTGCAACCCTAGCTGCGAAATCGGGAGTGGTGGAGGAGATGCGGCAACCCGGCAGAAGCTTGAGAATCGCAACGGAGGATATGCGAGAAATCGTGAAAACCCTAATCTTCAAAACTCAAAAGATGAGTGCAGGGGGCTGGGGCTGCATCCTGCCATCCTAGACCTGTTGGATGGGTTACCAACCGGGTACCCGGATCATCACATGCTTTTCAACCGGGTTTGAGTGGGTTAGTTGCTAACGGGTACCCGACCCGAATATATTTTTGGGTACCCGTGAATTTAGGGTCGAGATAGTCGGGTCGGGTACCCGTTTAACCCGGATATTTTGAGCACCCCTACCCCCCCCCCCCCCCGCCCCTCCACGTAGCAACCCACCGTCCCCCCGGTCCCCCGACTCCCCCCCCCACCCCCACCCCCCACCCCCCCGCGCGCAAAGCACCCCACCTCCCGTCCCCCGACCTCCCAATGCAACCCCCCCCCCGGCGTCCCTGTCCAACCGCCTGCAAAGCACCCTCACCCCCCCAACCGCCTGCAAGGCACCCACAGCCGTCGATGGAGTCTCCTCTCGCCAATGGAGCCCCCACACCCCCCCATTCCGAGGCCGAAGTCCCTCCCTCCCTATTGTTCGCAGCTTTTTTCTATTCTTTTTTATTATTCTTTTCGTTAATCCTAACTGTTGGATGGTAAATTGGTTAGGTTAACTCAAGACTAACCGAAGTAATTGACTCAAATATAGTTAAAATTTACGGCAGGGTTTGCTGGGTAAGACAGAGCAATGTTACAAGGGCAGGGGATGAATTAGGATGTTTCAAAGGTCGTAGAAGTAATTGGAAAAGATTTTAGAACCTACCGAGTAAAAATCCCAAATGAAAATGATGTTTCCACCTGACTGTGACACAACAGTCATATAAATGTATTCAGCAATGGTTCCACCCGCTCCCTCATGGTTATCAAGGACATTCTTAGTGAGTTTCATATGCTCTCTGGCCTACAAATGAATGCTCGTAAAAGCAAAATCATCCGTCCAAAGTTCTACGCTGACTGCTTCAGCTCTACTCTGCGCATTGGTATCCTCAGCCAATGTCTGCCGGCCACTTACTTGGGCATTCCCCTGTCCTCTTCTTATAGGGGAAAAATCATTTGTCGGACACTTGAGGATCGGGTTTCTGCGCTACTGGATGGCTGGAAGGCTGTGACTCTATCCATGGCCGGTCGTTCTCAGTTGATATATTCGGTGATTGGCGGCGTTCTATTATATTGGACAGCGGGCACCTTTTTACCAACTTGTACAACCAAAAGAATTGATATGATCTGCGCGAACTTCTTATGGGGGAGAAAAAGGCATGATATTGATTGGCATACTATTTGCCTTCCTAAGAGCGAAGGGGGCCTTGGCCTACGCTCGGTTGGCTCGATGATGAATGCTATGATTTCCTCTTGGATCTGAAGGTTGCTGACCTCCGATGCTTCCATTTGGGCAGTTTACATGAGAAATAAATACCTCTCGCGGGGATCATTGTGGGAGATGCAGCCCTCCCCCTCGCACAACCGCACGTGGAAGGCTATCCTTAATGGGAGAGGGCTCATCCGTCCAGCCATCACCATGGACTGTCCACCTTACACCTGGGTGCACAATGGCAAAGGTTTTTCTTTCTCCAGTGCTTATGACATTGTTCGGCAAAGAGCGGAGCCTTTGGTGTGGCCCTCTGTTGTTTGGGGAAAGTCAATCCCCCCAAAGTTCTCTCATACAATCTATAGGGGGGCGCGACACCGTCTGCCCACCACAGATAGGCTCGCTAAATACAAAATCTGCGACCCCACGGCTTGCTATCTATGCCTCGAAGATCCGGAGACCAACGACCATATCTTCTTTGAATGTTCCTTCTCTTCTAATATTTGGACTAACAGCTGCCAACTTCTGGGACTGCCTCGACCGAACAAGTCGAATTTGCTAGACATTCTGCATTGGATTGCTGACTGGCCTGATGGAGAGATTAGGAAAAGATTGGGAACGGCTCTTGCTGCAGCGGTTCATTGCATCTGGGCTGAGAGAAACAGAAGATGGACAAAGGGCTCTCCGTTGTCTGCCGTTGCTATCATCAACTCCATTGTCCAGTACTGCCGAATACTTATGTAATGAGGAATTTTGAGTTTTTGTTTTTGCCTCAAATCCTCTTTTTTCTACTGCCCTTAACTTTGTCCCCATATCTTTCTGGGATGCTGTAATAGTGGCAGATTGCCCCATGTAAAAGTTTATACTTACTGAATACATACCTCTTACTTACCAAAAAAAATTTTTGCATACACTGTATCTCTTTATTATATTATATATCTTATGTAAATGCACAGGCTTACTGATCGAGCACGTGGCACTCATCAGGCCCATCAACAGTGATGTCGCGCAATATTGTAGGCGGCGGCCCCACGTGGAGGGCACTGGATTGATGCTGACGTGGGTTGTTGGCACCACGTGCACTGGTTGTCACCATCTGCTGACCTGGTATCATAACAAACGTCCACGGTCGTGAGCTGTCATTTCGAGCTTTGGAGTTCTGGCCCTTCTGGGCCCCACGAAATATCGCATCAAAGTTCGGACACATTAGGGCAATGCTAATATTTTTTTTTGGTAAAGTATGAAGTATATATTTCCAAAAAGAAGAACATACAAAAATGGGAGGCTAACAATAGGGTTGAGCATTGGGTCGGGCCAACCCGACCCGATCTGAAATCCGGCCCGTTTAGCCCAACTTGAGCCCGAGCTCGCACTTGAATGGGCCGGGCTCGGGCCTTGTTTTGGACCTGTTTGCAATTTCGGGCCGGGCTCGAGCCCAATAGGGCTCAAACCCGCAAAGCCCAATAGCCCGAATCCTACATATAGTTACTAAGATTGATAGTGTACAACTCTAACAAAGATAAATTATATACCAATTAAAATTATCAAATATACAAGTTTCTTATTGCATTTATTTGTTACCTTTGTATTGATATCATCTGCTAAGACTGAAAGGTTATAGCTGCCGATCTTTGCAATAAGGTTCTGATCAAGGAAACATTCGTCGTCTTAATGTTATTTTCAGACAATCCGGAACTACTCCAATATGTATTCTCTATGAAACCGGATGCCGTGCTTCATTAACATAGGTTTTACGAACTCTTATCAAATACATGTATTGCTATTTCAGATGCAAAATATGCATCTATTTTTAGATGCATTTGAGATAAAAGTTGGGGCATCTAAATGGGTCGGCCCGACCCGAGCCCGACCCAATAATCTTCGGGCCGGGTTCGGGTTTGGGCCTATATTTCAAAAATAAACAGGCCTAGGGCCCGGCCCGTTAGCTCATATACCAAAATGGGTTTGGGCCGGGCCAAGGCAAACCCGGCCCGAACCCGACCCATGATCAACCCTAGCTAACAAGCTTAGCCTGGTTTGAACATAGTCGAATTAAGTGCAAAAATCTGGAGGTGACCTGAGGGGACAAAAACACAGGTTACATCAGTTATCCTTGATCAGTGAGATGATGTTGACGATATCTTCTACAGTGTGATCGGTAGACTGACAGTTTGACGTAGTCCAAAGTCGATTACGTTCGCGCCAAATGTGCCAAACCACGACCGCGAGCAGGAACCACTCCAGACAGCATACAGATGGTAATATCCGTATAAGATGATAAAGAACAAAGCCCCCAGCAGAGATTAGGTTATCCCGCTTTTGCATTTGTTCGGATCTGGGATGCTTATTCTGTGATCACCCTATGGAGTCGAGGATTCATCTCTTTTGGGAATGCCTCTACTGCTTTGAAGTCTGGTATAAAGTCTGTATTGCGCTATGACTTCTTGTTTCTGTTTCCGGCATCGACCTCCTACATTCCATTTCTTGTGCCGGGAGGCTTTGGGACGTGGATAAACTTGGGAGGGTTGGGGGGGCAGGCTCAGAACTGTACTCGCTGCTACTGTTTGCCGCATCTGGATGGAACGCAATTTACGTTGGACTGCTGCCTCTTCCACGCCAGGTGATCAACTTGCCTCAGAGCATTGTAGGGGACGTCCGTATCCTACTGAACTGACTTGTGTCTCCTATTTTTGGAAAGAATTTGCCGAAGTTAAGGTTACCGTTGGCCTGATTAAACTTTTGCTACTGTTGTAAAGTTCTAAACCACAGTTATTAGGACTTTCTTTTTGTACATCATACCTTCCTATCAATGAAATCACACCATACTTACCTTTAAAAAACTATCTATATCGGTGGTAATAGATTACACAGGGGCGTGCATGGGGTTGAATGAGGATCTGCCTCAAATCCTGAAAAACAATCTTGGATTTCGAATATGCATTCGAATTATATGGATGGATTATGGATGAAAATGGATATGGATATATCCGAATATCCGTTTATCGTATTAAAAAAATTTCCGAATGCGGATATCCGTATTCGAATATTAATCGAATATGGATATGTTGCAAAATTTTTCAGATATAGATACGGATATAGTAATAGCTTGAATATCCGGATCCGGATATGAATAAATATTTAATATTATTTTATATAGTAGTTGATGTAATATAATCTATGGCCCGTGTTATTATATTAGCACTATGTATTATATAATATAAAATGTTAATGATATTAATAAATTGGGGATGATATGAACAAAAGTTACGAAACTCTCTCTCTTTTTGCTTCCAATAAAGAACACATCACCTCAAAGCTTTTGTTATGATACAACTTATTTATATTTCATTACCATTTTTTAAAATTATTATAAACTTTGATCCACTCTTTATTTGATTCATATTTGGATTGGATCTTTATTCGATCTGTTTTCGAATCCGCTCTTTATTCAATCCGTATTCGGATTCAACAAATATTCGATTCAAACTCGTATGCGTATTATTAAGGATACGGTTTCCTTAATGCATATCCGAATCATATCCGTATCCATGTTCGTATTCGATAGAGATGAAGCGAATATGGATATGGAAATAGATACTATCCGATCCGTATTCAATCCGTGTTCATCCCTAGATGGGGTACTCGATCTGAAACAACTCTCGTAATTGGTTTGAATGGATGTCCGCGGGTAACTGTGTTTATGCAAATAGATCCAGATGAGTTGTGTATCATCTGAAATCATGAGAATCGATAGCCTTATCTATTTTATTACTAACGCGTTGATCCAAACCCGAAAATCCAATGCTCACTTGCCTCTTCTAGAGATGGAAAGGAACAGAACCAGAATCTGTTCGTATACGGTAAGCGGATATTCGGATATATCCGTATCCGTTTTCATCCCTAAACCAGATACCTTCAGTGGTGTGACATTGGCTAAGCAAGCGATCAATAGCTCCACTCCACAGAACCTGTTCCCTATCCCCATTAGAACTTTAGTCCCTTCATAATATAATCTTTTCTGCAAAAGATGATCCCCGCCAAAAAAAAGATAGACCCACAACCACCAGCTGTGCATCTTCCAGGTGCAGCTCGGTGTAAAGAAAGGACCAAAGCTTGCAAGACCCGCGCAAAGGCCATCTCCTTTCCCTCCCAACCGACTAATCATTTGCGCATCTTCTTATCTTGTGCGTCTAAGCAATGCGGGAATCCCGTCTGGTCGCTGACTTGCTATAAAGATCATACTATCTCAGAACACAGGCACCGGTGTGTAACAGCAGATGCACATCTTGCAGGTGAGGAAGATGAAGTGGAGATCAATACACTGGATCGTGCTGCACATTCTCCTCGCATCGCTGTGGATTGCACGTGGTATTGCTGTTGATGCAGATGCAGCAGGTAGTGACACCGATCTGCTCTGCATCAGCAAGTGCAACACATGCCCTGCAATCTGCTCTTCTCCACCTCCACCGTCGCTGATATATGTGGTTCAGCCCCCACCTCCACCTCCACCACCGCCCACCGAAAGCCGCAAATCTCCGTCTTGTCAGACACCGCCTGCAAACGATAATCTCGTCGGAGTTGACTCACCGCCACCTGCAGGTCAACAAAGAGGCATATCCATTCCTTACTACTACTTCTATACCTCAGGAGTACATATTACTAGTTTTCGCAAACTGAAGTACGCTCTCTGCATGCTGTTGCTCATCCTAATTTTTTGACATACGCCCTGTAACTTTTCCGAGTACTAATGCAAAAAAAAACGTTACTAGTTAGTTCTGATGGGAACTTGATTTCACTTATTTGTGCAAAAAAGAGAATGCAACAGTTTCCATATGCATTCGTACCTTAGCAAGCATGAACAACTCTCGGTAGACGGTCAGATCCTCTGATAAAGTAACGTGTTAAATTTAGGCAAAAAAAATATCTCACATTGCTTTCCACAACTATATGAAGCTGGTAGACTTCTTCTAAATGAAGCTAGCAGCTATCTGCATCTCTCTGCTGCAAATTGTCAAGATTTTACATAGGATGTTGTAGATCGATGCAAATAGATGGAGAAAAAGAGTGCAACTCTAGGCATACAAAAGTAAGCTCCATTGTATTGGTAAAGAGGTTCTCAGATCATACTCCCACCATTAGAATGTTTACATCCATCTTGTTTGGTCAGACAAATTTCATTTCCTAAAATCCATAACCCCATCATTGCTAATATTTAGCATGTTCCACATAAAAAGCATTACAAAAGAATGCTGCAACAAGTTCAGATATTTGATTATCGGTACACAAAGCTAGACAACCTACAGCAGCTAACAGATGTTATCGGAACTATATCCTACACTCGAAGACGAAGCCAAGATTGTTGAACCATGATAAGGAGAGAGGTCTAGACTCATCGGAATGGCATACCTGATACAAGATTAAGAAACCAATCTTTGAAGCAACTGAAAGTGCTTACGAGATGCTCATTAAATTTGTCGAATCTCGCCATCTTCTCCAAGTTCACCATCTTCCAACTCATCGTATGCACTACTCCTGCGAGATCCATCGCGGTTTTTTCTGTGCTTCTTGTGCCTATATTCTGAGTCCGAATCAGAGGCATGCTGTAACAAAATGTGATTATTATTTTATTGGTATCTAAGAAGCATAAGAAAAAAAGGGGAGGCCATAAAAGAACTCACCTTTCTTGATTTCTTACTTTCGCCACTGTGTCTCCGAAGCTTCTTAGACTCTTCATCCTTATCGGATATTGCATCATCTGACGTATCATGATACCGTTTACGATGTTTCCTTTCTTTATCCTTTTCCCTTTTCTTGTCCTCCTTCGCGGCATGCGACTCAGTAACATCAAAGTTAACATTTTCTTCGTCTTCCTTGCGTGACCGCTCTTTCTCTTTTTCGCGCTCTCTATCTTTGTCTTTTCTTTCCTTCTCTTTCTTCTTCTCTTTCTCTTCTTTTTCCTTCTCCCATTTCATCTGGGAACATGAGAAGCAATTTGATACAACAAAACTGAGTCATCCTACTGTTGGAAGAATAAGAGTTGTTTATTACATAGAACCCTAGAGTCTCTTATATAGAGAAAACCCATGAGTAAATTACATAAGACGGAACATAGAAGAATAAAAAGCATAAACGGTACACAGACTACGTAATTCTTTCGACACTCCCCCTCAAGATGGAGCATAGATATCGATCATGCTCAGCTTGGAAGTACACTTCTGGAATAGTCCTCTGAGTAACGGTTTGGTGAAGATGTCGGCAGTCTGCTCCCCAGAACTAACATGTGAAGTAGAAATCAGTCCCTTCTGGATCATGTCTCTGGTGTAGTGACAGTCTACTTCAATATGCTTGGTTCTCTCGTGAAAGGCAGGATTATTGGAAATGAACAATGCGGCTTGATTATTACACTGTAGCTGCATGGGTAGAGGTACATCTACATGCAAGTCTTCTAGTACAGCCCGAACTCACATCATTCCGTACTTGCTTGTGCCATAACCCTATATTAAGATTATGCACTGGATCTAGCCACAACTGTTTGTTTCTTGCTTTTCCAAGAAACTAGAGAGCTACCCACAAACACAACAAAGCATGAGGTAGACTTTCGATCCTTAGGGCATCCTGCATAGTTAGCATCCGCACATGCAGAAACAGATAAACTGGTTTCCTTTCTGAACAACAATCCTCTGCCTGGAGACGATTTTATATACCTGAGTATCATATATATAGCATCCATATGTACCTGTCTCGGATGTTCCATGAACCGGCTTACCCGGCTAACTGCAAAAGCAATATCAGGTCAGGTTATAGTTATGTAAAGAAGCTTCCCCGCTATTTCTCTATACCTTCTCTTGTCAACTTCTTCTGTATCATTATTGTTGGGAAAAGAGAAGAAGATGTTTATTCCATCAGCCCTAGGCTCTCTTATATAGGAGAGTAGCCTACGGGTAAATTACATATAGCATACGGCAGAAAAGAAAATAACAGAGAAGTACAAAAGTAACTAATATATGTTTACACTCCCCCTCAAGATGGAGCATAGATATCAATCATGCTCAGCTTGGACGCACACTTCTGAAATGGGTCTCGTAGTAATGCCTCGGTGAATATATCTGCAGTTTAATTCTCTGAACTGACATGGGATGTAGCAATGAATCCCTTCTGAATCATGTCACGTATGAAGTGACAGTCAACTTCAATGTGCTTGGTTCGCTCATGGAACGCTGGATTGTTTGCAATGAACAAGGACGCTTGATTGTCACATTCTAAGGTCATAGGAAGTGGGACCTCTATACATAAATCTGTAAGCACAGCCTTCACCCACATCATTTCCGTGCTAACCTGAGCCGTAGCTTTATATTCAGATTCAGCACTAAACCTGGCTACCACAGTTTGTTTCTTGCTCCTCCATGAGATTAGAGAATCTCCAACGTAAATCGCAAACCCAGAGGTGGACTTCCTGTCTTTGGGGCACCCTGCATAATCTGCATCTGCACATGCTGAGATAGAGATCACCTTGCCTTTCTTGAATAGCAAACCCGCACCTGGAGATGATTTGAGGTACTTGAGTATCATATGTATGGCATCCATGTGAACCTGACGTGGTTGCTCCATGAACTGACTCACACGACTCACAACAAAGGATATATCGGGCCTAGTAATAGCGACATACAACAATTTGCCCACCAGTTCTCTGTATCTTCTCCTGTCCACCTCGTCTGTATCATCATCATATAGCTTCATACTGGGGTCCATTGATGTTGTAGCAGGCCGGCAACCGAGCATTCCTGTTTCACTCAACAGGTCCGTAACATATTCTCTGCGACATTACTAACCCATACGGATTTCTGGCAAACTCCAGCCCAGAAAGTATCTAAGGACTCCAAGGTCCTTGGTAACAAATTCGTTACCCAGCATTTCTTTCGCCTTCTTTATTCCTTGTGCATCATCTCATGTAATCAAGATGTCATCTACATAAACCATGATTGCAATAATACCTCTTGAAGTCTTTTGTACAAACAAGGAATGATCAGCATTAGAGAGTTTGTATCCCTGTTTTTCAAAGAGGTCCGAGAGCTTCTGAAACCATGCTCTGGGGATCTGCTTAAGGCCATAGATAGCCTTATGAAGTCTGCACACCTTGGAACACTCCCCCTCAACAGCAAAACCGGGTGCCTGTTGCATGTAGACTTCCTCCTGTAAGTCACCATATAAGAATGCATTCTTCACATCCAATTGATATAGCGGCCATTCACGAGTAACCGCAACTGACAGCAAGATCCGTAGAGTAGAATAACGGGCTACTGGCAAAAATGTATCAAGATAGTCCACCCTGTATGTCTGTGTAAAGCCACGAGCAACAAGGCGAGCCTTGTATCTGTCAATACTACCATCTGCATTCTGCTTGACTGTATATACCCACTTGCAGCTTACTGGGGACACATCTGCAGGTATAGGGACCAGGCTCCAAGTTCCTCTAGATTGAAGTGTTGTCATTTCTTCCTCCATTGCTAGACGCCATCTGCTATCCTTCAGAGCGTCTTGGTAATTCCGTGGAATATCTACAGCTGACAAAGCGACCACAAAGTTCCTGAAGTCCCCAGATAGTCGTTCAAATGACACAGAAGCTGCTAAAGGATATGAGGCGCAGCTCCGCTTCGATTTGCGTATAGCAATAGGAACATCTAAATCAGTTGTGTCCTCATCTGTCCTCTGTAACACATCCTGCTCAAAAACATTATCAGATCCATCAAGAGTAATATCTTCAGAACATACCTTAGGCGAGCTAGGTGATGAGTCATGACCATGAGCTGTAGTTAGGGATGAAAACGAATGTGAATATATTCGTATCTGATTTGCTATCGTATTTGTTTTATACATATTTTGATATTCGTGTTCGTATTCGTTTTAAAATGGATGCGGATATGGATATCACTTTGACTTTCGTTAATATTCGCATTCGTATTCGTATATTCATTTTCAAACATAAGTATAGTAATATATTTATTTATAAATGTACGCAACAACATTTTATGATTTCATTCAACATTGTTGATATAATTGTTATGAAATTACAATATTTGGTATATATATTTTATGTTTAAACCATCATAAACATGTATATTAGTAAATTATTTCTATTATTATTCGTATCTGATTCGTATTCGTTTTACATTCGTATTCGTTTTTAAGGATATGGTAACACATTTTTCACATTCGTCAATATTCGTATCCGCATTCGTATTCGTATTTTAAAATGGATAAGGATATGATTATACATATATTTGTATCTGTATCCGACCGTTTTCATCCCTAGCTGTAGTAGACCTGCGGGTATAATGAAATGGTAGTGGTGAAACAGGTATAGTAATAGGAGGTGCAGATGATGGTAAAGGAGCTGTTGTTGTTGGTGGTGGTGGTACTGGTGGTGGTGTCACATAGATGGCATCGGTAGTAGTTGGAGGTAGCAAGTAATCAACTAAGGATAAAAAATACATTACAGATTCAAAAAAATGTAACATCTGCACTAACAAGATACCGCCTGCGCAATGGATCATAGCACTTGTACCCCTTCTGAGTTCTGGAGTACCCAACAAACACACACTTGACAGCCCTAGGAGAGAGCTTGTCAGTACCGGGAGACAACTGGTGGACAAAGGCAACCGATCCAAACACATGAGGAGTAAGGGAAAACAGATCTTTACCAGGAAAGATAAGGGAGAAAGGAATCTGTTCACCTAGAACAGAGGACGGCATACGATTAATTAGGTAGCATGCTGTGAGAACCGCATCACCCCAGTAAGAGTAAGGAGCATGACTCTGTATAAGAAGTGACCTGGTGACATCTAGTAGGTGGCGATGTTTCCTTTCAGCGATCCCATTTTGTTGGGAGGTATAGGCACAGGATGTCTGGTGGATAATCCCTTGGGATGAGTAGTGATTGGCTAGGACATGAGTACACAATTCCAGAGCATTATCACTTCTTACAATTTTAATAGATGTGGAGAAAACATTACGAATCTCATCAAGAAAATGGATAATAATATTTCCTGCTTCAGATTTATTTTTCAACAAAAATACCCATGACACACGAGTGAAGTCATCCACAATAACTATATAAAATATGTGTCCCTGATGATCAGGAACACGACTCGGACCCCAGATATCAATATGAAATAACTCAAACTTGGAGGTACTACTCCGACACTAACGACTGGGAAAGGTAGACCGATGATGCTTTCCCAACTGACAAGCCTCACATTGGATGGATGTGTGAGTCAGACCCTGGGGTAACACACGACGCAACTTCTGAAGCGGTAGATGTCCAAAGCGCAGATGCCATAGCAGAGGAGATACAGGTCCAGTAGGTAGGGATGAGGTTCCAGCAAAGGAAGTCTGATTGAGGCGATAAAGGCATCCTTGCTCATAGCCACGACCAATAACGTTGCCTGTAAGGATGTCCTGAAAAACAAGAGAAGATGGATCAAAAATTGTCCAACATTGTAAATCCTTTGTAATCCGACAGATTGATAATAAATTCATTGAAAAATCAGGCGCATGTAACACATTCTTGAGCTGCATAGAAGATGTCAGTCTAATCTCCCCCTGATCAGTAATTGGGGAATGTGTACCATTGGCAATGACCAATGTTCGGCCTGGAGGGATCTGAGTGTATCCTGTAAGTAAACTCTGATCGCCACATAGATGATGTGTGGCTCCCGAGTCCATAATCCAAGGTAAAGTATCTGATCTACTACTAGTAAATGCAAGTGTGCTACATGATGCACTGGTAGACGCAGAAGCAGATGCAGCAGCATCAGATTGATTCTCAGTAGTGGGTGCTGGGCCAGATGGAGGAATAATGCCTCTTAGACGAACAACAAGATCATCGAACCGCTGATCCAAAGAGGCAACAGATGGAGGCTCTATCTGCTCGGCGACTCGTGCAGATGCAGTAAATCCATGCTTAGAGTAGCATGTGTCTTCATTGTGTCCGACGCGATGGCAGTAGGTACATGTTGGCCGAGTACGGCCTCCTCTACCACGAGGTCCACTACCACGGGTCTGATGATGAGATCCACGGCCCATGTTGGCAGCCATGGCTGAAGCATTCTGATTCGCAGCTGTAGATGGAATAGTGATCCGGCTCAATCTATGAAAAGCTTCCTCCATGGGAGGAATAGAAGAATCTGCAAAAATTTGAGATCGTGCTGCCTCATACTCGGGATCAAGGGCAGCAAGAAAAACTCCCACCATAGTAGCATTCCGGTAGGTCTTCTGTTGCTCTGGCGTGGCTGTCAGGGGCATGAAGCTGTACAGCTTCTCGAACATCCCACCCAGAGATGTGTAGAGTGAGTTTCAGGGCGACCATTCTGCTTAATGGTGAATATGTCATGCTGGAGTTGCAGAATCTTTGTCTCATTCTTCGCTTGAGAGTATGTGGCCGCCAGAATATCCCACATGTCTTTAGCAGTGGGCTGATGAAGAATATCATTGGCAATCTCGATTGCCAAAGTTCCAGATAACTAGACTTTCGCGTATGCATCATCTGCCTCCCATGAGGCATTAACTCCAGTCTTCTCAGCAGGCTCTTCTTCGGTAAGAATGTGCTTCTTACCAGTTGACTTCATCATACTCATGAACTGCATCGCCCACAGTTCATAGTTCGTACCATCCATCTTTACAATAGACGCTGGACCACGAAAGGCACCTATAGATGGAATATCCGCCTTGCTTTCTGACATACTGGAGACAGAAGACTGGAGCGATAGACTGAAGATAAGATCGTCTACACGGACATAGACGGGTTTAGTTGCATGTGTAGACTTCAAGCAACCAAACCCATTTAGTTGACGGTGTGCGCGTTAGAAACGTGTAGGGTTGATTCAAGAGTTAAGCACGCACAACAGATAGCGCGAGAGAGAGCACAGGGGGACTAGGGCATGCGCTTTCAGGGGCGCACGCACGATGGGGCACGCACAGGAGCGCACAGGGGCGCTAAGGGGCGCACAGGGGCGTACTGGAGGGCGCTAGGGCATGCACGCACGGAGGCGCAGGCGCGCGATGGGGCACAGGCGCAGGGGCGCAGGCGCGCGATGGGGCACACGCGGTGTGCGGTTCACCGCAGGCGAGAGGCGCGCACGACCAGTGGCGTGGGTAGGCGTCGGCGGCGAGAGAGAGGCATGCGGGTGGGGGTGGGGATAGGGTTAGGGTTTCAAGAACTCCGTTCTAGGACCGTCGCTCTGATACCATGTTGGGAAAAGAGAAGAAGATGTTTATTCCATCAGCCCTAGGCTCTCTTATATAGGAGAGTAGCCTATGGGTAAATTACATATAGCATACGGCAGAAAAGAAAATAACAGAGAAGTACAAAAGTAACTAATATATGTTTACAATTACCATACAATTTCATGCTGGGATCCATAGGAGTAGTTTAAGGTCTGCATCCAACCATGCCCGTCTCGATAAGCATATCTATAATATATTTCCTCTGGGTCATTACTAGACCATGTGCATTCCTGGCGAACTCCAGCACCATAAAGTATCGTAATGTACCAAGGTCCTTTGTAACAAATAGACGACCCAACACTGCTTCCGTCATCTCTATCCCCTGAGCATCATCTCCTGTAATCAAAATGTCATCAACATACACCATGATGACAACTGTACCTCGAGTAATCTTCTGGATGAACAGTAAGTGACCTGCATTGGATCTCTTGAATCCTTGTTCTTCAATTAGATGGGAAAGCTTCTGAAACCATGCCCTTGGGCTCTGTTTAAGGCCATACATTGCCTTATGAAGTTTGCACACCATATGATTCTCCCCCTCAGCAGCAAACCCCGGAGGCTGCTGCATGTAGACTTCCTCCTGTAGATCTCCATCTAGCTGAAACAAGGGCCAATCACGTACCACAACTACAAATAGAAGAATACGAAGAGTGGAGTGACGGGCGACTGGAGAGAAGGTATCCATATAGTCCACTCCATAAGTCTGAGTGAAACCTCGTGCCACTAGCCTTGCCTTGTATCGATCAAGGCTACCATCTGCATGATACTTGACAGTGAATACCCATTTGCAGCTAACAACAAATGCTCCTGAAGGAGTGGGAACCAAGCTCCATGTGCCCCGCGACTGTAGGGCAGCCATCTCCTCCTCCATTGCAGTCTGCCAGCAATCAATTTTCAATGCATCCTGATAGGTCTGTGGGATCTCCACAGAGGATAAAGATACTGCAAATCTCTGAAAGTCCCCTATGAGGTGATGAAAGGAGACTTGTGAGGCAAGAGGATACGAAGCACAACTGCGTTTCTACTTTCTCATCGCAATAGGAACATCCATATCATCAACCACTGAACTCGCCGTTCAGATTCGTCCCGTAATGATGCACCCTGCATAGGCACACTATTCGACCCATCATTAGTAGTAACATCTGAACATACCTGGGGCGTGCTGGATGATCGGCGTGTAGTATGAGCAGGACCAGATCGACGGGTATAAAATTTTGGTAGTGGCAAGATAAGTGGTTCTGGTGGAGGTGGTGGTGGTGGAGGTGGATGTAGTGGTGGTGCTGACGCAACGTTAGGAACTAGATTGGACAATGGAGGACTCATCGTAGGAGGAGGAGGAGGGACATAGACCTCATCAGTAGATGTGTTAGAGATCAATCTGTCACCTGCAGGTGAAAAATACATAATAGACTCGAAGAAAGTAACATCTGCACTGACAAAGTATTTCCTGTTAACCGGATCATAGCAACGATATCCCTTCTGCATCCGAGAATAACCCACGAAGACACATTTGATAGCTCTAGGTAAGAGCTTGTCAAGACCTAGGGATAGCTGATGAACAAAGGCAACAACTCCAAAGACACGGGGGGTGAGTAAGAACAATTCCTTATCTGGAAAAACAATAGAAAGAGGAATTTTCTCACCAAGTATCGTGGACGGCATACGGTTTACCAAGTAGCAGGATGTAAAAGCGGCATCTCCCCAAAAAGAAATAGGAGCACAACTATGGATAAGTAGAGTTCGAGTAATGTCAAGAAGGTGACGATGTTTTCTCTCAGCAACTCCATTCTGTTGGGAGGTGTAGGGACATGTAGTTTGGTGTATAATGCCTTTTGACAAAAAATGTTGTGAGAAAGACCGAGTACCAAATTCCAACGCGTTATCAGTACGAACATATTTCACATTGGATGAAAAGACATTGTTCACTTCATTGATAAGGTTTTTGATAACATCACCAACTTCAGATTTATTCTTTAACAGGAAAACCCACGACAAACGAGAGAAATCATCAACCACGACAAGATAGAACCTGTGCCCCTGGTGATCAGGGACACGACTGGGACCCAAATATCAACATGAAGTAACTCAAAAGGGGAGCTACTGCTCCGACTCTGACGACTCGGGAAGCTAGCTCTATGGTGCTTCCCTAACTGACAAGCTACGAACTTGGAGATATCTGAGGCAAAAGGCGACGCATCTTCTGTAGACAAGGTTCAGGAAAGCGGTATGCGTATGCGTTCGGATTGGTCACCGAATACTGAATAAGCGGTATGTTGGGGCATATGCGGGGTATATGCGGTTCTACGCGGTAATCTAATTTTTAATTTAAAAAAAAATAAATATCTATGAATAGCATTACCACTAAATTTATGTATCTAAATGTAATTAAAGAAGATCTAAGAAAAACGATTCATGTTAGATGTGTGTGTATATATGCTTTTAATTGCCTCATATTTAATCACAAAAAATATTCACCATAAAAACTTCACACATTAGATGATTCGTAATAACAAAACTACAATACACATACATGCACTACATGAGCAAAACCTCAATTGGCATATAAAAATTTATTCGACGATACATTGCATATACTTGTGAAAATAATATATGAGAAAAACATAAAACTTTGCATATACATAATGGTATAATGCATTGCAATTGTATAGAAATGCATGTCATATTCTTACAATTGAATGAATGAAGAGGGAGAGCTACGGAATTAAGGACCTGAATGAGAAGATTGAAAAGTTGGAGCTCCTGGAGCAGTATGCGGGGCATATGCCGATTATGCGGGGCATATGCGGGCCACATATGCGGGAATGGCGTATAATGCACTAATTCATGAAATCGGTGCAGTCTGCATGCCGCACAGGCATATGCGGCCGCATATGCAACCCGTGCGGTCGATTTCGTGAACACTGTCTGTAAAGGGAGGTGACCAAAACGTAGATGCCATGTATAGGGAGAGACAGATCCAACAACATGAGAAGAGACTCCAGCATATGAACTTCGGTTCAAGCGATAAAGACCATCCAGCTCAGAGCCACAACCAATCACCTTGCTCGTTAGAATGTCCTGAAATATAAGAGAAGATGGGTCAAATATAGCGCGACAATGCAAATCTTTTGTAATCTGACTAATAGAGAGTAAGTTCATCGAAAATTCAGGGGCATGTAAGACATTCTTCAGACGTATGGAAGAGGATAACATAACCTCCCCCTGTCCAACAATGGGGGAATGAGTACCATTGGCAATGATCACCGACCACCCTGGAGGAATCTCTCTGTATGAGATAAGTTTGTCTCTGTCTCGACATAGATGGTACGTGGCACCAGAGTCCATGATCCAATAGGAGATGTCTGAACTATAACATGTGGTAAAAGCACATGCACTACATGAGGTGCTAGCCGTGGCAGAAGTACTAGCAGAAGAAGACGCAGCTATATCCGAAGAATCTGTAGAAGCAGGAGGCATTATATCCCGTAACCGAGCGACGAGTACCTCAAACCTTTGATCCGAAGTAGAAGATGATGGAGATGCAACATGTTCTACCACCCGCGCTGATGCTGGAAAGCCATGCTTAGAATAGCACGTATCCTCCGAGTGACCTGTACGGTGACAAAAACTGCAAGGTGGATGGGACCGACCACCACGGCCTCCAGTTCCACGGCCACGGCCACGGAATGAAGAAGAGGAACCACCTCGCCCTCTGGAAGCAGCCATCACTGAGGGGGGTGGTGTAGATGTGCTGGATGGAACAGAGATGCGGCTAGGCCTCCAGTAGACCTCCATAGGAGGAATGGTAGCATCTGCAAGTATCTGTGATCTGGCTGCATCATATTCAGGATCAAGAGCCGCAAGAAGGACTCCTACCATGACAACATTACGAAATATCTTCTGCTGCTCGGGTGTGGCCGTCAGAGGGATAGTGCTGTAGAGTTTCTCAAACATCCCCCTAAGGGATGTATACAAGGAATGAAGTGGTCGCCCATTCTGCTTCATGGTGAATATGCCGTGCTGAAGTTGTAGCATCTTGGTTTCATTCCGGACCTGGGAATATGTCGCCGCGAGAATGCCCCACATCGCTTTAGCGGTGGGCTGATGGAGGACATCATTGGCAATCTCCATTGACAACGTGCCTGACAGCCAAACCTTAGCATACGAGTCATCAGCCTCCCAAGAGGCATAAATTCATGTCTTCTCTGCCGGCTCATCCTCGATAAGAATGTGCTTCTTACCGTTTGACTTCATGAGGCTCATGAACTGCATCGCCCAGAGCTCATAGTTTGACCCATCCATCTTCACTATTGGCGCGGGACCTTTGAACGCGCTTATGGAGAGCATATCAACCTTAGATTCTGACATATCGTCGCAGATGAAGAACTAGGGTTTGTAGACAGAGAAACAAGTGTTTACGCAAACTGCATAGGATTTGAGTGCGTATGTAGACGATACGCACCCAAATCCATAGATAAGGCGAAGGAGGCGGCTACGAAAGAGGCCGCAGGAAGGCAAAGCCGGCGGGGGGGGGGCGCTGGAGGTGGGGCCCGGGAGGCCGGGAGACGGTGGCCGACGTTGGAGGCCCGAGGAGGCGGGGGCCTGGGCCGGGAGGCGGCGACGGCAGAGAGAGGGGGGAGGGGGGGAGGGTGGAGAGAGCTTAGGGTTTAGGCTTTGATACCATGTTGGAAGAATAAGAGTTGTTTATTCCAGAGAACCCTAGGGTCTCTTGTATAGAGAAAACCCATAGGTAAATTACATAAAACGGAACATAGAAGAATAAAAAGCATAAACGGTACACAAACTACGTAATTCTTTCGACACCTACAATTAGCAATTCAAACATGAAAATTCTTTTCTAACACAATAGAACACAAAAACCGTGAAATCCATCCAGCAGTTTTGTTAATAAGATGCAGGCCATGTTTTTGAAAATATCCAATCACAGACAATAATAATGGGTTATACCGAAAGAGGGAATAAGAGGAAAATAGTAGCATCTCTAAGTAACCAACATAAATTTAATTTGCTTGCCTTTTCTTCTTGATTCTTGCGCTCTTTCTCTTTCGCCTTCTCTTGCAAATGAGCGATGTATTCATCAAATACCTCCCGACTACTCCCTTCACCTATTGCTCTGAACAAAGCAAACCAACATACAGTTGATGGCTTAAAAAGCGAAGGAAAATATAAAGTTCATACTTCAGATGAATACCTATATTCCTGGCTCTCTTCAAATAACAACTTGCAATCTTCCCACTGTGAAGATGCACCTATCTCCTGTTGCAAATAAAAAGTTGACCGACATCACCCTTATCATCAGATTTTCCAAAAAATACATGTATTATCAAAATCTTTTAGATGAAAATGTTGTCATTATTTAAAGATCGGCGGGCAACTGCTCAACCACCAAACAATGGGTCGGGAGCCAAATTTCTTTCAAGTGCAAGCAACGAATAAAGTAAAAACTAGTGCTCCGGAATCACCTGGTTAACCTTTTATACTAATTCTAGCCTCCACAGCAAAACAGGTACACCATTCAGTGAAAACATAATAAATACAAGGAACTAAAATACCTTCATGGAATAAAGCAGATCAGCAAAGTTGTCGGCCAAACGCTGTCGCTTTCTCGATTCCTTCTCTTCTTTTTCAATTATCCTCTCAAGTAATTCATCAAAAACAAGCTGCCAGTTTCCAAGTTCAATAGTGCATTAAAGTTTAAACTAGGTAAAAAAACTACATAAAGGGTGATCACCTTAAAGCAATGAAGCAAGTATAAAACTAACGCTATACATATTCATATAAGCAATCATCATGTCACCAGAAACAAAAGGGTGAAAATGTACAATAGATTCAGACAACATACTTCGTGTTGCACTCATTTTTATATGATTCAGAAAGAAATGTAGTTCAGACATCGCACGGCCATAACAAGAGACAATAACCATATTCATGTATATATGTTGGAAACAGGAATATAATACAAGTGAGCCCTTCCCAATACTACATGCATGTGTGCATGCACTAGTCCCTTCAGTGTACTTCAATCTTCCAGCTATTCAGGAGCAATAGAATACTTATTAACAAGTACATGCAAAAAAGAAAACCTCAGATGTCACCTTCATATTAATATCCGATATCCGCTCAGAACCATCCTCTGCTGTCAAAGCAGACTTAAAATCTTCGAATGTTGAGGTCAAAGTTAGAGCGATCTGTAAAACATGGGGTCAAAAAGCTAGAACCTGATAACAGTGGTATGTACAATTAAATGAAGATAGTACTACATTTTGAGCCTTCATAAGATCCTTGATGCGTGCTTTCTCCTCAGTATACTGTCACCAAAATAAAGTCAAATGTTGAAATTTACTTGCATCTTATAATGAAAACTGCATAGCAACTGGATCAAACAAGTACTACAATAGTTATGATGTTGACCTGCTTTTCTAACTCCTCTGCAACATCATCAAACAAATCCTTTGGAGTAGAGCCTGATGTGTTCGATGCAACATTCAAATAAGATGGCAGATCTCTAACCTGCAACATGAAAAGTGGGATAAAGAGAGAATTTCTATGATTTTCCCTTTTTGTCACCAACTTTGCAACAATACCTTCATGCAATAATCTCGCCAACGAGTTTTTGCATTAAGAACACCAGAAGCAACATGGCCATCCAGCATCGTACGGAACTCATCACGGTTTTTTCTTTCCTCTCTTTTCAATTTTTCCTGCATGGAAAGCTGTCAGAACGTTTATCTACACCAAGATCAATACTACCCAGAGTTGCATCACAGTATAACCATCATACAACGTTACAACCTTTTGAACCTTCTTTTGCTCTTCTTCTTCTTTCTCTAAATCAAGAATGAATTCCTGTACAGAGTAAAACAATGACCATAATTTCACATGCAGAAATAAAAAAAACTAATGGTGGTAGTTCAAGAGGCACAAGATGATATGGTTCAGATATCTTAAGACTAAAATGATCCGCATGCCATGATCTGTGATGTGGGGTAGGGTGGTTTCTGATTCAACCATTAGATGTTGGGATTCGGTAAGGACAAGCGGGTATTGAAAAGAAACCAAAAATATTAGTTAAAACATATCAGAGGTGAAGTGACCTTGTAACTGATGGCAAACAATATTAGCTAAAACAGAGCATTCGTGTACAAAACCAACATATTGTGTTAGAAGCATAATTCGAACCCTAGAGAACAAAGAAAATGGCTTACCTTAAATACCTCTAAGCGGTCAATCTTTTCAAGCCGCGAGCATCTTTCATCATCTTCTAAACGATCTTGGACCTTTCTCCATTGGCTAGTCACCTGCATGCATTCCCCAAAATGCGAAATTTTGAGAAAAAATACATTTGAGTACAAAAGGTTAGAAGACAATTACATTTATTCCGAAGTTATAACCTTGACAAAGTCACACGACTCCAGAAATGCTCTGTACTCTGCCATATTCCGCTTGTGTTCCTCGGCAGCCTTCACTTTCTCCTAAAAAATTAATTGTGATGTTAATGATAGCAACTGACATAGACAAGTTCTGATCACTCGATAGTTAATATAAAAGCAGTTAGATCATAAGATGGATGTGCATAAGTTCGAAACATACAACCGTTTCTCTGCAAAGATTCCTCTTTTTTGAGACTGGTTATGTTCCACTGTGTTTGCTACATTTTTTTTGAAAATATACAATTAGGTGTTTCTCTTACAAATAACAATCTTAAAGCTTCTTGATAGCCATCAGTGATGCAAATTGCACCCCCAGCTTATTCCGCCTTTGTACAGAGGCATCAAGACAGTGTTTGACAATGGGAGTTCGTTACATCTGACATGCATAACATGTGTGCAATAATTTTTTTTGAGATAAAAAGGGAGAACACGCAATGGTGTCCTCCCCAAATATATAAGATAATTGAAAAAGGGTTTTTTATCAGTTGTACCCCTCTGAGATATTGCAATATCAATTATGCCTCTCCTTTTTTTGGAATATCAGTTGTGCCCCCGGCTTCTTACCATTCTATCACTTGAGCCCTTCCGTTACTTTAGCCGTCAATGAGTTGAACTTAACCATGAATTTTCAAATTGTTAGAGTAATTATGTTATTTAGTCTTTTATTGTTCTTTTTCTTGTAATTTACCCGTAGAGCTTTTCTCCTATATAAGAGAGCTCTAGGGTTAGATGAATGATTATCTTGCTTATTCCCTTCAACATGGTATCAGAGCCTTAAACCCTAAGGCTACCCAACCCCACCCGCCGCCCTCTCCTCTCTCTCCTCTCTCTCCTCCGATCGTCGCGTGTCGCAGCGGCGGCGGGGCTTGGTCTCTCGCGCGCCCTGCGGGAGGCCTCCAGTCGCGCCTTGGCCTCCCTGGCGCCATCGTGGAAGATCTCCTCTCCCTCCATTCAGTAGCCCATCGCGCGATCGCCCTTCATCGCGCCCAGGAGCCCATCGCCCTTCGCCCTTCATCGCGCCCAGGAGCCCATCGCGCCAGGAGCCCATCGCGTGATCTTCTCCAGCGCCTCCTCTCGCGCGACGCCCCTAATCGCGCCTCTTCTTGCGCGACGCCCCTGATCGCGCCTCTTATCGCGCGATTCTCTTGCGAGGCTTCTCTCTGAACGCGCGCTTCTCTGTCGATTGAGCGGCGCAAGGCCTGCAGCCCTCTGGCGATCCCTCTTAGCGATCCCCTCTGTAGCGCCACTATCTCGCCTGGACATCTTAGCGATCCCCTCTGGACATCTGGACATCTGGACATCTCGCCTGGAATCCTCTGGAGACCATCTTTGGAGACCATCTCGCCTGTGCACGCAAGTTCTGGAGCCTTGAATCCTGTAGCACCTTCCCTGTGCTCGCAAGTCAGCGTGTTGTCAACCCCTGCAGCGCGCCTTCCTGTGCACACAAGTCATGTGCGTGTGCACTATATGCCCTAGCCGTGCTTCCTTGAATGCACATGTTCTGTGCGCGTGACCGCTTTGTGTCTATGTACAAGTAGACATCATCATCTGACTGTGTAACCCCAGTACAAGTTATTGTTGTCATCATGTCAGACAACAAGGTAGATTTTCCATCTCTGGGTGCCTTCAAAGGTCCAGCACCCGTTGTGAAGATGGATGGTACGAACTATGAACTGTGGGCAATGCAGTTCATGAGTCTTATGCAGTGCAATGGCAAGAAGCATATCCTCACACAAGAGGAACCTGTGAACAAGACTGGGGTTAATGCCTCATGGGAGGCGGATGATGTCTATGCGCATGTTTGGCTATCCGGTACTGTGTCCGTGGAAATAGCCAACGACATTCTGAGTCAACCCACTGCGAAGGCTATGTGGGATATCCTGGCAGCCACATATTCTCCGGCGAAGAACGAGTCAAAGATCTTACAACTGCAGCATGACATCTTTACCTCGAAGCAGAACGGGCGTCCTCTTCATACCCTGTACACATCTCTGAGGGGTATGTTTGAGAAGCTACACGGGTATATTCCATTGACAGCTACACCAGAGCAGCTCAAAGCATACAGGGACTCCGTGATGACTGGAGTGTTTCTAGCAGCCCTTGATCCGGAGTATGATGCCGCCCGAGCACAGATTCTTACAGATGCCACCATACCACCTATGGAGGAGGCCTATCGCAGGTTGAGTAGACTCTCAATATCTCATGGTGGAGTTCCGACACCTTCAGCCATGGCTTCTTCTCGCGGCAGAGGAGGCTACTCTCATTTCAGAGGTAGAGGTGGTCGTGGTCGAGGAGGAGGTAACAGACCTCCTAGACAGCCGTGCACCTACTGTCGAAGGACTGGACACACTGAGGAAACATGCTATTCTAAGCATGGGTTTCCTACTACTACGGCACGTGTGGCGGAGCAGGCTCAGCAGGAAGGGGGTCCTTCCCTAGTCGTGGATCAGAGGTTTGAAGAGTTAGTATCGAGACTCCGAGAGATCATCCCTAGCCAGGGACCAGCTGGTAATTCAGGATCTTCAGAGATGGCCGGCTCAGCATCAGCATCCTCTTCAGGTACGACGTATGCACTTACTAGTTGTTACAGAGCAGATCTATCAGAATGGATTATGGACTCAGGAGCATCTCACCATTTATGTGGTGACAAAAATCAATTGGATGAGTTTACTGCGGCTCAGACAGGACGCTCCGTGGTAATTGCTGATGGAACACACTCTCCCATTACTGGTCAGGGGGAGGTGCAATTGACTCCTGGGATACGGCTTCAGAACGTTCTTTATGCTCCTAATTTTTCAATGAATCTACTATCCATTAGTCAGATCACCAAAGATTTACATTGTCGTGCCATATTTGACCCATCTGCTCTTGTGTTTCAGGACATACTAACGGGCAAAGTGATTGGAACTGGCTGTGAGCAAGGGGGTCTTTATAGACTGGTGCAATCTCCGTATGCTGGTGTCTCTTCTATGAAGGTTGGATCGGTGTCACCCTATACTTGGCATCTTCGATTTGGCCATCTCCCGTTGCAAAAGATGGTCCATCTTCTTCCGCAGATCTCTCCCAAGTCTAATTTTCAGTGTGAGGCATGCCAACTTGGCAAACATCACAGGTCGTCTTTTCCAAGTCGTATAGGTCCAAGTCGTCATGGTCTGTTTGAAATGCTACATTTTGATATTTGGGGTCCCAGTCGTGTCCCTGATCTTCAAGGACACAGGTTTTATCTTGTTGCTGTGGATGACTTTTCTAGGTTATGTTGGGTTTTTCTACTTAAAAATAAGTCTGAAGCTGCGTCTGTTATCCAGTCTTTCATTATTGAAATAAAAAATATTTATTCAGCTAGAGTGAAGTTCATACGGTCTGATAATGCTCTTGAATTATGTAGTTCTCATATCTCCAAATTTCTTATGTCTCATGGAATTGTGCATCAGAAGTCATGTGCTTACACTTCCCAACAAAATGGGGTAGCGGAGCGGAAACATCGTCATTTGTTGGACATTACCAGGACCCTTTTGATTCAGAGTCGTGCCCCTCACTCCTATTGGGGGGATGCGGTTCTAACTGCTTGCTACCTGGTCAACCATATGCCTTCGTCGGTGTTAGGAGAAAAGATCTCGTTCTTGACTGCGTTTCCCGAGAAGGATCTTTTCTCCCTAACACCTCGTGTCTTTGGCTCTGTTGCATTTGTTCATCTCTTCTCTCCTGGTCTTGACAAGCTCTCTCCCAGAGCTGTCAAATGCATTTTTGTGGGTTATTCCAAAATCCAAAAAGGGTATCAGTGTTTTGATCCAGTTAGACGACGGTACCATGTTAGTGCTGATGTCACCTTCTTTGAATCCATTATGTATTTCTCTCCTACAGGTGACAGCCTCACTCATTCAGATGAAGGAGATGATATTTATGTGCCTCCTCCACCATCTATTCCATGCTCTACTCTGCCGCCACCACCACCACAGCCTATCCCACCACCACCACCACCACCACCCTCTACTTTTTATCCTCAGGTCTATCAGCGTCGACCCTCTGCTCATGTGCCTCCTCCATCATCCAGCACGCCCGAGGTATGTAATGAACATTTGAGTAATACTAATGGCACGGGTGATTTGCATATGCAGACAGATGTACAGGGCACAGATGATACTACCCCTCCTCCAGCTGATGATCTTGATCTTCTTATTGCCCATAGAAGGCAAAAGCGTGCGCGGACAATGAATCCCAAATATGGGATGGACTTTGCATCACAGGCTTGTTTGGAGCGGTTGTCCCCGGAGTTTCGCAAGTTCGTCCTTGGGTTATCAGCAGTGGAAATCCCAAGGTCATATCAGGAGGCACTACAGAGCAGTCCATGGCGTTTGGCTATGGAAGAGGAGATGGCGGCGTTGCAGTCACGTGGTACGTGGAGTGTTGTGCATCCTCCACCAGGTGCGTCTATAGTCGGAAGCAAATGGGTTTTTACTGTTAAGCACAGGGCTGATGGTACGGTTGATAGATACAAAGCCAGGTTGGTGGCTCGTGGTTTCACCCAAACATATGGGGTGGACTATCAGGAGACGTTTTCTCCAGTAGCCCGCCATTCTCATTGCAGTTGCTATTGTCCGTGACTGGCCCCTGTTTCAGTTAGACGTCAAGAATGCTTTCTTATATGGTGACTTGCAGGAAGAGGTCTATATGCAGCAGCCACCAGGGTTTGCTGCTGAGGGGGAGTCCAGTATGGTGTGCCGTCTTCATAAGGCCATATATGGCCTGAAGCAGAGTCCGCGGGCTTGGTTTCAGAAGCTCTCAGAGTTGATTGAACAGAAGGGCTTCGTCAGATCTACAGCAGATCATACTCTCTTTGTAAAGAGAGACCAGCAAGGTACTGTGATCATCTTAGTCTATGTGGATGATATTGTTATCACTGGTAGTAATAAGCAGGGCATTCAAGCAGCCAAGGATTTTCTTAGTGAGCAGTTTGTTACGAAGGATCTGGGCTCACTTCGTTACTTTCTAGGATTGGAGTTTGCAAGAAATGAGCAGGGCATGGTAATGACACAGCGGAAGTATGTTACTGACCTGTTATCTGAGACAGGAATGGCAGGGTGTAGACCAGCTACTACTCCTATGGATCCTAATGTTAAACTCTATGATGATGACTCTGAGGAGGTGGACAAGAGACGGTATAGAGAGCTCGTGGGGAAGTTGCTATATGTCACTATTACCCGACCAGATATATCCTTTGCTGTCAGTAGGGTAAGTCAATTTATGGAGCAACCCAGACAGGCTCACATGAATGCTGTTTTTATGATCTTGAGATATCTGAAGTCGTCTCCAGGTGCTGGTCTTCTGTTTAGGAAAGATACCTCTATATCTGTCACAGGTTGTGCTGATGCGGACTATGCTGGGTGCCCTAATGATAGAAAGTCTACTTCAGGCTTTATTGTATTTGTTGGCAGCTCACCAGTAGCATGGAAGAGTAAGAAACAGAATGTCGTGGCTCGATCCAGTGCAGAGTCAGAATATAGGGCAATGGCCCAAGGTAGTGCTGAGATGATGTGGGTTAAATCGGCTTTGAATGATTTAACTATTGAAGTACCTCTTCCTATGCATCTTAAATGTGATAATCAGGCAGCCTTGTTCATAGCCAATAATCCAGCGTTCCATGAAAGGACAAAGTATATTGAAGTGGATTGTCATTTCACACGAGACTTAATTCAAAAAGGGCTTATTTCAACGTCTTATGTATCATCAGGAGAGCAGATTGCAGACATGTTCACCAAGGCTCTTGCCAGAGGTCCTTTTCATCTATGTTGTTCCAAGCTGAGCATGATAGATATATATGCTCCAGCTTGAGGGGGAGTGTTAGAGTAATTATGTTATTTAGTCTTTTATTGTTCTTTTTCTTGTAATTTACCCGTAGAGCTTTTCTCCTATATAAGAGAGCTCTAGGGTTAGATGAATGATTATCTTGCTTATTCCCTTCAACACAAATTATGGTGCATCTAAGAGGGGCATAATTGTGCCGCCGCTGCCACCCTTTCCTCTTCTTCGCATGTCAAGTTGCAGAATATGGGATCTCTTCTGTCTCTTTCCTCCTCCGACCGCCTCCTCCTTTGTTGATCGAGCCGGAGTTGTTGATGGTATCCATGAATGTGGTGGCGTATGACACGGTACTACCATTACACGACGATCTCAGCAGTGAAATGCAGTGGCTCGAGGGCGGCAGCATACACCTGCCCCGCCACCACGCAGGTCCTTCCTTCCACCGAAATGGTACCCAATCATCCACCACCTTATCAAACTCTGGTCAACCACCACCATCACCCTATGTCGCTCCTCCCAACTCCTCCGCCAGATTCACACATCCCCTGACCGCCTCTCTTCACTCAGTCTCCTCGCTTCCTCCCCGCCCTCAGACCTCTCTGCCAAGGTCTCTTCTATCCCCATCATCACCTCTGTCCTCATCAAGGAGCCCCCCAATCCCTCCGTCAATGAAGACGTCGTCCGCATTCTCGCCCCCCTCCTCCCCGCCACAACCACCAACATAAAGCTCATAGCTAGGGCGCAGCCGCTGATGGCCATCATCTTTGTTCTAACGACGCATCGAGCCTCGATTCGTGGATAGACATTGCCAGGGTTTTGGAATCGATCGCGTCGACAAATGCCAAGTCGAGGCTCGCGATCATGGGGGTCGACGGAGCGATTAATGGAATAGCATGGTTGGTGATGGATGATACACGATCGGAGGCAGCAATGGAGGTGAGAGTACTATCGTGTCTGGCAGAGATCTCGAATGGTGAGGTGTGTAAGGGTGGGGGTCATTGTGGCAGGGTTGGTGGGGACAATGGAACAAGTGTTGTAGAGGGAGGGGAGCGTGGTAGTAGTGGAGAAGGTGATAAGGGTTCTAGAGCAGGCGATAACATGTGCGAAAGGGAGGGCTGATGTGTGTGAAAGCGCAAGAAATGTGATGATCAACAACCCATATCCCTAAGAAGAGGGGTACTAATCGTGAACCACGAAGGCTGGAGCGGGCAAGGCTGAGGAGGAGGGTGCGGAGGAGGAGGAGGGGCTAGGGCTAGGGAAGAGGAGGCACTGGAGGGGACGGAGTTAGGGAGGAGGGGCAGAGGAGAAGGAGGATGTCGGAGGAGGAAGGAGGAGTGAAAAAGGATATATCTATCCAAGTTAGTCAATTCAATACCTTTGTGTCCCAAAATTTAATATCCTTTTAAGATGTAGATGGACGACAACTAACTTGAGGGGCACAAGTGATAACTGTAAAGAAGTCAAGGGCAGAAATGATATTCCAAAAAAGGGAGGTGCATAACTGATATTGCAATATCTCAGAGTGGCACAAGTGATAGAAACCCATTGAAAAAATAGCAAGTTCATCTTACATGAGCCATGACTTAAGGAGAGTCCTAACATGGAAGATTACATTTTGAACATGGAAACGTTCTGAAGCAAAGATCACACAATTCCTTGCTAACATATTGCCCAAACGGCCGCCATCGAGAGGACCTCTTCAAAGGGGAGATGTCTAGCATTGTACACTAAGTCCCAAAAATGTCAATGCCACTAGAGTCCAAACAACAAATCTCAAGCTCCACAAAACATATTTAGACTTCTCACATGCAATGAACAGATGTTCAATAGTCTCTATCGCTTCATCGCAAAGCGAACAACCAGCAATTCCTCCCTCCCATAAAACCTAGACCAACGGTCTCTCATCAAGATGCACCAACTGCGTATTAACCACATGAAAAAAACTGATGCATGTTGACACCCTTAAGATCCTAAGTAAACTTGCAGTCGCAACATGGTGTTCAAGCGTCAGGGCTGGTGGTCTATCCATAGCTTTGTATGCTCGTCTCATAAAAAAATCCCCGCCTCTCCAAATTTGTAGAGATATTTATGTAGTTGGTGTACTGTTTATTAATTTTTATTTCCGTAGTTGCTACTTATGTAATTTACCCATAGGCTTTCCTCTATATAAGAGAGCATAGAGTTCTTTGGAATAATAGATTGCTCCTTTCCACCAACATGGTATCAGAGCCAAAACCCTAACCCTAAAACCCTTCCATCGCCGCCCCCTGCCCCCTCCCTCTCTCTCTCTCAGCACCGTCGCCGACCCACCCCTCCCCTTCTTCTCCTTCTCCCAGGGCGTCGCCGCAGCCCCCCCCCCTTCTTTTCTCCCGTTGTCGAGCCCTCCACCACCGGCCTCTCTCTCCGCCGCCGGTCTCTCCATCGTAGGGGCCCTCCACTGCCGGGCCCCCTCCAACATCGGTGTCTCCTCCTTCATCGGTCTCTCTCTCTCCATGGATTTGAGTGTGTAACGTCTACATATGCACTCAAATCCTATCCAGTTTATGTAGACAATTCTCTTTTGGTTTACGGATCCTAGTTCTTCGTCTCCGACGTCATATCAGACACCAAAGTAGATATGCCCTCATAGGCGCGTTCAAAGGTCCCATGCCAATAGTCAAGATGGATGGGACGAATTACGAGCTCTGGGCGATGCAGTTCATGAGCCTCATGAAGTCGAACGGTACAAAGCACAATCTTACCGAGGAAGAACCGGCAGCGAAGACTGGGATCTATGCCTCATGGGAGGCTGATGATTCATATGCCAAGGTCTGGCTCTCAGGCACGTTGACGATGGAGATTGCAAATGATGTTCTCAATCAACCCACCGCTAAGGCAATGTGGGACATCCTGGCGACCACTTATTCGCAGGTGCGAAATGAAACAAAGATGTTACATCTCCAGCATGATATATTCACCATGAAGCAGAATGGCCGGCCACGACATTCCTTGTATACATCCCTACGGGGGATGTTTGAGAAACTCTATAGTACTATACCTCTCACGGCTACCCCTGAGCAGCAGAAGACTTTCTGGAATGCTACCATGGTGGGGGTACTGCTCGCAGCACCTGATCCTGAGTATGATGCAGCCCGATCACAGATACTTGTCGATGCTACCATTCCTCCTATGGAGGAAGTTTACTGGAGGCTTAGCCGCATCTCTGTTCCTTCCAGTCTTTCTACTCCACCACCTTCGGCGGTGTCTGTGTCGCGAGGGAGAGGTGGTCAGTCTTCATTCCGTGGGCGTAGACCTCGTGGTCGAGGAGGTCGTTTTCGCCAACCATGCACTTTCTGCCATCGCACAGGTCTGAGGATACATGCTATTCTAAGTATGGGTTTCCAGCATCGGCGCGCGTAGAGGAGCATGTTACATCTCCGTCGGCATCCACTTCAGATCATAGGTTTGAGGAGCTTGTGGCGCGATTGCACGATATTATGCCTCAAACATCTACAGATTCTCCAGATGGTTCTTCAGATATTGTTGCTTCAGCATCTGCCAGTAATTCTGCATCTGCTAGCACCTCAGATAGTGATTCTGCTTTTACATCCTGTCATAATATCTCAGATTGGATCATGGACTCCGGTGCAACCCATCATCTCTGCTGCGACAGAGATAGACTTGAGTCATACAGAGACATTCCACCTAGAAGGTCAGTGATCATAGCTGATGGGACGCATTCCCCCATCGTTGGACAGGGGGAGATTACCTTGTCACCATCCATACATTTACAGAATGTTCTACATGTCCGTGTTTTTTCCATGAATCTAATGTCTATTCGTCAAATTACAAAGGATTTGCACTGTCGCGCTATATTTGACCAATCTTCTCTTATTTTTCAGGACATACTAACGGGCAGGGTGATTGGTTGTGGCTCTGAGCAGGATGGTCTCTATCGTTTGGTCCGGAATTCCTATGCTGGTGTCTCTTCCTACTCAGTCGGATCAGTCTCTCCGTACACCTGGCATCTACGCTTTGGTCACATTCCGCTTCAGAAGATGTGTCACCTCCTGCCTCGGATTTCTCCAAGTTCTTCTCGGTGTGAAGCATGTCAGTTGGGAAAGCACCATCGAGCTAGCTTCCCTAATCGTCAGTGTCGGAGCAGTAGCTCTCCGTTTGAATTATTTCATGTTAATATTTAGGGTTCGAGTCGTGTACCTGATCATCAGGGACACATGTTCTATCTTGTAGTAGATGATGACTTCTCTCGTGTGTCGTGGGTATTTCTATTAAAGAATAAATCTGAAGCAGGGGATGTTCTTAGAAATCTTATAATTGAAATGCAAAATATTTTTTCCTCTCATGTCAAATATGTTCGTACGAACAATGTGTTGGAATTTTGCACTCGCTCTCTCTCCCATTTCTTCTTGTCCAAAGGTATTATTCATCAAACCACATGTGCTTACACATCTCAACAGAATGGAGTGGCAGAGCGAAAACATCGTCATCTCCTTGATATTACTCGAACCCTGCTTATCCAGAATTGTGTGCCTATCTCTTTTTGGGGGATGCTGTTCTTACGTCCTGCTACTTTATCAATCGCATGCCGTCCTCAGTACCCAGTGAGAAAATTCCTCTTTCTGTTATTTTTCCAAAGAAGGAATTATTTTCTCTTACCCATCGTGTCTTTGGTGCTGTTGCTTTTGTTCACCAGTTGTCTCCGGGACTTGACAAACTCTCACCTAGAGCTGTCAAGTGTGTCTTTGTGGGTCACTCTCGGACTCAGAAGAGGTATCATTGTTATGATCATGTCAAAATGAAATATTTCGTCAGTGCTGATCTTACATTTTTTGAGTCAGTTATGTACTTTTCCCCTGCATGTGACAGGTTGGCCTCCTCCACATCTAATGATGACGTCTATGTTCCTCCTCCTCCTAGTCTGAGTTCACCTTCGTCCATTCTTGTCCCGATCGTCACGCCAACGTCATCCCCATCACCACCACCACAACCACCTATCATGCCATTACCTAAATACTATACACGTCAGTCAGGTTCAGCTCAGGCCGCACGTCAATCATCCATCACGCCTCAGGTATGTTCAGATGTTATTACTAACGATGGGTCGGATAGTGTGCCTGTGCAGGATTCTTCTTTGCAGGAGGAATGTGCACCGCTGAGTACAGTAGATGATGATCTTGATGTCCCTATTGCTTTTCGGAAGCAGAAACGGACTTGCAAGTCTTATCCCCTTACTTCCCAGGTTTCCTTTCACCATTCACCAACGACTTCCAGAGATTTGTTGTGGCTTTGTCTTCCGTGGAGATACTACGGAATTATCAAGATGCTATGAAAATTGACTGCTGGCGATTGGCTATGGAAGAAGAGATGGATGCTTTACAATCACGGGGTACATGGAGCTTGGTTCCTGCTCCCTCCGGCGCATCTATTGTTAGCTGCAAATGGGTATTTACAGTAAAGTACCACGCAGATGGGAGCCTTGATCGGTACAGGGCAAGGCTAGTGGCGAGAGGCTTCACTCAAACATATGGTGTGGACTATATGGATACACTCTCTCCAGTGGCTCGTCACTCTACTCTCCGCATTCTTCTATCTATTGTTGCGGTACGTGACTGGTCCATATTCAACTTGATGTCAAGAATGCATTCTTGTATGGCGATCTGCAGGAAGAAGTCTGCATGCAGCAGCCACCGGGGTTTGCTGGTGAGGGGGAGAATCATATGGTGTGTAGAATTCACAAGGCGATATATGGCCTTAAACAGAGCCCAAGGGCGTGGTTCCAGAAGCTTTCCCATCTAATTGAACGACAGGGATTCAAAAGATCTAATGCTGATCACTCGTTGTTCATTCAGAAGACTTCTAGAGGTATGGTTGTCATCATGGTATATGTTGATGATATTATGGTTACAGGAGATGATGCTTAGGGGATAGAGATGGCAAAAGCATTTTTGGGCCGTCAGTTTGTCACGAAGGATCTTGGTACCCTATGATACTTTCTGGGGCTGGAGTTTGCCAGGAATGAACAGGGTCGTGTGATGACCCAAAGGAAATATATTACAGATTTGCTGGTTAAAACGGGCATGGTTGGATGTAGACCATCGAGCACTCCTATGGATCCAAGTATGAAATTATATGACAACGATACTGAAGAGGTTGACATGAGAAGATATAGAGAAATGGTGGGTAAGCTTCTTTACATCACTATAACTCGACCTGATATTGCCTTTGCAGTAAGTCGAGTGAGCCAATTCATGGAACAACCAAGACAGATACATATGGATGTCATATATGTGATACTAAGGTATCTAAAGTCTTCTCCGAGCTCAGGATTGCTGTTTAGAAAGAACACAGATTTATCTATCTCGGCATGTGCAGATGCAGACTATGCAAGATGTCCTAAGGATCGCAAGTCGACTTCAGGTTTTGCAGTTTTTGTGAGTAGCTCTCTGATTTCTTGGAAAAGCAAGAAACAAACTGTTGTGGCTAGATCTAGTGATGGATCTGAATATAGGGCCATGGCACAAGCAAGCACGGAGATGATGTGGGTTCGAGCTGTACTAGAAGACTTGCATATAGATGTACCTCTACCCATGCAGCTACAGTGTGACAATCAAGCTGCTTTGTTCATTGCCAATAATCCATCCTTTCATGAAAGAACAAAATATATTAAGGTAGACTGCCACTACACTAGAGATATGTTCCAGAAGGGCCTGAATTCTACTTCACATGTTAGTTCAGGGGAGCAGGCTGCCGACATCTTCACCAAGCCATTGCTCAGAGGACCATTCCAGAGATGTTCTTCCAAGCTGAACATGATTGATATCTATGCTCCATCTTGAGGGGGAGTGTAGAGATATTTATGTAGTCGGTGTATTGTTTATTAATTTTTATTTCCGTAGTTACTACTTTTGTAATTTACCCATAGGCTTTCCTCTATATAAAAGAGCCTAGGATTCTTTGAAATAATAGATTGCTCCTTTCCACCAACAAAATTCAAAGGTCATTGTCCTCCATTTGACCGTCCAAATGGCATAGAGATACAAGGAGCTTGAAAAGAGCATTTAATTGGGATTATCACTGCAATGAGGCCCCAGAGAAACCCTAGAGGGGCCACTCCAATCATGACGTCTTCTATACAATCAAAAAGGTGTCCAACTCACTCACGACAAACCGTGTGATCCTTGTTTCTACCCAGCTAGTGCCTACATGAGTAAATGAGAGTAATCAGCGAACCTAAGTTTGCAAGAATTGCCCTTGGGGTAGGGAAATACAGCTCACTTATTTTTCTGAGAAAGGTGCACAGCTTACATTTCAAAACTCACATTTGTCGGGATTTCCAAGATGTTTTATAAGGAAACGTAATGATTTGGCTTAGTTCAATCAGGAAAAGCAAATTGCAGCTGGAGTGCTTCCTTAAGAAGACGCATCATCATTGTGATTTGCGAGTCAAATGAGAATATTTGAGACCAGCTCCTTCAAAAGAAGCAAAATTGACAGTGCACCAGCCAAATTGTACAGCATCGTGTCTTTTTTTATATCACTCGAGCGAGAAGATAATGAGAAATTTTAAGGTGAAGATGAACTAGCAAGATGAATCATTCTACGGTCATTGATGGGGAGTTTAAAATCTGGATATCTTCCTGCCAGAGATGTGGAGGACTCAGCCAAAGTTTGTGCATTTCTTTTCTTGAAAAAAATATATACATAGATCAATAAAGTCCTAGCATCACTAATTAAAAGCCTCTCACAACAGCAACTACGAGAAAATGGGGCTAATCTCTATCAAAAATAATGGAAAGGGTGTACACCTACGAGGGTGTGCACCCAAAATTATATTAATTACAGAACACAATTACAGCAACAAGGACATTCTCGACGTAGAACATCAATATATAATCTCCCCACAAAAATCTGTATATATCCAAATGAATTAATTTCAATTATTGTTAACTGAAAGAACCTCGCAAAAATAAGTAGGGATACAAACAGCCAGATCATAGTTTAAGAACCTCGCAAAAATAAGTAGGGATACAAACAGCCAGATCATAGTTTTGAAAAAAGTGTCGCCTCAAGGTGTTGAGTCACGCACCTTGAGGCGAGGTGCTCCTAAATCGCCTTGAGGTGTGCGCCTCAGGCAGTCAAATGGAGGTGTGCATCTTTTATTGGTGAGGCATTGCTGAGACAGTGAGGAGCCAACAAGACGGGGCAAAGCATAAGTCGTGCTTCCTGGAGGGTTTTTTATCTTTCGGGCCATGTGCTTTGCACATGACTCTTATTTCCACTATTCCAAAAAGCCCCCCATGAAAAAGAGGGATATACTTCCTATTTTTGAAGTAAAAAAGGGGGGAACACCCTTTTTCTAATCGGGCAAAAAAAAACCCATCGCTTCCTCCGTGACACGTGAATCCATCGCCTCCCTCTTGATGCACTCGGCAGGAACGAAAGGAAGCCCTAGAACCTAGTCGCAAGCGGAACTTAGACATCAAGGGCCTATATAAAAAAGTGTGAAGAGATAGACTACCATTTATTATTTTAATAGTGTCGATCTGGTCTGAAAACTTCTCCAAACTAGTTGGAATCATAAAAGGACGCCCTTAGCTTTCCAGATTGAGCCTTCGGTCTAACTCTGTCGAGCGTTGTCTTCAGTCTAGCTAGTCCTTGTGCGAACGCAGAAGGAGATCGACTCCCTTATGACTCTCGAGGTAGTGCTTTGTTAGAGCCGGGCATCTTGCTTGAAGCTCTGTTCCTCTTTGCACTGTCCTTTCCCAGTCTGATGAGAGGAGGGATAGGAAGTGTGAGTTTGTGTTTTTTTTCTGTTACATTTTTGTTTCAGATGTTTCGTGTTTGTATTATAGACTTGCTAGTTCTTTCAGATGTTAACTTGTTAAGTTAGTTTTTATGTTTTAGATGTTAGCTTTGAGTTTAGATATTATTATATTTGTACTGTGAGTTTCATAGTCGCAACATGATATCTATAACAAATATGATATTATTATATTTTTTAGTGTCATATTGCTTTAAGTTTTATGTTTTAGATGTTAGCTATAAATATTAGATTATGCACTGAGATGTTAAAGTGAGACTATGAGACTATAAGACTCACAGTACAAATATGATGGATTATAGTACAAATATATTGTAGACTATGAGACAGAGATGTTATAGATTATAGTTATATATTGTTTACAGTTAGATTACACTTTAAGTTCATTACCTCTACGACCTTTTGCACGACGTAATTACCCCATCGACCCTATAAATTACCCCAAGAATCCTCACGAGCTTCAAATAGATTAACCGCAGAGTTCATGGGGTAAGAGTTGGCAAGTTTAGGGGGTCGAGGGGGGAATTATGTTATTTCAAAGGTCGTGGAGGTAATTGGCAAAGTTTACAGGGTCTACCGGGTAAAAATCCCTATTATAATTTGTTATAGTGATCATATTTCTTTAAGTTTTATGTTTAGATTTTAGCTTTAAGTTTTAGATTACGCACTGAGACGTTAAAGTGAGCACGCATAGAAGAACTACTTTAATTAACTAACAAACCAAAGCGAACGTAAATTATATACAGCAACAAAAGCTGGAGATGCACTCACCAGTACCAACAGATGTTCCGAATACAATGAAATTCCAAGAAAAAGACAAGAAAACAAAATAGACAAGCAATTTTGCAAACGGAATGCATTTTAAGACAAAAAGAATGATGGTTCTTCAATAAAAACTGGTGAAGTGCAAACAGAGGAAAGCAAACCAACCTACCTTCTTTTGTAGCTCAACCAAGTAGGATTCAAAAAGATCTTCGCGATCCCTAACTCGCTCAACAGCGTTGAATCGTTCATCATTCTCAAACAAGGACATAGCTTTACTGAAAAGTTCATGTTTCCAGACCGATTAGAAAAGGAGAAGTCATAGTCACACAAAATAATAAAAATTGGTTAAAAATGTGATTTTGATGTTTAATATTTACAAAAGGATGACAATAGAATAATAATATTTGTGTCCATAATCGCAAAGAAAATTTTCAAATGATCATTTAATCCACACCTCAGACACATTAACTAGGTAGTGAATCTAAAATCCAGTTTCACATCTAATATCACAAAATAATAATGCTACATAAGAAAGTCTGGTTCACAACCATAAAATAATTTGGAATAACCAACCCACTTAAGAGGTCTGATGGTTGAATAGTGGACCCACCGTCCAAAACCATGATTCAGAACTTAACTGTCAAAAAAAGACTTAAATTCACTTCAAAAAAAAGACTTAAATAACATGCAATCTGCAGCCATATCCTTTTCCACTATAAATTTCACATTCAGAAGAAAACCATATACTGACCAGTCTATAATACAAAAACGGGATTTACAGCCTTGCAGTGCATAATTTAACTAAAAACAATATGATAACGATGACAAAAAAGCAGACAAAACCATATCAACAACACCACCAAAGCCTTTTCCCACATTAGACAAAACCATATCCTGAGGAATTTATACCCTCTCACTGCATAATCTAACTAAAAACAATTTGATAAAAAATGTACTAAGCCTTCTCCCGCTATAAGTAGGGTCGGCTACATGGATTCTTGCTCAAATCCATGTTGAAAGATTCGACTATTTTTTACGCTGGACGTCGACTACCTAACGCAACCCCTGCAAGAGTGGGATTTGAACCCTGGTCTTTTGTGTGGTATACACACAGTACATCCACTAGACCATTAAGTGGATAAATATAACAAAATATAATCAGACAGCTATAACAAAAAAATGTCCTCATAATTCATAAACACAGGATAGGTTCATCTGGTAGCATTCGTATCCTCACTTTTAAAAAATGTAACCTTTGTATTCTGCAATAAAGTTGATGCCGAATCTGGTAACATGATCCATTTTTAAAAAATATGGAAGCGTGCATTGTATAGCAAATCTTCATAGTAAAGTATGTCAACCTCGTATTTATCTATGCCCAAAACTTTCAAAATCAAATCCATTTAAATGATATGCTAATTGAGAATCCAAAAAAAAAAGAGAATGGCGGAGAAATGAGAGCCTGCATGCTCTGCAGACCATTTCATTGGATCATTAGACAAAGAGATGAACATGGTAACACTCATAGCCTTCCATTTGAAGCCTAACCATTAACCATCCCAGAGGAGCTGTCATCTGTGACATCCTCCGCCTGTTCACCGTCATCCCTCTCGCCCTCTCAAACTTCAGATGCAATCAACTATCCACGTCCAATGTAAAATTGTGTTTTATAGTATTTTGTATCATAGGCCTCTCAGAAAATAAGCATAGTTTTTATGAGAATTAGTGAAGCATGAAGTCACTCAAAATATACAGAAAGATTTAACATTGATGGCAACCTTAGTCAGAGTTAATTTATTATCATGAAATAATTCATTTCATGGAACACAAGTCAGCGTCAAGATAGTCATGGTTACTTTCTTAGTGTCTACAAGCACCATATAGCTATCATATCGGAGACATGAAATTATGGTGGCCGATATTCCTAATTAATAAATTCCACACCCAGAACTCATGCAACCAGAACTCATGCAAGATTTAGCAGCAGTGGCACTTTCTTTTTCACGATTCAATTATTGGAGTCTTCCCTAAGTCTCTGACCTTTGAAAAAGCATGTCTTGAGGTGCTTGAGGTGTATGCCAAGAGGTGACATGGGCAGTTTTAGTCTTGAGGCGAGCGCCTCAGTCTGGATCTGTGAGGCGTGCATCTCGATTAAGAGAGGCATTTTGAGGCAAGGCATTACCTGAGGCACAAGGTGAGGCCGCGGGAGGGTTTTAGGAGGGAAAAAGTCCCATCAATAGGTGAGATGATTATTAATAGACATTTTAGTTTGATTTTAGGTCAATTGTTTGTTATTTGTTAGTTGTTACTAACTTACTAGAAGTTGAATTGTCAAAAATTGTTCAAAGTAACTTTATGATTGGAATCGTCAGGTTAAATCAGTTGTTAGTTGTTATTTGAATCTCAAAGTTGAGGTTGTGGCTGCAACTGCAAACATAGTCTGCAAAGGAAGCTTGACCAAACAAGAACATGAATACAAAAAGGACTTGCAAGTTGAAGTTGTGGCTGCAAAAACAATCTCAAAGTTGAGGTTGTGGCCGCAAATACAATTTGAAAAGGCAGCAAGACCCCCCATCTAGACGGTGGGCTTCGTCTACCTTTGTTGAGGGAGATCACATAACGAACTCTGCAATGTATCGGGCAGAATAAACAGAATAGGATTCAAGGCATCTCAGTATCGTCATATATTATATGTTAGCCACATACATAACATTCAAATCTCATTGGCATATATTTAATATGCTCCCCAAATAATTTATAGCCAATGATTTCCTCTTGGATTGGATGAAAATCATGTAAAAAGGAATATGGAATTGTAGTATCTTTTCTTTTGATGTTCTTATATCTATAATTTCATCATATATTATCCTATCATACATTATATGTTAGTCAAATAACATATAAATTCATTGAGATATATTTAATCTGGTTTTTTGCATGTTTTCTCTACAAACTAAGACTTACATCCCAACCACCTTGAGGCTATGCCTCGCCTTAATTTCAAGGAAAATGCCTCATTTGTCTTTCTTTTTTCCAAACCTTGCATATCACCATATACTCTCTAACTCCCTTTTCAAAGGAACGGTCATTTCTATCCACTCTTTCTCCATGAGATTGGCTGCAGAAACTTAAACAAAAAGTAGCACTATGAAGCTAGACTAAATTGATGACATTGAAGGAGGTAGAAAACTAACCAAACAAGAAACGGCATAGGGCTATTATTCCCATGGCTGAAATTATTAGCCTTCTCACTTCTCAGTGAGATGGAACGTTTTAAAGATTTAGAAGGAAGACAAGTAAAATAATAAGAAAAACAATCTAAAATAACTTAAATACCAAAAGTTGGTGCATCCCATCAACGGATGTCTGGAATGCATACTTGAAAAAAATGAGCTCTACAGTTTACAGAATCATAAAGAAAGGTTGAAAAACTCACCCCCATTTCATAGAAGACGTAAGCTCTTCAGATTCCTGTGCAGGCATTAACACGTGGCACAATCAAGAAAAGCACAAATAACACAAAAGAATAGTATCTCATGCAAAAAGTAAAAGCACATATAAATTATAATATCCTTCAGATGCAATGCATATAGAAAGTCTGTGCAGTGCATAAATAGGTGGGAGTCGAATAGTTCCAAACCTCCAACATTCTTGTAAAATCTTCACGTGCTTTCTTCTGTTTGATACGTTTTTCCTCATTCTCTACCTTTTTCCTTTGCCCCAAGTACTGAATGGTCATAATGAATGTGGGATTTGTAGTAGACACACACATTTTCAATTAAAGATTAATATTTAAAAAAGCTGTACCTCATTAAAGGCTTGCTTCCTTTCCCCAAGAGTTTTAAGAGCACCATACCTCCTGTCATTGGCAATTACTTTCAAAGCCTGTAAAAGAAACAGCATAATGCTACTTTTGTCGTGTTTCAGAAGGAATAAATTTTGAAGATTGAACTAAAGATACCTGCTCCCAACTCCAATCAGATTCAACATTGACCGATTCCAACAGAGCCTTAAAGGCAGCTTTTGCCTCCTAAACCAAAAAAACGTCATTTGACCATTTCAGTAATAACTGCAAGAGATGGTATAAAAATGAACTAGAAACAGAAAAGACCGTGTCACCTGCTTATTAGCATATACAATTGGTTCCTCATCTTCTGTTCTCTCTTCAAAGGGTGTCTCGTTAATTTTTCCTGCAGCTGACACGATCTTCCTAGCCTCCTGCAAATATAGCTATCAACACACCAAATGCTTTTATCCAAAATAAAAACATGACATCTTTTCTCATTGTATAATTAAGAAAAAACAAATATCGTCATACTTATTAGAATTTTCATAGGAGATCGATCCTTATTAGAATTTATAAATAAAGCATTCTCCCAAGGCTTAAGCACCAGGACCTTGAAGTACCCTTAAGAAAAAGACAATATCTGCATGCCCATCACCCTCCCATTCTGTGTATACATGTGTATTTGTTGTGGTATAAAGGAGAGGGGGCATACCATCTCAAACAGATAGTGGATTTTTGGAAAAAGAAACAAATGCCATGCAGTTTACAATTTATACTTGCAACAGTTCTCCGGAAAGTATCGGGCATGCCAATTGATGTGTTTCCTATCAACTGACAGAGTTTAGGATAACTGGTAGAGATGGGCTCCAGTTGGATGACATACCATTGGAACTTGAAAAGCAAGGGAGTTTGGTGCCACTGAGATTGGTTCCATGAGCTAAATAAATGTTGTTCAGGTCAATCTTCTACTTGCTCAGGAAGGTTTTTTTAGAAACCAAAGGATGGTCATCCAGTAGCCACGACCATCCACGTTTTATTTGCAAATCTAATAAAACCTACATAACCTTCTATGAAGACTCAAAGACGCAAGTATTGGGTCTTATGTAGGGGAGGGGGTTGGATATTCATCTTCTTTGAGGATGCATTTGGATAATTGGATGGAAGGGTAACTTGGTGGAGGGGTAATCCTTTTTTGGCGAAGTAAACTGGTGTAAAAATATTTGTCTATTTTGGTGTTTTGATAAAATGTTGTTATTGGAAGGCTTTATTTTTTTTTTGAGGCTCTATTGGAAGGTTTTATTATAGTGTGATTTCTCTTGGAGTTTGGAAGAATGGTAGGCCTTTATTATTTTTAATAGATTGGAATAAAAGAATTTTGAATTCAAAAAAAAAGGGAATAAAAGAATTTGCTATTTGTGTTTGAAGTGACTTATTTATTATTGGGTGGTAATAGTACCAATATGTTGTAAATTTTTGACATAATATTCTTATTTGAGTGTTTATGTTATTTATAAGATTCTAGTTTAAAAATTCAAATGAGTGACAATAAGTTTAAATACATATAAAATTGAGTTCATATAAGGCTTTGTTGGAATGAGACTATCTGAAGAGATCTTAGTTATTAGGATTTAAGCTCGAGAATGGCCCAAAATAGATCTGAATAGAGGCAAAAAATCCATGTAGCCGACCATGATTAATTGTGGGAAAAGGCTTTGCTGTTGTTATTCTGTATATAAAATGATCGATAACTAGCATAAAATCATTAAAATGATCAAATGCATATTGTAGTTACGTATTTTGATTATTTATTATTCAATGTAGATTTTGTATATGCATTGTAATTATTATTATCCAATATGGATATTTATAACTGGTTATTCAATCTTTATATATCAGTACTTGATACGATTTTCTGGCAATTTAATCTCAGATCAAGAATTAAAATTTAAGTTAGATTATTAACAATAGATCAAATTTTAATAGATAGAAAAGAGGAAGATGTTTATATGAGGGAGTGTCTGCAGGGGAGTGTGGGATAGTGCGTGAAAAACATCATGTCAATAGTCATTGTAGAGAAGAAAAAGGGAGCACACACACGAGGGGAGGGAGCGAGGGGGGGAGAGAGGCAAACGGGTTTGGTGCTCAAACCCGCATCTCAGCCCGGAGGTTTTACATGGGGTACCTATGTAACCAAACATACCCTAATAATTCAGATTGGTGTGGTTTAGAAATCTTTTGTGGTTCCGAGAAGGGTCAGCAGATCATGTGCCCATTTGAAGGCTTAGAAGAAGATTGTTTTTGCCTTGAAGGCATCTTAGGAGGGACCCAGATTGGGGGAACCCATTCTTGAAGAGGTCGGTGGATGCCTTTATCTTTAATTGTGCTTCTGTTTATTGTCAGTAGGCTTCACCATGGTCAGGTGGATTCACTGGTTCGACATGAGACTTGGTCGCAATTGGGTGTAGCAGCAACTTCCAAGGCAGCCCATGATTACGGGTGGGAATTGCGCGTGACCTTGTCCTTGGTTGAATGACCTCTCAAAAGGACATCCTGGAGCATAGACATGTCCTGATTCTCAAGTATCATGGTTGAGCTTGGCCTGGTGGAATTATCGATGCTGAATTGTCAGTTCACGTGAAGCTTGATTCATCAACTCATGGTCTAGGTTGGACTATTTCCTCTGGTTGTCTTCTTGTCAGAGATTGAGAAACTGGATCCTGTGGATGACATAATGTCCTTATCTCCTGTAAAAACCTCTTCACGCTCTCGGGAGGTGGTGATGGGGAAAGATTTGAAGATGAAAATGGGAGACAGAAATCCGTACAAATTTGGTTAGAAAAGGGGGATGCCAACATCAAATTCTTCCACTTGTTTGCCATTAACATGAGGAGGAATCGTTTGGAAAGATTGGTGATAGATACAAAGGATGTGAAAGGTGGAATGGTCGCTTCATATCTTTAAGGCGATACGAGCTAGCAATGCGACAAACTTGTAAACTGTCGAGGCGAAAGATGACAAAAGGTGATTATTTGATTGAAGTGGGGCCTCAACTATATATTTCTAATAAACCACATTAAATACTCTTTCTAAAAATGTACAATATCACTCGTTAAAGCTTTTTAAAAATCAATTTATATGGTATGTGAATGTAAGGCCACAAGTAAATGCACGTTATTCATTTCTTCTCTCGTTAACTATAAATCTCACACAATAAAATAGCAAATGTTGGTTTAAAAACATTAATCCTATTTGATTACTAATAGCAACGTAACGAGTAAAAATAATAGGTGAAACATATAAGTTATTGTATTAAATATAATAATATAATGAAAAGTTTTACAATGAAGTTACAATATATATATTATTAAATAAATCACATATACATGTGTATGAAGATCAGCACACATACATGTTATACTAAATGATGTACTATAATGTATTACTTTACAGCCAATGTTGATTATATCATTTATATATAAGTTATATTACTAGAATATACATAACTTATAATGTTTAGATAGAATAAAAGCATTGGGCAATGCGGCTAGGGGACACAAGGCTGTAGGCATACCTGATTAAAACTATCAGCGTTGTTAATTGCAAGTCAACTTTTAAGATCTCGCCCTGAGGCACAACATTTATAGCTCCACATCACTTATCGATCACATCAGGATCTTCATTGTGCAGATTCACCCAGTCATTGGAAATGAGGGGTCAAGGTATTCGAAGATTGTCACCACAGTTTAACTTGGACAAGGATATTTCGACGGAATTTTCTCTGGCAGAGAACTCTTGAGCCGGACATCCGAATGGATTTCCAATGCTTTATGAGTTCTGGGATTTCTTGGATTGTTAGCTTTGATGTGTATACAGTTTATTTGATCTGTTGAATCATGATTATTTGTATTTCTTTTACCGACAAAAGGCAGATTCTGAGCATACGGACTTGAGATTGTCGGCACTTTCCAACACCATCTACCTCATTCTAGCCAAGTTCTGGAGAGGAGGTTGCTGAGAGGAGTGATTGTTGAGGTCTCGCCACCACAACTGACTTATCATCTAGGGTCGATAAATCTTGGAGAGTTTCATTTAGCTTCTGATATTGTGGCCTCGTGGGGAGAAAATGGACCAAACATTTTATTTGGACGGTAAGTTCAACAAAGCTTACGACTCTCTAGTGTGATCGTTTCATTTCTTTGAACTTCTTTAAGGCATCAGATCTTTAATGACAAACTGATAGCTTAGATGAAACATTGTGTAACAACATTTTTTTTCTCGATCTTGGGCAAAGGCAGACCAGAGATCAGGTGGATGCAGCCAGGGAAGGGGGATTTAGGGGGTTGCTTGTTAGCAACTAGGGTACTTATTGTGGTTTTTGCTGCCTTGGTTTTTGGGAGCAGCCAGCATTTGTGAGTGGGAGGCAGACGAGTTTTACTGGGGGAATGGAGTGGACAGCATTTTTTCATCAACACAATATGCTTATTGCTTAGTACACGACTTATTTATTGAGGTAGGCTGAAGCGAGCATGAGGCTAGAGAAGCCGAAGCACTTCTTGACATTTTTGGCAAAGCTCAAGGACTGAGTTCTTTTTAGAGAAAAACAGATGGGGCATCGAAAGAACTGCAGACCCTACCTTTTATATTCACAAATTAATAAAGTAACTACAACTTTCAAGACTCAAATAGAGCCTTTGCGTGCTCATTGATATTCTCCGTATATAATCTCTTGCGACGGAATACCATCCTATTTCTAGCCAACCCCAATGCCAAAACCAAATCATTGCCATAATCAAGACCCTATCCGAACACACGCTTCCGAAGTAGCGAGGGCGAGATAGAGAAGGCGATGGGAGGGCGAGAGAAAGGTGAGTGGAGAGCAAAGGGGGTTTCCCCACAGTGGTGAGGGGGTGCTACAAGGGGCAGGCACCGACGTGTGGGTCTCTCCCACGGCACTGGGCCTTGATCGCCCGCGAAGGGGCTCGCCTCAGTCACCCTAACATAGGGCACTAGAGGTAGCCTCGTGCAGGCCATTGGCACCCGATCTGGTTGTTGGTGGGCCCGATCTGATTGGTGGTGGTCCCAATATGGTTGTCGGACACATTCCCAACCCCGTTGCAGGTGTGGAAAACCCGAACTTTGGTATTGTTTCTGATGTTGAGGGGGAAAATGGAGTCTCCAGATGTTGATGGAGATTCCAGATGTTGATGGTGATGAATAGGAATTGGTTCGCAGTTGTGGGTCTCGAAGAGAGCCTATGGTGACACCCTTTTGAGACTTTCAGTGTTTCAAGTGCGGTGAATGGAGGCAAAGACGGAGATATTGCCGGTTTTACAGGGTGTGGCCAGCCTCCACTGATTCCTACCTCGAGGGCAAAGGGAAACAAGGTAAATCACGCCAATGTTCTGGATGTTACACTAAGGACCCATATAAAGTCACTCTGGCGAGGAGATCCGTTCGCATCAGAAAGAGACTGATGATTCGTCGATAGACAACAACCGCATGTTCGGATTTCTTCTGTGCTCTCATGTTATGAGTTGATGAAGATATTCAGGAGGAGCCTGGCATTTCTTCACGGATGACTTTGCTAAAGATGTGGACTGGTTGGACTCTATGGTTGTTTGCATGCACGGTCTCACTGCATCCCATGCGGCCGTTCTGTTAAAAGTGGATGCAATGGAATTCAATGTTATATGGAGATGTCCTCGTTTCAAGGACGATGCGGTGACCAGTAGTCCTGGCAGGTTATTCCATGTTATTGGTATGTCGTTCACGTCTCGTCTTCTAGATTGTTTTCAGGGTGCACTAGATAGTATTGCAAGGGCGGTAGAGATCACATCAGATGGCATACGAACATGAGATGGCAATGATGTTGTGATTGTGGTGGGGAGTGTTCTGCTGATCAGTTGTCCGAACGGTGCATGTGGTTAAAAGAATGGTTTTTCGACTACAACTGACAGAATGATTGCCACAGCGGTTCATCCCAAGGCCTCCTCGCTTTATTGGGTTTCCTGTAGACAATGGCCTAAAACGAGGATTCTTCAGTCATTTTGACACATGATTTGATACATGTGTCCTCTTATACACTTCGGGATACACAAACTCTCGTGGTGGATCCTTTGTCTGTATCAGATTGCCCAGGTCACACGATTCCAATGGACCATGATTCTCTTTCAGACTAGGATCAAGGAGGCAGCTTAGGTTCTTGTCAATCTGGTTCCCCTATTGTGCCGCTAAGCAAGGAATCTTGTAGCACTTCAACGGAGCTAATAATCTATTCCTTGGGGAATCTCAGAGCTGTTGTTGTGTGTTTCAAGGAGCAGACAAGCTTTTGGATCCCGAGGTCCCACTTCTCTTGCCCTTGCCATTTGCAAGGTTGATCAACAACACCGCCTTTTCCCACAATTAAATAGGGTCGACTAAATGGATGTTTGCCTCCATTCAGATCTATCTTGGGTCAATCTCGGCCTTATATCCAAAAAACTAAGAACCCTTTGTATAGTCTCATTCCAACACATCTTGGGTCATCCTTGCCCTCTCTTAGCCGGCTCAACATCACAAATCTCGCATCTCCTAATCGGTGCATCAGCTGACCTCTTTTGCAAATGGTCAAACCACCTTAAGCAGTTTTCTCGCATCTTATCCTCGATAGGAGCTACATCAACTTTCCTTCTGACTGCATCGTTCCAAATCCGATCTTTACATGTATGTCCACACATCCACCTTAGCATTTTCATTTCTGATACGGTCATTCTCTATACATGTCTATGGTTCACATGCCAACAATCATATCCATAGAGCATAGCAAGTCTCATGGCTGCTTTGTAAAACTTTCCTATGATTTCAAAGGAATTTTCTTATCACCGAGAACAACAGAGGCCCCTCTCCACTTTAGCCAGCCTACATTAATTGTATTAGTAACATCTCCATCAACTTCTCCATCATGTTGCAAAATAGATCCCAGGTATCTAAAAGAATCTCTCTTCAGAATGTTATCGTCACCAATCTTCACCTCGATTCCTTCATTGCTTCCATCAAAAGAGCGCTCTATATATTCAGTCTTAGCCCTACTTATACGAAATCCTTTAGTCTCCACTGCATGTCTCCTGACCTAAGCTTCTCATTTACTCCATTTCTAGTCTCATCAATCCACACAATATCATCAGCAAACAACATACATCAAGGTATCTCATCCTGAATGTGACTTGTCAACTCGTCCATAATCAAAGTAAAAAGAAATGGACTCAAAGTTGAACCTTGATGTTAACCAATGTTGATGTTAAAATAGTCAATCTTCCCAGATTGGATCCTTACACAAGACAAGATAAAGCCCTATCATACATATGCTTTATGAGGTTAATGTATAGGACAGGTACATGTCTCTTCTCCAAAATTCTCCACAATATCTCACGTGGGATAGAATCATGAGCCATCTCCAAATCAATAAAAATCATATGGAGGTTCTTCCTTTTAGCTCTATAAATCTCCATTGTTCTCCTCAGCAAATGGATGGCTTCAATAGTTGAGCGACCTGGCATGAATCCAAATTGGTTTTCTTTTACTTTGAAAACTTGCCTCGACCTTCTTTCGATCACACGTTCCCAAATTTTCATAGTATGACTCACCAGCTTGATACCTCTGTAATTTGAACAATTTTAATCCCTTTTGTTCTTATAAAGAGGCACCACGATACTTCTCCAATCTTCAAGCATTTTCTTGCTTCGCCAAATAACATCGAATAAATTAGTAAGCCAAGTCAAACCACGCCCACCTAAAACTCTCCATATGTCCATAGGAATGTCATCTGGTCCTACACCTTTCTCATATCTCATAACCTTCAAAGCCTCCTCTACCTCTTTTCTTTGTATTCATCTATAGCTTGCACGATTCAAATAACTTTCACTACTAGCTAGATCACCCAAGGTGATTTCTCTATTTCCTTCCCCAATGAAAAGCTTATTGAAAAATTGCTTCCATCTAGTCTCTATATCCTTCTGAGTAACAAGCATGTGACCTTCCTCCAAGGCCCTAAATGCCGGTTTCGGTCATCATTTCGATGATCGACCGAAATGGAATTTCAGTCGATTTACGACCGAAATTCCGTTCATTTCGGTCGATTTACGACCGAAATTCCATTCATTTCGGTTATTTTTTGTACTAGGACCCCCATATTTCAGTCATTTCGGCCATTTCAATTGAATTTCGATTTCGACAGGATATCGATATTCGATAGAAATTCGACCGAATTTCATTGAAATTTGAGGCCATGCCTTCCTCATCCTTAATGCATCTCACTTGAGAAAGGTCTTTGATCTTTCTTTCTCTTGCTTTGGCCAACCTGAATATATCCTTCTGGCCCTCCTTAGAGTCAAGATTTTTGTACAAAACTTAGTTTGTAAGCCTTTGACTTAGCTTCACTTACAGCATTCTTTGCTTCCTTCTTCGGTATTTTGTAGTTTGTGATAGTTTCCTCTGTTCTATCCTTAGACATAGCTTTAAAGCACGCTCTTTTAATTTTAAGCTTCTCTTGCAATCCTCCACTCCACCATCAAGCCTCCTTTTGGCCTGGAGCTCCTCCCTTTGACTCGCCTAACATCTCTTTAGCTACCCTTCGATAACAAGATGCTACCGCCTCTCACATCTCGTTTGCACTTTCGCTACAATCCCAAGACAGATCTTCTAAAACCTTCTCCCTAAAGCTTGATTGCTTCAGTTGAAGATTCCACCATCTAGTTCTAGTGATCTTGGAAACGCTCCTTTTCTTTACCAACCCTTTTATTTGCACATCCATGACTAACAAGCGATGTTGGGTTGTCAAACTCTCTTTTGGGATTATTTTGTAATCTTTGCAACACACCCGATCTCTTCTCCTCAACGTAAAGTAGTATATCTGTGTTCTAGTTGGGTCACTCTTATACGTAATTAAATGCTCCTCCATCTTCTTGAAGAGAGTGTTTGCTTTGAAAAGATCATAAGCCGTTACAAAATCTAGAATGACTTTTCCCTCTTCATTTCTACCCTGAAACCATGGCCTCCATGAATACTAGCATACCCTGAAGCATCCTTTCCCACATGTCTATTAAGATCTCCACCCAGGCAAATCATCTCTCTTTATGGGAAATCTTGCAAACTCTTATCCAGATCCTCCAAAAAGCTTGTTTAATCCATTCATCTAAACTAATTTACAATGCATAAACAAAGATGATATTCAGAATTTCTTCTTCAAGCACCAATTTTAGCAAAATAATCCGATCCCCGAATCTTTGCACCTCAACCACGCAACCCTTCAAAACATTATGGACAACAACTCCAACACCGTTTCTAGTACCCTTATCTTCACCTGAATACCAAAGTTTGAAGCATGTCTTCTCGATCTCCCGTGCTTTCTCCCCAACCCATTTTGTCTCCTGAAGACATGGTATCTGAATCTTCCTTCTTTCCATCGTATCTATGATCTCCATTGATTTACCAGTCAAAGTGCCAACATTCCAACTACCTATCCGCAACTTCCTTTGCCGCCTCTTTTGGACTAACTTCTTTACTCGCATGCGTCCATCATGCGAGAACCCTTGCAAATTTTGGACTGCATCCGGACGACGATGCAGCAGAACTAGCTTATTTACTCGCATGCATTCTTCATGCGAGAACCCTTGCAAATTTTGAACTACATCTAGGCAGCGATGTAGCGGTCCTTGTCAATTTTCCATTGCATTCGGGCGATGCAACGCGTCGCAAGTAGGGAACGTTCCAACGAAATCTAAATGTTTGCTTAAATCCAGACCCGAGACCTATTTGTTGTGCTCCATAGGATCACAGATGATTTTTGATTGCTAATCTCCACAATTTATGATCTCGCAGTAGCTTAAAAGTCGATCGGCGTGTATGATGAGCTTAGACTGATGCGCACCCATTTTCTAGATCCAATTTGGATCATGGGATCAAATCAAGCTTGTAAAATCGGCCGACTAGGCCGACTAGTCGGTCCGACTAATCGAGTCAAGGGGGTAGCCAACTCGACTAGGCCTAGTCGGTCATTAGTCGGTCAGCCCGACTAGTCTGGCCGACTAATCGGCCGACTTTTACATCAAGCTTTTATATATTTTTTTGTTTTTTGCTTTTTTAAAGCAAACTTATTCTAATATGCTTAATCTTATATTTAAAGTCAATTACTTCTTTTGTTTCATTATGTAAGTATAGAAAATACACAAATCTATGTTAATACATAAGCAAACTTATTCTAATATGCAATAATGTTGTATTTAAAGTCAATTACTTCTTTTATTTCATTATGAAAGTATAGAAAATGTATAAATCTATGTATAAAAATGATTTATATATATTTAAAATAATTAAAAAATTCAAAAACGATTAATGGCCGACTAAATCCGATTAGTCGTTGGACTGCTGATTAATCCTTAGCCAGTGACCCCGCCGACCGAGTACCAACTACCGCTTTCTACAACCTTGGATCAAATTTCGTCGAAATTCGGCTGAATTTCGATCGAAAGTTTCGGTGGGGACCGAAATTCAGTCGAAATGGCCTATATCGGCGAAATTTGGGGGCCCTAGTTCAAAAAACGACCGAAATGAATGAAATTTCGGTCGAATTTCGATTGAAATTCGGCCGAAATTCCGTTTCGGTCAGTCACCGAAACGAAACCGAAATCTGACATTTAAGGCCTTGATTTGGATTGTGGGTGGTGACTTCAACGTCACTCTACTTATGACAGATCATCCACGTGATAAGAGTAAAATGGACAATGGCTCTACTTTCTTTGCCCTTTTCAAGGATATATGACGATGAAAGAGGTGGTTATCGCGAACCTAAGGTATACCTGGAGGAAAAACTCACTAGGTTCCGTCTAGACCACTTTCTTAGCTCTCTTGTCCTTCTGGAGAGTTTCCCTTTAGACTTTGTGAAGGCCTTGTCGAGGTCCCACTTGGACCATATGCAGATTTGTTAGGACTCGGGTGATGGTTAGTATCCGGCCAACATTTTTCATTTTGAGTGATCCCGGTTGCTGGACGAGGTTTTTTGGGAGAAATTCACGAGGTGCTGGCAAGAGCAAGAGGGGATGGAGTAAACATCGAGGAGAAGCTTAGAGCCACGCACATCATTCATTCAGTTTAGGAGAGAGTCCCATGAGCTCAGAGGACAACATGAAGTTTTAACATTAACAAAGTTCGTACATCTTGACCACCCAGAAGTGGAGTCCGGGGAGCACCATGAGAAAGAGAAGACAACTAGATGTGAGTAGAACAGTACTCTTCTGAAGGAGAATAGAATAACAGAGAACGAATAGAAGCAAAGTTCGAGGCAAAAGTGACTGAAGGAATGAGATGCAAACACAAAATTCTTTCATACGGTGGCTAGAGGGTGTGGAAGGAACGATTTGATTCACTTTATCGAGATAGATGTGAAGGAGTTGGTGGGTGATCGTGCCATTGAAGATGTGTTAAGGTATTGTTATCTTGAGCTCAATAGGCATGTGCCTAGTAGCGATGCTAGATGGGTGAGCAGAGATATCCCACGGCTGAATAAGTTGCAGTCTGAGAAGTCGATGAGACCTTCGCTGCTTTAAGAAGTCAAGCAGGCAACACTCGAATGCAGATGATTTACAGGCTCTGGATGGCATCCTGATCCCTTTGTAAGTGAGTTATGGAACCTGGTGGGTCAGAAGAAATTAGATGGTGGAGAATTTACGTCAAACGAACAGTGGGTTCAAGCGATGTAATTGGTCCCTATTGTCATTTCTACCTAAGAAGGATGGTGTATGACATGTAATGGACATGCGCCCTATTACTTTATCTAATCTTATTTATCTCATTGTGACAAAGGTCTTGGCTAACAGATTGTGAGAAGTACTTGGCACTATTATAGATCCGTCCAAATAGCTTTCATCACAGACTGACACATGATGGATGGGGTTGTTTTGGCATCTGAGATAGTTGTGTAGTTGTGAAGAAAGAAGATGAAAAGGTTCGTGTGGAAAGTGGATTTTTAGGTTTATAACTGCGTTGATTGGAGATTTATTGGGCATCCCTACACCATAAAGGCTCCCCAAGTGAGTGAATCGACTTGATGAAGAGATGTGCAATGACTTCTTCCTATGTAGTTTTGGTGAATAGCGGGAATAAGCAAGGTTCAGGAAAGCGATATGCGTATGCGTTCGGACAGGCCATCGAATACTGAATAAGCGGTATGCGGGAGCATATACGGGGTATATGCAGTTCTACGCGATTTTCTAATTTTAATTTAAAAATAAATAAATATCTATGAATAACATTAGTACTGAATTTATGTATCTAAGTGTATTTAAAGAATATCTAAGAAAAACGGTTTATGTTAGATGGTTGAGTAAATGCTTTTAATTGCTTAACATTTAATCACAAAAAAATAGCCAAAAAACTTCACATATTAGATGATTCATAATAACAAAACTTCATTACACATATATGTACTACATGAGCAAAACCTCAATCGGTATATATTAAAATATTTGATGATACATTGCATATACTCATGAAAACAATACATGAGATAAACATAAAATATGCATAAATATAATGGTATAATGCATGCCATATTCTTACAATTGAATGGAGGAAGAGGCAGATCTACGGAATTAAACACTTAAATGAGAGGATTAGAAATTTAAAGATGCTGGAGCAGTGTGCGGAGCATATGCGGGATATGCGGGTATACGTGGGGCATATGCGGGCCGTATATGCGGGGAGGGCGCATAATGCACCGATTCATGAAATCGGTTCGGTCTGCATGCGGCACGGGCATATGCGATCGCATATACGGCACGTGCGGCCGATTTCAAGAACACTGGGCAGAAGGATGGTTTCTTTCAGCCACAGCATGTATAATACCTCTGACATAACCTTATCACATTCCTCTCCCCCCACATAACCTAAGGAGAAGCCAACAATCCACTCTAATTATGGTGTCTTATTTACATATAATCACTACCTCCAACACTTCAGGATATAAAGTCCATACGCAAATCATCCAACCTGCTCACATCAACCAACATGATCCGTGTTTCCACCAACATTGAGGCCACACTAGGTTAAAAAAATAGGCGGTCCATATTATCCTCCCCACCAACTCCAATTGTTCGAATCAGCAACAATCTGCTCATGAGTACCTTGTTGACAAGCCTCATTCGCCTAACTGACATTGTATGTAGCCTCAACTTTAAAGGAGTCTTTGCCTTCGAAATCAGTCGATGGCCCATAGCAAGCGCAAGCTCCCTTAGGGACTCATATGTCCTCACCACAAAGAAATACCAAACCTTAAAATCACAGAAGGTACAAGCAAGTTATTAAAAAATGCGAGGTAGATCGAGGCGGTTTTCTGTCAATGAGACAAGGCGTAAGTCTCGAGGCAGTCGAGACGTATGCCTCAATTTATAGAGAAGATACACTTACAAACTATTATTAAACATAACCATATTTCCATAAACTCCTAAACTTCAAATACTCAAAAACCATATTATCATAAATTCTAAACTTGCATATTCTCACATAGACCACATACGTACAATATACCATAAACCATATATGTTACTTTACGATGCGGCACCTTTTTTTCCTTTCAAAAAAAATACATGTGAATTTGTAATTACGTAATATTCATATTATGAAGTTGAGAATCCATTATATTCTTACAAAGCATGCAATCTCTTGGCATATACCATATTATATGATACAAGTGCAATTTAATATCATTAGTTGATATGAAATGTCCATACTAATTAAAAGCCATCACTATACATATACATGATTTTTCGATGCAATTAAACATGATGCACTGATGAAATAACATGTTAAGGGTGTGTTGGTTATTTCAAGATCTCAAGGTTAACGATCATGATTATTTAAACCATATTGCCTTCAATATTATTGTAAAAGTATAAATTATAATATTTTATTTAATCTTTTCCGAAAAAACACAGCAAAACTGAGGCAGCACCTCAGTAATGCCTCGAGACTAACGCCTCAGGTAGGTTGACCGAGGCTATAGCCTCGAGGCGATTATAATGGAAAAACACCTCAAGGCATGATTTAAAAAACCACGGTATCAGGCACATGCCCCACTAGTAGTACCCATCCAATAGGGTAACCCATTCGTGTGCATGACATTGGCAAGTGACAAATCTCAAAAAAGACTCTTCATCTACACCCATTTCTCGAATCAATGATCCAGTCAAAGTCTAAAATCGTTCCACTCCCCAACGGTTAACACAAGCCACTACAGTATTGGTGATATGTAACCAAGATATTCCAAAACATTCATGCCTTCCACGATTGCACGATCGCTCTCCCATCCACCTCCACCCAGAAATAGATTATAGATGCACTCATGCATCGTCGTTGAACAGGCCCACCAATACAACTTCATGCATAACATCAAAAGGTCTAATTGTCGATTCAACCGCATTCCCTTGACCCTAGTGGTGTACCAAACAGGTCCATCTCTACAATCGATCATCAACAATCTCCAACTAGATATGTAAACCCCAACTACTAATTTCCAAGATCGCGTCCAACCCCACCCAAACCTCAAACAACAAGAAAATGTCCATGACTGCCTCTCCACAAGCATGGCTCCAGGACCCTAAATACTTTCAACCCACAGCCCCCAACCTTCGTTCAACATAGTCTTCGAGCTTCGACCATGCACCTACTGTCAAAATCGCTTGTAATGAGCAGGAAGACTGATTGTGGCCCACACCCCGAATACCAAAAAAAGACGAGTTGGTCTAGACTACCTTGCCCAATGCCCCCACGACAACAAAAGCATATGGGGTATGGAACACCCCTTCTCCCATCAACTCTCATTCCAACCAACATAACCCTAACATTTACACCTCAACCGTATCGAGTTTAAGTCTTGCCACGAATACGGAAAGCTGTCTTGGTACACCTACATTTTAAAAAAATTGTTTGATGTAAAGAGACAAGGAGGCAAGTCAAAAGGAGGGAGAAAATAGTGTAAGATATTCTACGCAACTTTCATGTGATAACACTGCTACCTTGCGCACAGCCGAAAATCCAAGGAGAGTGGTGGATTGGAACTGCCATCTTTTAAATCTCCACTTTAGGACCAAAGATATAATAAAATGATGCCAATGATAAGAATATTATATTATGCATTTGCACAGGACATGGAGAAGCAATGTTTCTAAGATATCTGTCATCCTACAATGTACTGCTTACCCGGTGACAATTTGTTGGAAGTTAGGATTTGTTTCTGAGATTCTTTGCTTATGCGAGAATCCATAATTGTCAAGGAGACGATACTTATAGTGAGGGTTAGGCTTGTTATGTGAAATTAGGTTTTACCGTAATAGATTTGCTAAGAACGTGGCAGTTACTCAAGTGTATAGATCCAAATGGGTTCAAGGGTCCCACATTTATTGTTCTCTCGATGCATTTGCCTCAGTTAAAGAGAGATGTAGACCATCTTTTCTTAGTACAAAGGGTTTGGGCTTCCTTGAATCTCAATCACGGTTGTAGAAGTCGGTCGACTAGGACGATTAGTTGGTCCGACTAGTCGAGTCGGTGGGGTAGCTGACTCGACTAGGCCTAGTCAGCCGACTAGTCGACCGACTTTTACATAGAGCTTTTTATTTTTATTTTTTGCTTTTTTTAAAAGCAAGCTTATTCTAATATTCTTAATGTTATATTTAAAGTCAATTACTTCTTTTGTTTCATTATGATAATATAGAAAATGTACAAATCTATGCAAATATGTAAGAATATAAGCATGAACAATGATTTATATATTTAAAATAAATAAAAAACTCAAAACCGACTAATGATTGTTTAAATCTGATTAGTCGCACGACTGTCGATTAATCCTTAGTCAGTGACCTCACCGACCGAGTACTGACTACAGATTTCTGCAACCTTGATCTCAATCATGTTAACACCTCATCTTTTCTAGAGAAGCTTCATGATAAAGAGAATGTCTCAAAGATGGTGTTTTGTAGTCTACGACCAGATAGACTTCAGGGAATGTTAGGTGCTTTTATTCCTTTGGCTGACACTTTTGTACCTTTGGCGATAAGAGATTGTATCATTTTCATAGCTGTAAGCTTTTTTAATGAAACTTCTGGATGAGTACTAGTTTATATCAGTTCGCCTTTGGCATCTCAAAAAAAAATAGTGAAGCATGATTACCTCCAGATCCTGGTCAGTTGCTCCATCCAACAAATTGCCAGTATTTGATGCATTAGCATTTTCAATAGTGCTACAAAACACAGCCCAAATTAGATGCAACCATCACATACAATACTAACCTCATAAAATAAAATAACAAAATATAATAAAAAGTAACACATCATGCCAATATAGACCATTACCTTCCAGCAGCAATCGCAGCATCTGCAGCAAGAGATGGTGGACTGACAGATGCAGAAGGTCCCGGAGTTGTGGGAGTAGGCACTGCAGTAATTCCACTAGACAGAATTACGGGGGAGGAGACAGCAGCCATGGTTGGTGTTGAATTATCTTCTTTGGAAGGTGTCATCTTAGCAGGACTAGCTACATGACCAGATGATGTGCTCGTGGTGCCTGTTACAGCAGTAGATGATATGACCTTGCCCTGCTGAAGATCAGATGCAGGTGTTGCAGGTGCTGCAACTTGTATTGGCTGAGCATCAGCTTTTTCTGCTTGTTCACGAGCCAGCTGAGTTTACAAAAAATATTACAGTTTATATATTCAATTCCAAAATGCACAAAAAAGATGCCAATTACACTCTACAACCTTGAGTTCTTCAGGAATTGTCCATTTCGACTGTTTTGTAACCTTGTTGTAATAATACCTGAAACATTTTATGTTCACTTAGTAGTTAGCAAATCCAATTATATGCATGCAATTCAGAGAAAATCTGAAATGCATCCAATCCAAAAATAATAATTAGACCAGAGCATCAAGAAGGGGAAATTGTGGTTACTTTCGTCCATCTGAAGTGGTAAATTCTTTCCACACTGTTGATGCATCTGCTCTCTGTCATCAGAAAATTGATGAATCAGAAAATTTTTCAAAGGAAATTGCACTGATATTTCACTAAATGAGCAAGAAGGAAAACTAGAAAGCTCGTGATGTTTTATTTAGGAAAATTTTCTGCTATGCAATTAGAATACAAGAATGAAACCAAAAATGCACAGCACTGAAAACAGTTAAAACTTGAATAAAAAAGATGTTATAAAATAAAAACGCCAACAAGTGGAAGCAAAGATATCAACAGTTTCCAGCATTCAACTTCAAAAGCTAGTCTCTGAAAGGTATAAACCGGGTCATAGAGATAACTGTTGGAAGAAAGAAGTTGATTGTTTATTCCAGAGAACCCTAGGTTCTCTTATATAGAGAAAGCCTATGGGTAAAATATATAAGATGGAAAAAAGAAACTAAACATAACAGAAGAGTACACAAAGTCTAGAAATATCTCTACACTCCCCCTCAAGATGGAACATAGATGTCAATCATGCTCAACTTGGAAGAACACTTCTGGAATGGCCCTCTGAGCAATGGTTTAGTAAAGATGTCCGTAGTCTGCTCTCCTGAACTGACATGGGAAGTAGAAATCAAGCCTTTTTGAATCATATCTCTAGTATAGTGGTAATCTACCTCAATATGCTTTGTTCTTTCATGAAATGCGGGATTATTAGCAATGAATAGTGTTGCTTGATTGTCACGTTGTAGTTACATGGGTAGAGGTACATCTATATGCAGATCTTCAAACACAGCTCGAACCCACATCATCTATGTACTTGCCATGGTATTAAAAAACGTGCCTCGAGGCGGCCGAGGCGTACGCCTCGAGGCGAGGCGGTCCATTTTAGCCTCGAGGCATGCGCCTCGGCCCTGTCCAGTGAGGCGTAGCCTCGAGGTGTTCCGCCTCGAGGCGGTCGAGGATTTTCCGAGGCGTTTTGCCTTTTTTGAAGTTTTTTTATGATTTTAATGGTTTACATGGTGGTTTGGTAAGCTTATAAATATATACTTGTTTAGGATAATGATTATGCAAGTTAAATGCCTAAATCTGATGTTTCTTTCATGCCCATAACTTCATATTTACTATTAATTATATCTAACTATTTTAGCAAATTGCTTCATATTTACTATTAATTATGTCTAATTATTAATTATGCCTAAATCTGATATTACTTTCGTGCCCAAAATAAAAGGATCCATATACACAATTCTTCAACAATGTTTAGATGGTTAGGATTTAAAGCATATCAACAATTCAACATATATTTAATCGTACTTTTATTACAATAATATTTCAAAGATTTGTTCGAACTGGATAGGATTATCGGTTTCTCTCGCGATCATATATTATATGTTAAACAAATAACATAAATTTCTTCAACGTATATTTAATCGTACTTTTAATTACAATTATATTTCAAATAGATATGTATTGTTTAATTCTTTCACAACATTTATTGACGGCGAATTCATTTTTTGATTGGATGAAAATGTATAGAAATGGATACGATGTTGTTCAATCTTATATTTTGGGGTTCTTATCTCTATTATTTCATCATATCTTATAGTGTTAAGTATTATATGTTGGGCAGAGAACATATAATTGCATTGACATATATATAATTATAGTTTTATGCATAGTTTTCTCTATAAACTGAGGCTTACGCCTCGACCGCCTCGAGGCTACGCCTCGCCTCGATTCCGAGGAAAACGCCTCGTTCTGCCTTTAGTTTTTTCAAACCTTGTACTTGCTTGTGCCATGGCCCAGTACTCAGATTCAGCATTAGATCTAGCCACCACTGTTTGTTTCTTGCTTTTCTAAGAAACCAAGGAACTACCAACAAATACTGCAAAACCTGAAGTAGACTTTCGATCCTTAGGGCATCCTGCATAATCCACATCAGCACATGCAGAAACTGAGATATTTGTTTCTTTCCTGAACAGTAGTCCTGCACCTGGAGACGACTTTAGATATCTCAATATCATGTATATGGCATCCATGTGTACTTCTCTGGGATGTTCCATGAACTGACTCACCTGACTCACTGCAAAAGCAATGTCAGGTTTAGTGATAGTAATATAGAAAAGTTTTCCCACCATCTCTCTATATCTTCTCCTGTCAACCTCATCTGTATCATCATCATATAACTTCATGCTAGGATCCATGGGAGTAGTCGAGGGTCGACAATCAATCATGCTCATCTAAACAAGCATGTCTATAATATACTTCCTTTGGGTCATCACAAGACCCTACGCATTCCTAGCAAATTCCAACCCCAGAAAATATCGTAGGGTACCAAGATCCTTAGTAACAAACTGATGGCCTAGAGATGCTTTTGCCATCTTAATCCATTGCATATCATCTCCCATAACAAGTATATCATCGACATAAACCATGATAATAACAGTACCTCTAGGAATCTTCTGAACAAACAAAGAATGATCTGCATTTGATCCTTTGAATCCTTGCTTCTGAATTAGGTCAGAAAGCTACTGAAACCACGCCCGCAGGCTTTGTTTAAGGCCACATATTGCCTTGTGAAGTCTACATACCATCTGACTCTCCCTCAGCAGCAAACCCCGAAGGGTGCAGCATCAGACTTCTTCATACAGATCCCCATACAAAAAGGTATTTTTAACATCAAGCTGAAACAAGGACCAATCACATACCACAACAACTGAAAGGACACGTAGAGTGGAGTGACGCTCAACTGGAGAAAATGTGTCCATATAATCCATGTCGTATGTTTGAGTAAACCCACGTGCCATAAGCCTTGCTTTGTAACGATCAAGACTGTCATCTGCATGATATTTGACAGTAAATACCCACTTACAGCTGACAACAGAAGCTCCTGGAGGAGCAGAAACCAAGCTTCATATACCCCGCGACATCAAAGCAGCCATTTACTCCTCCATGGCAGAACGTTGGCAGCTCTCCTTCAATCCAACCTGATAATTCCGTGGTATTTTCACAGTAGATAAGGTCACAGCAAACCGCTGAAAATCACCAGTGAGGTGATGGAATGAAACATGTGAAGCAAGTGGATAGGATATACATGTACGCTTCTGCTTCCGTAAGGCAATAGGTACATTCAAATCATCAACAACCGTACTCGTCGGTATGCTATTCTCCTGCAGAGATCCATGCACTTGCACATCGTCAGACTCATCGTTAGTAATGTTATCTGGACAATCCTGAGGCGTGGTAGATGATTGACGAGTTCCATGAGCAGGGACATGACGACGGATATAGAATCGTGGTAAAGGTGGCACAGGTGGATGTGGAGGTGGCGGTGGTGGTGGTGATGGTGGTGGTGGTGGTGGAACAACATGAACTGGTATGGGAACGGACTGACGCATAGGAGGAGGTGGCACATAAATCTCATCATCAGTAGTGGAGGAAGTTAACCTGTCACCTGCAGGGGAGAAATACATCACAGACTCAAAGAATGTGCCATCGGCACTGACATAATATTTCCTGTTTAAAGGATCATAGCATCGGTAACCCTTCTGCATACGAGAGTACCCAACAAATACACACTTGACAACCCTAGATAAGAGCTTGTCAAGTCCTGGAGAGAGTTGATGGACAAAAGCAACCGAGCCAAAGACACGAGGAGTAAGGGAGAATAATTCCTTGTCAGGGAAGACGACTGAAAGAAGAACTTCCTCACCTAAGACAGAGGATGGCATACGATTCACCAAATAACATGCCATAAGCACAACATCACCCGCAATAGGAAATGGGTGCGCAACTCTGAATAAGTAGAGTCCAAGTGATATCAAAGAGATGGCGATGCTTTCTTTATGCAACTCCATTTTCTTGGGACGTGTAAGCACGGGTTGCTTAATGGATAATGCCTCTAGACAAGAAAAAGTGAGAAAGAGCACGAGTACAAAATTCCAAAGCATTATCCGTACGCACAAATTTCACAGTAGACGAGAAAACATTCTGCACTTCATTTATAAGATTTTTAATCACATCCCCTACTTCACATTTATTCTTCAACAAAAACACCCATGACATCTGACAAAACCACAACTAGATAAAACATGTGTCCCTGGTGATCAGGAACACGACTCGGACCCCAAATGTCAACATGAAATATTTCAAAATGAGAGCTACTGCTCTGAGACTGACGACTAGGGAAATTAGATCTGTGATGCTTTCCCAGCTAACACGCTTCACACTGGAAAGAAGAAACCGGTGAAATCTGGGGCAGGATATGACGCATCTTCTGAAGAGGGAGGTGACCAAATCGTAGATGCCATGTGAATGGAGAGATTGGTCCACTGGACTGAGACGAGACACCCGCATTGGAAGTTCGGACCAAACGATAGAGACCATCCTGCACACAGCCACAACCAATCACCCTGCCCGTAAGAATGTCATGAAAATAAGAGATGATGGGTCAAAAATAGCTCGACAGTGCAAATCCTTCGTAATCTGGCTGATAGATAATAAATTCATCGAAAAATCTGGAGCATGCAAGACATTCCGAAGACGCGTAGAGGGTGGCAAACTGATCTCCTCATGTCCAACAACTGGGGAATGGGTCCCATATGCTATCACTACAGATCGTCCCGAAGGAATCTCCCTGTAGGATGTAAGCTTATCTTTATCTTGACAAAGATGATGTGTCGCGCCGAAGTCCATAATCCATTCTGAAACATCAGATCCATGACAGGAAGTAAAGGCATAAGCACTACCTGAGGTGCTAGCGGTGGCCGATGTACTGGCAGAAGCCAAAGCAGCTACGTCCGAGGAGCCTCCCGGAGAGTCAGTAGAGACAGGAGGCATGATATCTCGTAGTTTGACAACAAGATCCTCAAACCGATGGTCTGAAGTAGATGTCTGTGGAGATGCAACATGCTTGGCTACCCGCGCCGATGCCGGAAACCCATGCTTAGAATAGCATGTCTCCTCCGTATGACCCGGGCGATGACAGAATGTGCAGGGCTGACAAATGCGGCCGCCTCGACCACGAGGTCCGCAGCCACGGAAAGAAGAGGCTCCTCTGCCTTTGGAAACCGCCAACGCCGAAGGAGGCTGAGCAATAGCAGAAGATGGGACTATAATTTTGTTGAGCCTGCGGTACACTTCCTCCACTGGAGGAATAGTGGCATCTGCAAGAATCTGCGAGCGAGCAGCATCATATTCAGGGTCAAGTGCCGCTAGTAAGACTCCCATCATGGTAGCATTCTGAAACGTTTTCTGTTTCCCGGGAGTCGCCGTAAGGGGAATGATGTTGTAGACATTCTCAAACATCCCTCGCAAGGATGTATATAACGAATGCAGAGGCTGGCCATTCTGCTTCACCGTAAATATGTCGTGCTGGAGTTGAAGAATCTCGGTCTCATTTCACATTTGCGAGTATGTTGATGCAAGGATGTCCATCGCCTTAGCAGTGGGTTGATGGAGTACATCATTAGCAATCTCCATCGTCAGTGTGCCTGAAAGCCAAACTTTGGCGTACGAATCATCAGTCTCCCATGAGGCATAAACTCCAGTTTTCTCTGTCGGCTCATCTTCGATAAGAATGTGCTTCTTACCATTTGACTTCATGAGACTCATGAACTGCATAGCCCAGAGCTCGTAGTTCGTCCCATCCATCTTGACAATGGGCGATGAACCTTTAAAAGCGCCTATGGAGGGCATGTCGACCTTGTTTTCTGACATAGTTGCCGGAGAAGAAGAACTAGGGTTTGTAGACTAAGAATCAAATTTCTACATAAACATCCGAGGATGAGTGCATATGTAGACTTATGTACCCATATCCATAGGAGAGGGAAGGGAGGGGGGTTGACAGCGCCGACGGAGAGAAAGTGGGAGGGAGGGGGTCGGCGACGAGAAAGAGGAGGGAGGGAGGGGGTCGGCGGCGGAGAGGGGGGTGGTGGGGGGAGGCACCGGCGGTGAAGAAGAGAGGTGGCGGGGCCGGCGGTGGTGGTGGGGAGGGCGGCTAGGGTTTTGGTGGTAGCTCTGATACCATGTTGGAAGAAAGAAGTTAATAGTTGTTTCCAGAGAACCCTAGGCTCTCTTATATAGAGAAAGCCTATGGGTAAATTACATAAGATGGAAAAAAGAAACTAAACATAACAGAAGAGTACACAGATTCTATAAATATCTCTACCATAACAAAGTCACGAGCCTCTTCTCGGTAAAGAGATGATTTCTAATCATGCCCATTTTTCAAAACAAAAGACTGAAGTCAAACAAATGGAAAATGATACACGACGCTCAACAGCTCACTTCCAGGTGCAAATGATTAATAAGCATTAATCTGAATGACAAGTCAGATGGAAAAACTGTTTTTCTTTAAAAAAAAATAGCAGAAAATTCTTCTATTAAGATGGCAAGGAATTTTCCAAAAATGTCAAGCAATGTCTCCTCAACTAATCCATTTGCGGCGGACATCTTCGCGTGTTCCCCTTTTTTACCACAACATGACTATTTATAATAAAGAAGCCATCACTAAATGACAAGTCAGATGGAAAAACTGTTTTCTTTTAAAAAAATAGCAGAAAATTCTTCTATTAAGATGGCAAGGAATTTTCCAAAAATGTCAAGCAATGTCTCCTCAACTAATCCATTTGCGGCGGACACCTTCGCGTGTTCCCCTTTTTTACCACGACATGACTATTTATAATAAAGAAGCCATCACTAAATAAGACACAAATATAGATGTCACTGCCAAGATGCATGATGGCCGAAACAGCATAGCAGCAATGCTCAACAACTATGAAACTAGAAAAAATAATTGAAAAGAGAATTTGCAACAAGATGGTCATTAAAACTATTCAAGTGTCTAAGTACTTTAAAATATAACAAATGGAACAGGTGAAATGCCATGTCATGATCTCATGCCTCTTAGGACTTCCTCCATGTCCCTCCAAGCAGAGCCCTTAAAACAGAATAAAAAAAGAAAGTTGAAAACTTTTCTGTCCACCTATCTACACCTACGCCACAGGCCCACACGCATTGCTGTTTAACAAATTGTTTCCAATCTAGATTCTGGTAAATATCCATCTCTGATGCAAAAGCGTAATTGAGTTCCTACATGAAGCATAGTGATACCTACATTGTTTCTTTCCTATTCAGACTATCCCGCAGGCTCACAAACACATCGCTATGTCTGACAGATTGTTGTCCAAGTCTGCATTCTGGTGTAAATGGGCAATCCACTTCCCTTCTCAAGAATAGCTGGACTTACATTGTTTCTTTCCTTTCCAAACTATCTTTAAAAGTTAGATGGAGACTACTTCAGAACAGCAGTAATCCTAATTTCATTGAACTATTACGAACTGTTACAAAACACACATCAGCTCATAACCCATTTGAGTCTCAGCAGATGGCAACCACCGTGAGTACAAGTAGTCTACCACATTTGCAGAATAATATCTCCCTTGCAAAGACTATAATATTTTATAGCAACCAACAAAGCATGCTTTTCCCAAATGATGAACCCTTTTCGCTTGCCACTTGTAGTTATTGACTCCCCAGAAAGACCGCCTTTCCCAAATACAACAATAACAACAAAGCCTTTTCCCGCATTAAGTAGGGTCGACTACATGGATTCTTTGCCTCCATTCAGATCTATCTTGGGTCATTCTCGAGCTTAGATCAAAGAAACTAAGATCCCTTCGTATAGTCTCATTCCAACAATTCTTGAGCCTTCCTTGTCCTCTCTTAGCTAGCTCAACATCCCAAAACTCATATCTCCTAACTGGTGCACCGGCTGACCTCCTTTGCAAATGACTGAACCACCTTAAGCGTTTTTCTCGCATCTTATCCTCGATCGGAGGTACACCAACTTTCCTTCTGATTGCATCATTCTGAATCTAATGTTTACGCGCGCGTGTGTGTGTCCACACATCCACCTTAGCATTTTCATTTCTACTACTGTCATTCTCTGCACAAGTCCATGGTTCACAGGCCAACATTCAAATCCAAAGAGCATAGCAGGTCTCACGACTTCTTTGTAAAACTTTCCTTTGATTTTCCAAGGAGTTTTCTTGTCACAAAGAATGGCAGAGGCTCTTATCCACTTTAGTCAACCTGCATTTATTTTATTAGTAACATTTCCATTAATTTCCTCATCATGTTGCAAAATAGATCCCAAGTATCTAAAAGAATCTCTCTTCTGAATGTTATCGACACCAATCATCATCTCAATTCCTTCACCATTGCTTCCATCAAAAGTGCACTCCATATATTCAGTATTATCCCTACTTATACGAAATCCTTTAGCTTCCAAAGAATGTCTCCAGATCTCAAGCTTCTCATTTACTCTATCTTTAGTTTCATCAATCAACATAATACACCAAGGTATCTCATCCTGAATGTGACTTGTCAACTCGCCCATAATCAAAGTAAAAAAGGATGGACTCAAAGCTGAATCTTGATCCAAACCAATGTTGATGTCAAATGATATGACAATGCATCAAGCGATAAATAAGCCAACAAAAGATAAGACTATTCAGCTAGACTCTGGATGAATGGGTACAACAACAACAACAACAAAGCCTTTTCCCACAATTAAAAGGAAAAAATATAGTCCACTTCTTCCTTCCTAACACACCCCACCTCAAATAGATAGCATAAATCACCTACTAGATACTCCTCTGCCACAAACTTTTCCTTCTAACAAGAGCCCCAAATGATGCATAACATTCAAAAAAGCACATGTCAACCAAGCAAGCGTTCATGTTGTGCAAAACTAGATCCAGTTAGACTCCACCTACTACAGCCGATACATCTGATAGACAGCAAACATTGAGTTTTCACCCATACTCCTATGCATCAAACATGGACAAAGAAGATTGATATTCCCAAAATTCCAACATCCTTAGAAAGTCGCCCTATCCTTTGTTAAATTACAGCAGAAATAGTAGAAATCATACATTCTCACCGTCCTCACAAACATAAAGCAAACTAGAAAAGACCCCTCCCCCAATGCACCCCTTCCACACCAGTTAAGAGAAAGCCCCCAACTACCATCGATCAATGTGACAATAAGTGTGTAATTTCAAAAATTCTACTTTAATACTAATCAAAATACGAAACCTCACACCTGATGCAACGTGGAACGACGAATTAGGGCACAATCCGCCAATTTAATTTTATTTTATGTCCGTTAATTAGAATCTATCTAATTAGGGTCAAATATTTTTATTGTTAATAGAGACTGTTGCAAATTTTATTTCTATTTTAAATAAGGAGATCGTTTGTGATCTCAAAGTAATTAGTTAGATGGTTAGAGTCCATTTAAGATTTAATTAGCTAGATTGTTAGGCATGGTAGAGAATAATTACGATTTGTTAAGATTTTATTTTATTTGTTTCCTTTTAATTTTGATTGTTAATCACATCTTCCCTCCTATATAAAGGGAGCAAAGGGTTATGTAAGAAAGGCAATTCATAGTTTAAAAATTGAGATTTATCTCATCTCTCCCTCTCCCAATCCCTCGCAATGACGAGTGTTCTCTTCTTCCTCCCTCTAATTTCTTCTCTATCAAATATTTCTACCATCAACAACAATTTTTTCACCGTTGCCAAATTAGCATTTGCATCAATTGGTATTAGAGCATGGCCCTCAAATCGTCCTCACGATCTGACGATCCGTACAGATGTTCACGCAAACACACAAAAAAACTCTCATTCGACAGAACGTAAACGATGACCTGAAGATGCCTACAACAAAGAGGTGATGTCCATATTGCTCGAATTTCAGTCGAGTCTACGGGAGTTAGCTGCAGATTTTCGGACGTTGAGCATCATCGGGTTGACTCCACCACCATCTATAACGCTCAACTACCCAAAATCGTTGTCCATGAGGTTCACAAACCTCCTCTCCCTCTCCAACATTGTTGCCACCACTGCCGACCCCCGCTCTAGATCTGTTACCACCTTCGAAGCCATCCAAAACTGATATCCAGCCACCCAAAGTCGTTGTCCAGGAGGTCTCTCAACCATCCCCATCCCCGTTTTCAACGTCGGCAACTACGCCCCCACTCTCGCCACCTGTCGTGAATGTACCACCCATAAAAGAAGAAAAAAACCTGTTGAGAAGAGGAACAAATGAGATGTTTATTCCATAGAGCTAGGGTCTCTTATATAGAGAAAAAACCCTAGAGAGTACAAGGCTTACGGAACTCGAAGGGTCACAGGAGGTTATGGAACCCGAAGGGTTACAAATATAAATGTAAATCTAATAACTCTAACACTCCCCCTCAAGCTGGAGTTGAGAAAGCTACAGCTTGTAACAAAAAAAAGTATACACCACATCTTCACACGATGCATCATAATAACATATATCCGTTGCTGGTAGAAGAACTCGCTCGAGGACGGGTTTGCAGCTTTCAGGTCACCGGAACGTATCCCTGCCATGCATGTAGAGTCGCTGCAATATCAGGTCACCAGAACGTATCTCTGTCGTTCTTGCAGGTCACCGGAACGTATCTCTGTCGTGCCTGGAGAATAATCGCTATATAAGAAGTGCAACGCGAAATAGTAGTCGAGTCGTAAAAGAAGAAGTATACGTCCTGATGAAGAAGTCGATACTCGGTGAAGACGAATGATCTGAGAAGGAGTCTAGAGTGTCGGTCTGTCAGTCGTGGTAGGGCAGCAAACGTCCTGAAGAATAATCTGACTCCTCCTTTCTCCCACACTTGATAGAATAAAGAGTATGGAACATCAAGTTGGGAGAAACAAAAAGTTGGAAGAAACAAGTCGTGGTGAAGCAGGGGCTGTTGGAGGGGGCTCCAAGTGGTGTCCACGATGCAGGAGGTACCGCTGGAGCCTCGACGGCGCTTTAGGTGCCGCTGGAGGTGACAGCCGGTGCTGCTGGGGACTTGGACTGCCTTACGCGAGACCATCGAATCCACGAGCGATGCATGAGGTCCAGCCCTCTCTCCTTGTCAGCGGAGAGAGGGCTGGTGGTGATTTAGGGTATTAGGCTTCGATCTAGGACCGTCGCTCTGATACCATGTTGAGAAGAGGAATAAATGAGATGTTTATTCCATAGAGCTAGGGTCTCTTATATAGAGAGAAAACCCTAGAGAGTACAAGGGTTACGGAACTTGAAGGGTCACAGGAGGTTATGGAACCCGAAGGGTTACAAATATAAATGTAAATCTAATAACTCTAACAAAACCTATCTACAGTTGTTGTCCAGGAAGTTTGAACCATGTTGTCGTCATCATTTTTTTCACCCACACCAACCATACAGCCACCACCGTATCCGCCAACATGAAAACCCTGCCCGACACCTCCCCCGCCACCACCACCTTTTCCAACGCCCCCATCTTTGCCGCCAACCGCAAATGCACCACCACCTTCCCAACCAACACAACCCTCGACTTCGCTAACGCCCCCATCGACTCCAGCTACTTTAGCCCCACCGCCTCCACCAACTCTGGAGCTTCCGCCACTGTGGTACCTCAACTCCACCGTTGCGTCCCCAGCTCATTCGACATGCAGCCAAGGAACATCGTGTCACCTTCTCGAGCAGTATCACCGCCAACGCCTCCTCTCATCTTCGGTCCACCATCGTTGCCGCCAATGTTGGAGAGGACGTCACCGCTGCAGCCAAAACCGATGTAGGAGTTATCACCTCTGACACAATCTGTGCCATCACATCTGCCAATTTTGCCCCCCCCCTTTGTTTTGGGAAAATCGGACCCTAACAAGAGAAAGGGATTTCTCTCTTGTTGGTTGCTTCATCTCCAAGACAACAACAACAAAGTATTTTCCCACATTAAGTAGGTTCGGCTAAAATGGCGAAGCCTTCTCCCACTATAAGTAGGGTCAGCTACATGAATTCTTGCTCAAATCCATGTTGAAAGATTCGGCTATTTTTTACGTTGGTTGTCAACTATCTAACGCAACCCCCACAAGGAGGGATTTGAACCATGGTCTTTGGGTTGTAGGCACACTGCACTACCACCAGACTATTTAAGTGGGTACAAGTGCTTCATCTCCAAAAAAAGAGATAAAAATATCTATTGGGAGTTTTATAATAGGGCCCCTCGGCAGAATTGTTTTATTACCAAAAGGCTAAAGTAGAACAAGGTAAGCACACTGCACTATAATTAAAGTGCTTCATCTCCAAAAAAAGAGAAAAATATCTACTGAGAATTTTATAATAGGACCCCTCAACAGAATTTTTTTACCAAAAGGCTAAAGTGGAACAAGGTAAGCAAATTGCACTACCATTTAATTGCTTCATCTCCAAGAAAAGAGATAAAAATATCTACTGAGAATTTTATAATAGGGCCCCTCAGCAGAAATTTTTTTACCAAAAGGCTAAAGTGGAACAAGATAGAGAAAGAGGAATATATTTAAGTAAAGGGTAGAAAATTTACAACAGTACCCCTCGGTGAAAAGAAATTATAGTGTAACATTGAAAAGAAAAAAAATAAGAAAGATTAGATTAACAATTTAGATGAAATTTTCCATTGCTACGTTTAGAGATTGGACAATTCATCAAATAATGAATTTTTCGAAGCGACAGAGAACTGATGCAGCGTAGAACGACGAATTAGGGTTCAATCTGCCAATTTTAATTTTGTTTTATGTATGTTAATTAGAGTATATCTAATTAGGGTCAAATATTTTTATTGTTAATTGAGTCCGTTGTAAATTTTATTTCTATTTTAAACAAGGGGATAGTTTTTGATCTCAAAGTAATTAGTTAGTTGGTTAGAGTCCATTTAGGATTTAATTAGCTAGTTTGTTAGGCAGGATAGAGGATAATTATGATTGTTAAGATTTTATTTTATTTATTTCCTTTTAATTTTGATTGTAAATTCATCTTCCTACATATATAAAGGGAGGAAAGGGTTATGTAAGAAAGGCAATTCAGAGTTATAAAAATTGAGATTTATCTCATCTCTCTCCCTCTCCCTTCTCTCAATCCCTCGCAACCGACGAGTGTTCTCTTCTTCCTCCCTCTAATTTCTTCTCCACCAAATATTTCCACTGTCAACAATATTTTTTTCACCATTGCAAAATTCGCATTTGCATCAACACTAGTTACAAAACCAAAAGAAAAAATCTTACTGCTTTAAGTCAACGTGACAAGAAATGTTCAATGTTCAGACTTTTTAAGCAAGAGGGTGTTCACCAAAACTCCGTTTTTTAGCAAAACCAAAACTCCATTTAAAATTAAATATAAAGTTTGGTGGAGAAAATTGTTTCGAGATTCATCAAGCATGCTTACTTGCACCACAATATTCTCCGCATAATGTCTCTTCAACAGATCGCCATGGGTTTATCTCTCTTGAACCAAAACTAGTACACTTGTGCACAAAACTCCTCCCAAAGTCATCAGCATCCCCACATTTCCATCCCCCCTCCAACATTCTATTCCAGACCGCCCTAACAACAGAACACTGATAGAAACAGGGGTCAAGATCCACTTTTGCCTCATCATAGATAGGACATGAGAAGATCGAGTCAGGGATAAAACAAGCCCTGAAGACTCTTGTCATAAATCATCACCTCCGAAGTAGCCAAGTAAAAAACTTCGCCCTCAAGGGCACCCTACTCTTCGAAGTGAGCATGCAGACTTTTGTCATCTTTGGATCTTCCGCCGTCACATGTGATGTTCAATATTCAATAATTTGATACTCGAAAACTAAGTGAACTTGTATTGTGATCCTCCCTACCTCCCTCACCCCTACGATATCAACTATGAAAGCAGAAAAGAAAGCCGCAATTTCATCAGTCAATATGACAAGAAGCGCAGTAAGTTCAGAAAATGGAATACTTTTTAGTAGGTTTCAAAAATGTGACACTTGAATATTAATTTATCCTATCAATAGAATTACCAACGTCCATAGAGATTCACATGTAGCTTGACTATGAGTTATTTATTTATGAATGTCGACTAGTCGACTTTTGCTCCTTTGAAATAAGAATATTGGTGAATGAATGGCCCTGGTCAAAAACCAACACATGATTTTTTCAGTAGATAAAGTTGAATGTGCAAAGTTGCCCAAATATCAATTAGTAAGCCCAATTTATAAAACAATTTACTTATTACAGATAAGGCATTGTAAACCTCTTCCACCTTCTACCTTCACAGATCACACTTCCCTTCCTATGCACACTTTCAACCCTAACCCTAACGCAAATAAGGCCTTCTGGTAATCTCCAGTCAATTTGCACCCCCTGGCAACCATCTGTGAACCTCCTTTCATCCCTCCACATCTATGTTTCTAAGTGAGGACCATTTTGCTTTCCCCCTCCGACGACGACAACCATGGCAATTGCTTGCCCATTGGGTTGGAGTAAACTCCTTTCAAAGGGTTAGTTAGATGGTAATCCTTTTGTGAATAGTATGTGTTTTTAAAAGATTAGGAATGCCGGAATGGTAAATTTGATGTGACGTGATATTTCTATATGTAATATTGATCAATATGTTTTTTATGTTGATTTTTTTTATTTTAAAAGAGGATAAGTGGGATGCACATCACTAATTCAAACCCAGAAATGTAAGAATCGAGATTGAAGTAACCCATAGGCCATAACCAAACACAGGTTGGATCATAGGTAACTGGTTTCGAGTAAACCAGTAACCAAACAAGTTCTTTCCACATGTGGCATGTATACCATTCTATAAACGCATCGAATTAGGTCATGGACAGATTGATAATCTTTTGCTTTCTTTGTTTCTTGTGAAATCAAATGCAAGATGTTAAGGAAAATGTAGAGGACGGTGACAATAATTAAAGAGAGTAGGTGTGTCAATGAGCGAGGTAAAGCAACCTTCAAAGTGTTTTCCCAAACTAGAACTCATTTCCATAGTTTTCCTCATCAAGCCCTTTACACATGCTGATGATGATTGAAACATTTCTCATGGTACCCTTAAAGATATTAAAAAAACATAAAAGACTAAAAGTAACAACATAATCTTTAAACTTGGAGTAAACAAGCTTTCATGGCACATCAAATAAAGTAGCTCCTAACTGCCAAGTGACCTAATTAAACAAATGAACCAAAAAATGGCCGAGCGGGCAATCCAACCTACAAAACTCCCATGTTACATGCTCTAAAAACTCTATCCTACACCTAGCCATTGGCCTACTACAAGATATTTTTCAAATTGCTCCATCTAATTCTGAACCAAAAGACAACTACTCTGAATTAAAGAGACATCTGGCATACGTCAAAAAAATGGCTGATCTGTAAAACTTCTAAAAAAAATTGGAAGCTTCAGTGAATCCAAGTTTACGGGACATCTGAAGTTCGTAATTTATGGTTCTTTTACTTTTTGAAATTCTGATATTATAATCAAGAAAAATCTATTGAACGGAAAAGATATCTGCAAGAAATGACACTGATCGGTCAGTGATTTTCAATTCATGATGGTGGGTTCATTGTATTTCGAAAACCCAAAATTCAATATATGTGGGGAATAAAACCTACAAGGTGTGTCCTAAAATTTATTTTCAAAGGAGTCCTTCAGCAATTTTGATAAAATTTTGAGATCCTCTAATTAAAGCTGCTTTTTGAGAACTTATTAAATATCACTTTCTTCAGAATTTCATGTCTATCAATATGCAAATGACTCTATCCCCTTTACCACCATCAAAGTATATAGCAAGTCCTCAAGTTTTTGACAAACCAACAAGGAACAATTTACAATTTCCTTGCAAGCAGCAGCGTTGGTGGCCTCAGAGGAAAGTGTTTCAGGTCACAACAGATAAATCATAGACCTGGATGGAATCATTCTTTAACTATCACTTTCTTTCAAGTTTCAGGATAAGTTTAAGAGCTTCATTGACGTGGCAATTTTGGTTTGCAATAAAAAGAGGCAGTATGCTGCATGCATGCAAAAGGATCGGCATGTCAAAAAGTTGGTCAACAAGGTGTCGAGTTGATTGACCCCAACCATTCATAGTAACATATTGGTTTGTACACAATCACTGACTTGGCAAAAATATTAATCTAACTTATATGGGTGCGGCAAATTTAGTCTATTAGGAATCCGCTTAATAGGTCCAAGTATCAATCATGGTTAACTGAACTTTTTTTTTTACTTTAAGTAAATTAAGTGAGCACTTTCATTCCAGGGATAAAGGTCACTTTGTAGCTTTTTATGTCGCTGTAAGTCATTGTGAAAGTTTCAACGCCCTCCCTCTAACCAAAATATTGACTAAGAATGAAGTAAATATTTGATGTAGAAAACCTTAACTTTACAGTTGCATTTATCTACCATTTCACTCTGCTTCAAACCCAGACAAGTCAAATCCCTGGCACCTTCTCTCCATTTCCTCATCAATCTTCACCAATTCCGGTCCATGTGGTGTCAAAGTGTGTTTTAAAATCATTTTTATGATGACGAACCATGGTCAACCAGATGATCCACAATCGAGTTCTTAAAGTTTGCAATCTTCTTTAGAAGAACCTCTCTCCAATCGGTCTTACAGAACCAAGGAACTCTGGCAATACCAACACCGTGCAACACCGTGCAGTCTCCTCCAGCATCTCCAATTTATGTGCTAAGGCAACCTAATTTTGGGAGAATCCGATGAGCAAATCCTCAATTGCTCTAATACCATATTGATGCACTTTGTGACAAAGAGAGAGATTAGGAATGTTGGAACAAAGAAAGATGGGGAGAAGGGAATTGGCTCAATTGAGCATGTTTGGAGAACGTGTGCGCTGAGAAGTAGAGCAAGCCAAGCTGCATAAAGTAGGAGAATTGGCTTTGAGGAAGGTAAAGATAATTAGAGTGCAACAGAAGAAAGAACAAAAACATACGAGAGAACAAGCCAGTCTGCCAGAAGCTACTAAAATTTCTATACCATTGGTTATCTTCCACTGCATGATTCATTCATGTTAGAAAAATATTTTGTAAACTACCTTACAATGAGACCATTAAAATAAAGCAGATAATAATCCCTCCTGAATAAAAAAATACAAATCCTATTACAAGAAGATCGAGGCTCCTGATAAACAAAAGAGCGTAATAATACATAAATTCCGTACCTTCTTACTAATTGATTTCATCAATATAAAGGACATTGCACTAAATTTATTTTTTTCTTGAAATCTGCAATAAATGTATTAAAACCTCAAAATTGTGGAAAGCCGGGCTAAATCATGCACACAACCCTGGCACTGGCAGCCCTTCCAACAAAACACATGCCCCTAGCAATTGCAGCTGCAAGCTACAATGTTCCCTGCAGTTTCTTGACCTGCCAACAGATGGTTCCAATCCACCTTCGTCTACACATATGACACTACTCGCAATATCATCAGTAGGAATAAAATTGGAACATTCACTATCAAGATATCATATATAGTCCAATCAGACATCACTCACCATCATTAACCCTGACAATCATCAAATCTCCATTTAACCCAACTCAACCTCCAAGAAAATTTCCAAACTGCCACAAGCTATTAGGAGATAGATACCACAAACTGCTTTGCAATGACCACCACACATCACGTTGTTCCACCCAACCCACTAGTGAATCACATCAAGTCCAGGCTCTTTCTTGGTCAGTTGGCCGTCACTAACCTAGAGCACTCATTGCTGCAAATTAAATCATCATCAACTGTCTCCGTCACACTGACTCAGGGCCTTCGTCACACACACCCGTGAACCTTACGTTGACACTGCCAAATGGTCGCCTCAACTCCAATCTGAGGCCACTGATTTCCCTGCTTGTAAGGAAACACTCCCAGCTTTTCCATTCAAAAAAATCAAAAATCGCTTACCCGTGTGATAATTTCCCCTCAAATACCATTTTTTCAATTATAGTTAGAAAGACTGTAGAATCATATCCCGCTTGACGGACAATAAATAGCTATAATTATTGCCTTTTAGTATATTAACTGCATACATTATCAGTCGCAACACTATTATTTCTCGTTGTTTGCTTATGTTTGAAACAAGACCGGGTAACTCAATCATGGTCGGTCCCAAACTCGGGTAATTGAGAAGGGTAGCGTGTTAGGTAGTCCCAGCCAGTGCAAGAGAGATAAATTCCTAAACAGTGTTCTTTTTTAAGAACAATACTAAGGAATTTGTCTCAAAACAGTTCGGATCTTTTCAACGTGAATTTAAGCAAACAATTAGATTTCATCGGGCGTTCTCCACTAGCGATGCGTTGCATCGCCTGAATGCAATGAGAAATTGGCAATGGCTGCTACATCACCGCCATGATGTAGTTCAAAATTTGCAAGGGTTCTCGTATAAGGAACGCATGTGAGTAAATAAGCTAGTTCTGTGGCATCGTCGCCCGGATGCAATCCAAAATTTGTGAGAGTTCTCGCATGATGGACGTATGCGAGTAAAGAAGTTAGTCCATAAGAGGTTGCAATGGAAGCTGCGGATATGTACTTGGAATATTGGAACTTGACTGACAAATCGATGGAGATAGTAGATACAATGGAAAGAAGGAAGATTCAGTTACTATGTCTCCAAGAGACAATGGGTTGAAGAGAAAGCAAGGGAGATCGAGAGGACATGCTTTAAACTTTGGTATCCATGAAAATATAATGGCAGAAATGGTGTTGGAGTGGTTATTCATAAGAATTTAAAGGATTGTTTAGTTGAGGTACAAGATTTGGGGATCGGATTATTTTGCTAAAAGTGGTGCTCGAAGAAGAAGGTCTGAATATCATCTCAGTTTATGCACCGCAAATTGGTTTGGATGAAAGGATTAAACAAGCTTTTTGGGAGGATTAGATAAGATTATGCAAGGAATACTGCAAAGAGAGATGATTTACCTGGGTGGAGATCTTAATGGACATGTGGAAAGGATGCCTCGGGGTATGCTAGTGTTCATGGAGGATATGGCTTCGGGGATAGAAATGAAGAGGGAAAAGTCATTCTGGATTTTGCAATGGCTTTTGATCTTTTCATAGCAAACACTCTCTTCATGAAGAGAGAGGAGCATTTAATACTTATAAGAGTGGCCTGACTAGAACACAGATAGATTACTTTATGTTGAGGGGAAGAGATCGGTGGTGTTGCAAAGACTGTAAAGTAATCCTAGGAGAGAGTTTGACCACCCAATGCCGATCGTTAGTCATGGATGTGCAAATAAAAGGGTTGGTAAAGAAAATAAGGTTTCCAAGATCACTAGAACTAGATGGTGGAATCTTCAATTGAAGCAATCAAGCTTCAAGGAGAAGGTTTTTAAAGACTTTTGGGATTGTAACGGAAGTGCAAACGAGATGTGGGAGGCGGTAGCATCTTGTATCCGAAGGATAGCCAAAGAGATGCTAGGCGAGTCAAAGGAATGAGCTCCAAGCCAAAAGAAGGCTTGGTGGTGGAGTAGAGCGGTGCAAGAGAAGCTCAAAATAAAAAGAGCACGCTTTAAAGCTATGTCCAAGATTCAGGAAAGCGGTATGCGTATGCGTTCGGACTGGTCACCGAATACTGAATAAGCGGTATACGGGGGCATATGCGGGGTATATGCGGTTGTACGCGGTTTTCTAATTTTTAATTTAAAAATAAATAAATATTTATGAATAACATTACCACTGAATTTATGTATCTAAGTGGAGTTAAAGAAGATCTAAGAAAAACGGTTAATGTGAGATGGGTGTGTGTATATGCTTTTAATTGCCTCATATCTAATCACAAAAAACATTTACCATAAAAACGTCACATATTAGATGATTTGTAATAACAAAACTTCAATACACATACATGCACTACATGAGCAAAACCTCAATCGGCATATATAAAAATATTCGACGATACATTGCATATACTCGTGAAAACAATACATGAGAAAAACATAAAACATTGCATATACAAAATGGTATAATGCATTGCAATTGTATAGAAATGCATGTCATATTCTTATAATTGAATGAAAGAAGAGGCAGAGCTACAGAATTAAGGACCTGAAAAAGAATATTGGAAAGTTGGAGCTACTGGAGCAGTCCGGAGCATATGCGGGATATGAGGGGTATAAGCGGGGCATATGCGGGCCGCATATGCGGAGAGGGTGCATAATGCACTGATTTGTGAAATCGGTGTGGTTTGCATGCCGCACGGGCATATGCGGCCGCATATACGGCCCGTGCGGCCGATTTCATGAACACTGGCTATGTCTAAGGATCTAATAAACGAAACTATCACAAACTACAAAATAGCGAAGAAGGAAGCAACAAAAGGTTGTAAGCGAATCTAAGTCAAAAGCTTATGAAGTTTTGTACAAAAATCTCAACTCTAAAGAGGTCTAGAAGGATATATTCAAGCTAGCTAAGGCAAGAGAAAGAAAGACCAAAGACATTTCTCAAGTGAGATGCATTAAGGATGAGGAAGGCCACGTACTTATTACTCAGAAGGATATAGAGACTAGATGGAAACAGTACTTCCATAAGCTTTTCATTGGGGAAGGAAATAGAGATATAACTTCGGAAGATCTAGCTAATAGTAAAAGTTACTTGAATCGTGCAAGCTATAGACAAATACAAAGGAAGAAAGTAGAGGAGGCTTTGAAGGTTATGAGACCTGGGAAAGGTGTAGGACCTGATGACATTCCTGTAGAGGTTTGGAGGGTTTTAGGTCAGCGTAGTTGACTTGGCTTACAAATTTAGTGTTATTTGACAAAGCAAGGAAATGCTTGAAGATTGGAGGAGAAGCATAGTGGTATCTCTTTATAAGAATAATGAAGAGATTCAAAATTGTTCAAATTATAGAAGTATAAAGTTGATGAGTCACACTATGAAAATTTGGGAGCGTGCGATCGAAAGAAGGTTGAGGAAAGTTTTCAAAGTAAAAGAAAACCAATCTGGATTCATGCCAGGTTGCTTACATATTGAAGCCATCCACTTGTTGAGGAGAACAGTGGAGATTTTCAGAACTAAAAGGAAGAACCTACATGTGATTTTTAATGATTTGGAGAAGACTTATGATTTTGTCCCACGGGAGATATTGTACAGAGATATGGAGAAGAGACAAGTACATGTCCTATACATTAATCTCATAAAAGATATCTATGATAGGAATTCATCTTGTGTAAGGATACAGTCTGCGAAGACTGACTATTTTGACATCAACATTCGTCTGCATCAAGGTCTAGCTTTGAGTTCATTCCTTTTTACATTGATTGTGGACGAGTTGACAAGTAACATTCAGATAAGATACATTGGTGTATGTTATTCGTTGGTGATATTGTGTTGATTAATGAGACTAGAGATGGAGTAAATGAGAAGCTTGAGGTCTGGAGATATGCATTGGAGACTAAAGGATGCCGTATATGTATGGTTAAGACTGAATATATGGAGTGCACTTTTGAAGGAAGCAATGGCGAAGGAATCGAGGTGAATATTGGTGACGATAACATTCAGAAGAGAGATTCTTTTAGATAATTGGGATCTATTTTGTAACATGATGTGGAAATTAATGGAGATGTTATACATAGAACAAATGCAGGTTGGCTAAAATGGAGAGGAGCCTCTACTGTTCTTTGTGACAAGAAAAATCCTTTGAAAATCAAAGGAAAGTTTTACAAAGCAGCTATGCGACCACTATACTCTATGGATCTTGTTGTGGGAAAAGAAAATGAATTGCAATTATGAGAGGCCCTCGGATTCTCTTAAATATGAGAGGAATATTGGGTAAATTACAAGACGAAGACAAAATCAATAGAAAATAAAAGAACAATACAAAATAACAAATATCTCAACACTCCCCTTCAAGCAGAAGCGTAAATATAAATCGGACTTAGCTTGGAACAACATCTTTGATAAGGCCCTCTTGCTAGAGCCTTAGTAAGAACATTTGTTGTTTGGTCTCCAGAGCTGACATGCGTAGTGGTAATAAGACCCTTCTGTATCATGTCACGAGTGTAGTGACAGTCCACCTCTATATGCTTCGTCCTCTCATGGAAGGATGGGTTGTTGGCAATAAAAAGAGCAGCCTGATTTATCACAATGGAGGTGCATGGGAAGAGGCAACTCTATAGTCAGGTCAGTAAGAACATATCTGACCCACATCATCTCTGTGCTAGCATGCACCATGGCCCTGTATTCTGACTCATCCCTCGATCTGGCAACCACAGACTGCTTCTTACTCTTCCATAAAACTAGAGAATTCCCTATGAACATAGCAAAGTCTGATGTAGAGCTCCTATCCTTTTGATACCAGCACAATCTGCATTTGCACAAGATGTAACTAAAAGAGATGTGCCTCTATTGAAAAGAAGTCCTGTACCAGGTGAAGTCTTCAGATATCTCAAAATCATATGGATTGCATCCATATGTGCATGTCTGAGCTGCTCCATAAACGAGCTCACTTTGCTCACACCAAAGGATATGTCAAGTCTAGTAATAGTCACATATAATAGCTTGTCAACAAGCTCCCTGTGCCTTCTCTTGTCGACTCCTTAGTGTCATCAACATAGATCTTCATGCTCGGATCAATAGGAATAGTGGCAGGTCTGTAATCTGCCATGCTTGTCTCAGAAAGAAGATACGTAACATACTTCCTCTGGGTCATCACAAGACCTCACTGGTTCCTGACAAACTCCAGTCCAAGGAAGTAACGTAAATGCCCAAGGTCCTTGTTCACAAACTGTTGGCCTAGGAAGTCCTTGGCATCCTGAATGCCCTGCTCGTCATCTCCTGTAACAATAATGTCATCAACATAAACAAGAATGACAACAATACCTCGTTGGGTCATGTGCACAAACAAAGAGTGATAGGTCATCGATCGTACGAACCCCTGCTGCTCTATCAAGTCCGAGAGCTTCTGGAATCATGCTCTTGGACTCTGCTTAAGGCCAAAGATAGCATTGTGTAGTCTGCAAACCTTCTGACACCCCCTCAGCAGCAAACCCAGGTGGCTGCTGCATGTAAACCTCCTCCCGTAGATCACCATAGAGGAAGGCATTCTTCACATCAAGCTGGTAAAGGGGCCAATCTGGTGTCACAGCAACAAAAAGAGTAGAATGCCTGGCAACTGGCGAGAAAGTATCATGATAGTCCACCCAATATGTCTGGGTGAATCTACGTGCCACAAGTCTCGCCTTATAGCGATCTACACTACCATCCGCACGGTGTTTCACAGTGAAACCCATCTGCATCCCACGACGGATGCATCAACTAGAGCAGAAAAAAACAAGACTCCACGTGTCACGTGACTGTAACGCAGCCATCTCCTCCTCCATGGCTAATCTCCACTGACTGTCCTGAATATCCTCCTAATATGTATGTGGTATCTCCACAGCAGATAGTGCTAAGGTAAACCCCCTGAAATCCTCTGGCAACATGCTCAAGGAAACCTGGGCTGCAAGAGGATAAGTAACACACCTTCGTTTCGGCTTGCGCAGAGCAATCAGTACATCAAGGTCATTTGCTATGTATGTAACCTGTGAGTTCCCCTCTTGAGAGGGCAGCTGCTAATCCTGTATGGAATTCTGCTACACAGACAACTCAATAGTGCCATCAGTAGAAACAATGTGCTCATTAAATACCTGAGGCGTGCAGCATGACGGGCAAGGCTAATGAGCAGGGGGAACAAAGCGATGCATGTGAGTAAAAACACGCGGCAAAAACTAAGTCACCGTAGAAGGTGGAGCCACAGGAGCAGGCGGTAGAGGTGGTGGAGGTGGTGGTGTGACAGTAGGAGGTGGAGGCATATAGATCTCATCATCAGAGTCAGATGGGGCATGTCTGTCACCTGTAGGAGAAAAATACATGACAGACTCAAAGGAAGTGACATCAGTACTAACCAAGTACTGCTCGAGCGGATCAAAACAGTGATACCCTTTCTGCGTACGAGAATAGCCAATAAAAACACACTTGACAGCTCTGGGAGAGAGCTTGCCACGACCAGGAGAGACATCATGAACAAAGGTAATAGAACCAAACACACGAGGTGTAAGGGAGAAAAGATCCTTCTCGAGAAACGTAATCGAGAAAGGAATCTTCTCTCCCAACACAGACGAGGGCATGCGGTTCACAAGATAGCAAGCAGTGAGAACCACATCACCCCAGTAGGCATGAGGAGCACGACTCTATATCAGCAAGATTCTTGTCATATCAAGTAAATAACGGTGTTTGCGCTCGGCAACACTGTTTCTGCTGGAAAGTATAGGCACATGAGGTCTGATGAACAATGCCTAGAGAGTAAAGGAACTCAGAAAGCCGTAAGGTGCAAAACTCTAAAGCATTATCAGAACGGAGATATTTGACTTTTGCAATAAATTATTCATTGTCTCATTAATAAAATATTTGATCACAAATCCAGCCTCGAACTTATTCTTCAATAAAAATAGCGAAGAAAGTCTAGAAAAATCATCGACAGCAACTATATAAAAACGATGTCCCTGGTGATTAGGAACACTACTCGAACCCCAAATGTCTAAATGCAGGAGCCCAAATAGCTGAGAAATGATCCGACTCTAACAGGATGGAAAAGAGGAACGATGATGCTTCCCAAGCTGACACGCCTCACACTGCAAAGATGATCTCGTAGAGATCTGAGGGAGAACATGACACAACTTCCAAAGAGGAAGGTGCCCAAAACGAAGGTTCCACATATATGGAGAGACTAGTCCAATAGATATAGTAGAGACACTAGCATGAGGAGGTTGGACCAGTCTGTAAAGCCCCCGCTGCTCGCAGCCACATCCAATCACCCTGCCCGTTGGTATGTCCTGAAATACAAGAGACAATGGGTCAAAAATGGCACGACAATGCATATCCTTAGTAATCTGACTAATGGAAAGTAAATTCATTCGAAAGTCAGGAGCATATAAAACATTCTGAAGACGCATGGATGGTGTCAAATGCACCTCCCCCTGTCCAGTAACGGGTATGTGGCCGCCATTAGCAATGACAACCCATCTACCATGTGGTATGGTCATGTAGGACCTCAATAGTGCTCTGTCTCTTCACATGTGGTGTGAAGCACCAGAGTCCATAATCCACTCTGTCATGTCTGCACCAGTACGGCCAGTAAATGCATAGGCTATACCTGAGGAACTCTAAGAAGCTCTGGCTACAGTTGCGATATCTGTAGTGGTGGTGCCAGTCGTAGGAGTCATGATCTATCGAATACGAGAGAAAATATCATCCAGGCGAGGATCCGCCTGGGAAGTTGTAGTCTCTAAAGGTGCAATCTGTTATGTTACAAGACCAGAAGTAGGATATTCATGCTTTAGGTAGCATGTATCATTTGCATGTCCAGGCCTACGACAGTAAGTGCATGGATCACGGTGGCGTCTACCGTCTCTGCCACGAGGGGTGCGTCCTCTAGACTGGATCATCCCTCCCCGGCCGTGAAAGGCGTCCATCGCTGAAGAGGGCGGAGAAGTGGTTGAAGAAAGCATGATAATCCGACTGAGACGGTTGTAGGCCTCCTCTATGAGAGGTATGGTAGCTCCGATAAGAAGCTGAGTTACGCGCAGTATCATACTCTACATCAAGTCCAGCCATGAACACTCCAACCATCGTGGAATTCCTATAGGCTATAGATCTTCTGCAGCTCAGTAGATGTCGTAATAGGCATGTAGCTATGAAGAATCTCCAACATGCCACGGAGAGAAGAGTAATACATATGCAAATGATGGCCAGTCGGCTCGGTATTGTAGATATCGAATTGTAATTGAAGAATCTTGGCATCATTCCTCGCTTGAGCATGTGTCGACGCCAAGGTACCCCATATTGCCTTGGCAGTGGGTTGATTCAGAATATCATTGGCTATCTCTATGGTTATGGTACCATCGCCAAACACGCGCATACGCGTCATCTTGCTTCCAAGCAGCATTTGCCCCAGTCTTATCCACTGTTCTGGATCTATCAAGATGTGCTCCTTGATGTTGCACTGCATGAGGGTGAGGAACTGCATGGACCACAAGTCATAGTTGGTCCCATCCATCTTAACGATGGGAGCCGGGCCCTTGAAGGCTCCGGACGAAAAAATATCACCCTTGTTCTCTAACATGATGGAAGAACGGCAGACCGACGAAACTCAACTGAGGAGCAGACCAAAAGGAACAAGTCTACACGATCATAAGGAGGATCGGTTGTACGTGTAGACTCATACAATCATCCTCATCAACCTCTGTTGCTCTTTAGGGTCGGAAAGCGCACTTAGAGAGGTCTGAAATCGCATTTCCGATCAAAATCAAACCAACCCAAACCTCAAATCAGGCTGTAGGATTTCGCAGAGGGGCACGGGACGTCGGCTGGGGGGCCGAGCTCGGGTGCCGGAGGTGCCTGCCCAGGCGGTCGAAGATCATAGGCGACGACCTGGGGACTGTGGGCGACTACCAAGGTGCTCGGGAGTAACCAGGCGGCGGCCTGGGGGACGGGAACCACCAAGCGACGGTGGACTGGCGGCCTGGGGAAGGGTGACGTCGGGGCAGGGGTGCTGGGTGATGTCGAGGGACCGAAGGTTGGGCTACGTCGGAGGTTTGGCTGCGTGTGGGGCTGGGCGGTGGCGGTCTGACGTGCAGGGGGATGGGGGCAGGCGGGTAGGGTTAGGTTAGGGTAGGATATGGGAACTCTAGTCTAGGACCGTTGCTCCGATACCATGTTGTGGGAAAAGAAAATGAATTGCAATTATGAGGGGCCCTCGGGTTCTCTTATATAGGAAAGGAACCTATTGGGCAAATTACAGGACAAAGCCAAAATAAATAAAATAAATAAACTCAACAGATCTGAATGTTGGCATGTGAACCATAGACATGTATAGAGAATTGCAGTATCGGAAATGAAATACTAAGGTGGATGTGTGGTGTGGACATATATGTAAAGATCGGATTCGGAATGATGCAATCAGAAGGAAAGTTGGTGTAGCTCCGATCGGATAAGATGCGAGAAAATCTCTTAAGGTGGTTTGGCCACATTTGCAACGGAGGTCAACTGATGCACTAGTGAGGAGATGCGAGTTTTGGGATGTTGAGCCGACTAAGAGAGGACGAGGAAGGCCCAAGAAGTGTTGAAATGAGAGATTATATAAAGGGATCTTACTTTTTTGGATCTAAACTCGAAAATGACCCAAGATAGATATGAATGGAGGCAAAGAATCCATGTCGTTGACCCTACTTAATGTATGAAAAACTTTGTTGTTGTGTTTGCTCATGTTGAAACCTACAGTAGTAGAGTGCAAATGCTTTTATGACATATAATGATGCTTTTAATAATAATAATAAAATTACAAAAGGACATTTGTTCGAGACAAGGTCCATTATGCACCTTCTACAAGGTTGCAGAAGTCGGAAGTCGGTACTCGGTCAGTAGGGTCACTGACTAAGGATTTATCGACAATCAAGAGAGTAATCGGATTTATTCGGGCATTAGTCAGTTTGAATTTTTTAAATATTTTAATAAATCAATTTTTACAACATATACTCCCATTTATACTCATATATCTAGTAGTTTTAATAGTTTTAAGAGCTTAAAAATATATAGCAAGAGAAGAAAAAATGAAGCAAGTTAATAATAAAATGTTTGGTACATAGTACAAGCAGATGTTTAAAAATAAAAAACATATACAACATGCCTAAAAAATAATACAAGTGAAAAGTGAGACTAGTGTCACAAGTCAACGGATTCAATCCGCAATGTCATCATCCAAATCCAGCTCTTCTTCTTCATCATCGCCTTCTTCTTCATCATCATCATCTTCTTCTTCTTCTATATCCTCAAGATGTAGCTCCTCATTCATCGGCGTAGCATTGGAGCTTGAGGATGAAGCTCCCCTTCCAAGTTCACTTCGTTGGCTCTTTCTTGGTTACAAATTCTCTTCAACACCACTAGCATGTGCTACAACACCCCTTGTCAATCCGAAACCTGGAAAAACCTCCTCATCATGAGCATCAACATCTCCAATTTATTCAGCCATGTGTGCACGATCACGAGATGAGAGAGGATCTCTCTCTTTCTCAACTCGACGTTCATGCAGATTGGAATTGAAACACACGTACACAAGATCGTTCAGCTTCTTCCTCTCCAACCTGTTTCTCTTCTTGGTCAGGATCTGAAGACCAAAAAAATTAATTTATATCAATTACTAATTTAAATTTTACTATAAATAATCGAATTGGGTGGGTGGAGTGGAGTCATTACCGAGTCAAATGTACTCTAGTTACGCTCATCCCGATGATGAGGACGTCAAGCTCAAGATTTTGATAGCCATAGCTTTCAAATGAGGCGTGTCATCTCCATGATTATACCACCAATTGGCTATTGAAAAAGAGAATTGGTCAAAATAATAAAATAAATGATTAACATTAAATGATTAGAATACAATGACTGTTATACCTGTATCAAAATTGCCATCATTTGTCATCCTCTGTTTCACAGCTAAAGGCTTGCCAAAATCTCCACGACCAAATCTATATGCCGGAAGCTCGTCCCTGGTAATTGCATCTTGTATATCCAAATCTGGATAAAACTTTTCCATGCACTCCTTGAACCCTCTCCTCACCACAACATCTGGATTACCATGAGACTCGGTGTAAAAGAAAAATAGGTTCAAGTAATAAGTTGCTGGATGCAATGGAGTATCCAACCTCCCCTTGGTCTTGGAGGTAACAGCATCCACCAAAAAATTATAAGGTGATTCCACGCCATTGAATGTTGCAATTATCTCCCGCTTGGCCTCAACAAGCCCTCCATAGACAAAGCCCGTGGATGGACGTCGATATGCATCAATCACACGCAATAAACAAACCAATGGAGTGAAAACTCTGATAGTATGTGATGTATGGTTCCAAAATGTAGGGTTGCATATAATGGAACTCGTTGCTCCTCCCTTTTTGGTCTTGTACCATTTGTAGTTTCTCCACTCTTCTGAGAAAAACATTAATCTCAGCTTGTCTTTCTTCTCATTTAAGCTCTCAAGAGTGAGAAAAGTGGTTGCAAATCTTGTTTGACCGAGCATTGCAATGTCCTTCTTGTTGGTGAACTTGCGCATCAAGCTTAGAGTTTTGGTACGATAATAGATGAACACCGTAAGCCTCTTCGCCTTCATGATTGCATCCCTCACTTCGTCTCCCAGCTTATCTCCTCCAAAGCAAGATCAATGGTGTGTGTGTCACACGGAGTCCACCAAATCTGCGGATATTTGGTGACCAACAATCTTCCTGCTGCTACATTGGCGGATGCATTATCTACCACAATCTGAACCACTTCATCCACTCCCACCTCATCATTCAAACACTCCACCAACTTGCAGATGTATTCCGCAGTGTGAACCTCCTCTGAGGCATCTATGGACTTCAAAAATGAAGTCCCCAAGGTGCAATTGATACAAAAATTGATAATGCTCCTTCCTCACTTGTCCGTACACGCATCTGTCATCAAAGAGCATCCCACTGACGTCCACGTATCACGATGGCATTGCAAGTCATCGTGAATCTCCTTAACTGCCTTCTTCAGAAGCAGACCACTAAGCTCATACCTCGTGGGAGGCTTTAGTCTAGGCTCGTACTTCCCAATCGCCTCTACCATTTGCATGAAGTTTTTTGTCATCAATGCATTAAACGGAATTGCCGATGTATATGCCCATTTGGATATGTACGAGGAAACCCTGCCATGATGATCCTTGGAGAATGCATCCTCGATGGTCATCTAGCGCGATGACCCCTCCACTGCGATGGTCTGCTCCAAGGATTCGGAGACTTGCATCTCTTCGTCGAACCTACATCTCTAGTAATATCAACTTCCTCCCTCATCTCTTGAACATAGGCGGCTTTCTGAGACTTCTTCCCGGCAACATCATCAAGGTACGCAATCATCTTCTTCTTCGTTTCCTCGTCCACATTGGGACATACAGCTACGTTCCCTCTTCGATGTGCTAGATGCTGCTTGAATCTGTACACACCGCCCTTGATAATCTTCTTACACAGTGATTGTATTTGGATCAGTACGGATTGCAAGGTAACAGTATTACCATGTAGGATCAGTTGATCCCAACGGCACGTTAAAAGACGAGTCGCTACCAGAAGCGGCGTTCGCTGGAGATGTAGCCATCTACATAGTCAACAAACTCACAATTTAGGCAATCAACAAACACAAAGCTAACTAAACTCACAATTTGAACTTCCTAATTAACTAACAAAATCACAAGTTGAATGAAGAGATTAAATAACAAGCAGACCAATGACAACCATATAAGAATTTCTAAGTTGAACAAATTGAACATATAAGCTAACCAATACCGGTCATATAAGAATTTCTAAGTTGACCAAATTGAACATATAAGTTAACCAATGGCAACCATATAAATATAAGCTAACCAATGCCAACATATAAACAAAACATTTCCAAGTTAACAAAGATATAGATAATAATAAACATGAGCAATAAACCAAGCTAAAAACATCTAAGCAACATACACATCATCAATTAAATCTAAGTTTCAATAAAAAAAATAACCTAACTAACATTTTTAACAAAAGATGCAAAATAACAAGATAGCCTAAGCACTAACAACTAAAATCAAGTGATAAACCAAGAAAAAAAAGAAGAAAAAATGATTTTTCAAAACCCTAATCAGGTCAGGGGCAGCGGTCGGTGGCTCGACTTGCTACTGTTGTAGAGGGCGACGGAGGTTTGGCTCCAAAGGGAATCGTTGCACGAGTGTCACAGACGCGGAGGAGGAGGCGGTGACGACGAAGGTCCAGGAGTCGAGCAGCGAAGGACTGCGAGTCGAAGAGTCGAGCAAAGGTTTTGGTGTTTCTGTTTGGGGTTTTGTTTTGCATAAACCCCAAATCCTGCACTTGCCGGTTATTCGGGTATTCGGGTACCCGTTATTTTTTTAAAAAGGTTTTATGTTAAAATCGACCGCTTAGTCGGCCGACTAAGCCGCCTAGTCGCCCGCTTAGTCGGGTCAACCTGACTATAGGCTGATTTGGCCCAGTTGAGTCGGCTACCATCCCCTCCCCCCGACTCGACTAGTCGGCCGACTTTACAACACTGACCTTCTATATATAAGACGTGGGGGTATGATACAGGATGAAACAAATAAATAGGGTTTAAATTTCGTCCGCTAATTAGAGTCAAATTAATTTTACAGTTAATAAAGTTCGTTGCAATTTTTATTTAAATTATCAGATCGTTTGTATTCTCAAATTAATTAGTTAATTGGTTAGAGTCCATTTAGGATTTAATTAGTTAGTTTGTTAGGAAGGTTATAGGATAATTAAGATTTATTAGGATTTTAATCTTATTTATTTTCTTTTAAGTTTGATTGTAATCTCATCTTCTCTCTTATATAAAAGGAGCAAATGTAATGGGACAAATCAAGAGTCAATTAAATTTGAGATTTATCGCATATCTCTCTTCTTTTCTCCCTTCTCCCTCGACGCGATCTCCACAAATATTTTTCCATCGCCAAAATTACTTTTTCTACCACTGCAAATTTCCCATTTACATCATTTGGTATCAGAGCATGGCATACAAATCGTCCTAACGATCTGACGATCAGTACAAATGTTCACGCAGACACACAACGAAAGACTCTCGTTCGGCGGAACTTAAATGGCGAGCTGACTATACCTACAACAAAGAGTTGATGTTTATATTGCTCGAATTTCAGTCGAACCTTCGTGAGTTGGGTGCAGATTTTTGGACCTTGAGCGTCGTAGGATCGATACCTCCCGTCATCAAAGCTAATGTCCAGGTTTCCGAGGAAGAAAAACAAGAAAAAAGGATCGTCGTCAGTGTTCTACTTGTTGTCCAGCAAGATTCTGACCAACCTACTCCTACGAAACTTACTCCACCGACACCCGCAACCCTCTCGCGGGTCCCCTATGCCAACCCCGCACCTCTGGTGACCCCCTCAACCCCGCAACAAGTCTCCTCTACCAATCAAACATCCTCGACAATCCATCCACAGCGTCTCTTCGCCACCCTTCCACCTCTAACAACCACCCATGTATCCCTCCTACCTACCGAGCAACCCACAGCCCATTAAAAATGTCATATCCACCCACAACATCACGAAATCCCCTTCCAAACTTGTTGATTCCAGACCCATGCACTTCCAAAACAAACCCGCCACCCCATCCAACCACCATCCGCTACAGCCTTGCCACCACAAGAACCCCTACTCCCAGTCCATGTTCGCATCCCCCCTCCGCCACGCTAAAAACCTCGTCCAGACCCCCTTCTGTCGCCCCAGTGACACCGCCCCAATGTTGCTCGCCCATCGTCGCCAACTTCTGCGGTAGAACCGCCGCCGCCTGCGTCAACTACCTCAAAGCTGCCACCACCTCCGCTCATTTAGACGTCATCGCTGCTCATATTGGAGGACAGAAACCTTAACAAGAGAAAGGGATTTCTCTCTTATTGGTTGCTTCATCTCCAAGAGAGATAAGAATATCTAATTGAATTTTTATAATATGGCCCCTCAACAGAAACCTCTTTACCGAAAGATTAAAGTGGAACAAGGTATAAAGAGGAATATATTTAAGTGAAGCAGTAGAAATTTTGCAGAAAAACCCCTCAGTGGAAAAGAATTATAAATGTAATGCTGAGAAGAACAAGAAATTGAAGGAGATTGGCCCACCAATTTCAGATTAAAGTCTCCAATGCCACAACCAGAGATTGTGCAACTCATCAGAAGATGAGTTTTTCGAAGCGGCGGAGAGTTGATGCAGCACAAAAAAAATAAATAGAGTTTAATTTTCGTCCATTAATTAAAAAATGTGCCAAGCCTTCTCCCACTATAAGTAAGGCCGTCTACGTGGATTTTTGCTCAAATCCATGTTGAAAGATTTGACTATTTTTTACGCTGGTCGTCGACTACCACACGTCCGTTAATTAGAGTCAAATTAATTTACGATTGATTGAGTCCATCGTAATTTTTATTTAAATAATGAGATCCTGTGTGATCTCAAATTAATTAGTTAATTGGTTAGAGTCCATTTAGGATTTAATTAGTTAGTTTATTACGTAGGATATAGGATAATTAAGATTTGTTAGGATTTTAATTTTATCGTTTCCTTTTAAATTTGATTGAAATCTCCTCCTTCCCAATATATAAAGGAAGCAAGGGTTATATAATGGGACAAATCAAGAGTCGATTAAATTTGAGATTTATTTCATATCTCTCCTCTTTTCTCCTTTCTCACTTGACGCGATCTTCGCGCTTCTTTTCCTAAATTCTATCGCAATTGGTGAGACTTCTCTTCTTCCTCCCTCCAACTTCTTCTTCCACCAAATATATTCCACTGTCAAAATTATTTTTCTATCGTTAAAATTTCCATGTGCATCAATTGGTATCAGAGCATGGCCTACAGATCGTCATCACGATCTGATGATCCGTACAGACGTTCGCACAGACACCTAACGAAAGAATCCCATTCAGCGAAACGCAAACGCGTGTTGAAGAAGCCTACAACAAGGAGTTGATGTCCATATTGTTCGACTTTCAATCAAGTCTACGAGAGTTGGCCGTAGATTTTCGGACCCTAAGCATCGTCATCGGGTCGACTCCACCACCATCTATGATGCTACAACCACCTAAAAGTTGTTGTCTAGGAAGTTTCTGAACTCCCGCCACCATCTCTAGTTGTTGTTAGAGCAGTCCTCGTCCAAGGCGATTTGAAGGTCACACAAGAAAAGAAAGTGAAGAAACGGAGGAAAAAGATCCATATGGAGTTGTTGTCCAGCGCATTTCAGATTTGCAGACGTTGATGCCCCCTCTTGTCATTTCATTCCCTTTGCCAACCAAGGTTATAAAATCCGGTAGTCGGTACTCGGTCGGTCAGGTCACTGACTCAGGATTAATAGACAGTCGGACGACTAATCGGATTTATTCGGACTTTAATCAGCTTTGAATTTTATGATTATTTTAAATATATCTCATTTTTATTCATATATTTAACATAGATTTTGTACATTTTTATACTATCATGATAAAATACAAAAAATATAAGAATTTAAATAAAACAATAAGCATATTATAATAAGTTTGAATATAAAAAAAGCAAAAACATATAAAAATATGGTATCTTCAAGTAAAAATTGGGCGACTAGTGTGTCTAGTCGGAATTAGTCGATACTCGGTCGGCCACCCTACTGACTAGACTAGTCGGACCTAGTAGTCAGGCCAGTCGGGAGACTTTTACAACACTGTTGCCAACTCCTCCAAACCTGGTAAAGCCCTTTCCCACACCCCCGACCATAGTGGCATCGGCCCCAGCCCCATCACTGTTGCCACGTGTTTCCTTACCCTCGGTACCACCTCCTACAACCATTTCAACACTCCTGCAACCCTCTCTCGTTAACCTAGCCCCACCACACCGCAGCCCACACTGCCACCGCCATTGGCCTCCCTCTGATCCTGCCTCCCATCCTACCGCCTCCTCGCGAACCTCGAACCCGTGTGCTATGCTATGCATCGCTCACGCGGGCCCCACCACCTCCTTGTATGTGTCTAGCGCTACCATCACCGCTGCCTCCGCCACGAACGGGGCCGCCATCGAGTTTGGAAAGCCCAAATCCTAAGAAGAGTAGAAACTTCCTACCTGATCGGATGCTTTCTCCCCACAAAAGAGGAGTCAAAAATCTCCTGGAAGTTTTGTACATATACCCCTTTCTCAAAACTTGTTTATAAAAGGTTAAAGTGAAGAATAAGGGAAGAGCGAGAGTTGTTATAATTGAAGGGGTAGAAATTTTGCAGAAATGCCCATCAGCGGAAAGAAATTATAAACGTAACATAGAAAAGAGGAAAAATAAGATTGGGTCAACAATTTCAATCGGAATTTTCAATGCCAGAATCGGATATCAGGCAATTCGTTAGGAGATGAATTTTTCGAAGCGACAGAGAGTTGATGTAGCGCGAAACAATTAATAGGGCTCTACTTTTCGTCCATTAACTAAATTAGGGTCGAGTTAATTTTATTGAGTCATTTTGAGATATTAGTTATCTTTCTTATTATTTTCATATTATCTATTTCTTTTGCCTTCATCTTGTAATTTTCCCAACGGGTTCCTCTCCTATATAAGAGAACCCTAAGGTTTCTCAATAATGTAATTCATTCTTTCGTTTCTATATGGTATCAGAGCAACAGTCCTAGACCAGAGTTCATGTATCCCACCCAAGCCCTAACCCTACCTACTAGCCCCTCTCACACGCCACCGCGCCGCCGTCGGCCTCCGTCCTCCCCTCCCCGACCACCACATGCCCCTTCCCCAAACCGCTACCGACCCCAGCACGTCGGGCCCAGCAGCCCCCGCGTGCAGGTACCTGGCCACCGTCGGCCCCTCCTGTGTGCCTCCTTGCGCCTCCACAGTTACGGTTCGAACTGCAGTCTGAAACGGTCTGATTTTGATCGTAAAACATGATTTTATACCCATAAATCGTGTTTTACGACCCTAGCGTGCATCGAAGATTGACGAGGATGGTTGTATGAGTCTACACGTACAACCAATCCTTCATATGGTCTTGTAGACTCGTTCATACTCTCTAGTCAAGTTCCGTTGTTCGTCGTGTTACCATCATGTCAGAGAACAAGGGTGATATATTTTCTTCGTCTGATGTCTTCAAGGGCCTGGATCCCATCGCAAAGATGGATGGGACCAACTATGAGTTGTGCTCCATGCAGTTTCTCACTCTCATGTAGTGCAACAACAAGGAGCACGTCCTGCCTGATCCAGAGCCAACGAATAAGACCGGGGCCAATGCTTCTTGGAAGCAAGATGACGCGTATGTGCGTGTTTGGTTGTGTGGAACCCTCATCATGGAGATAGCCAATGATATTCTGAATCGGCCCACCGCCAAGGCGATGTAGGACAATTTCGCATCCACCTATGCTCAAGCGAAGAATGAGGCCAAGATTCTTTAGCTACAGTATGATATCTACAAGGCCAAGCAGAATGGTCGTCCTCTGCACGTGTACTACTCTTCGCTCCGTAGCATGTTCGAGAAGCTTCGTACCTACATGCCTATTACGACATCTACAAAGCAGCAGAAGGCATATAGGAACCCCGCAATGGTTGGACTTTTCATGGACGGACTTGATATTAGAGTGTGATGCAATGCGTGCATAACTTCTCACCGGAGCTACCATACCTCCTATGGAGGAGGCCTATAGCAGTCTCAGCCGGATTATATGCCTTCTACGGACACTCATCCACCCTCTTCAGCGATGGACGCTTCTCATGGCCGAGGAGGGACGATCCAGTCCAGAGGACGCACCCCTCGTGGCAGAGGCAGTGGACGTTAGTGTGGCCCTTCCACCCATGGTATTAAAAACTGCGCCTTGAGGCGGTCGAGGCGTCCGCCTCGAGGCGAGGCGGTCCTTTTTAGCCTCGAGGCGTGCGCCTCGGCCTTGTCCAATGAGGCGTACGCCTCAAGTGGCTGAGGCGGTCGAGGCGTTTTCCGAGGTGTTTTACCATTTTTGAAGTATTTTTTATAATTTTAATGATTTACATGATGATTTGAGAAGCTTATAAATATATACTTGTTTAAGATAATGATTATACAAATTAAATGCCTAAATCTGATGTTTCTTTCGTGCTCATAACTTCATATTTACTATTAATTATGTCTAACTATTTCAGCAAACTACTTCATATTTACTATTAATTATGTCTAACTATGAATTATGCTTAAATCAGATGTTTCTTTCATGCCCAAAATAGAAGGATCTATATACCCGAATACCGCGGCAAAACCCCCGTCTTGTTGGGGTACGGTACAGCAGGAGGGGTGCATACACAATTCTTCAACAATGGTCCGATGGTTAGGATTCAAGGCATATCAACAATTCGACATATATTTAATCGTACTTTTTATTACAATAATATTTCAAAGATTTGTTCGAACTGGATAGGATTTACGGTTTCTTTCGCGATCATATATTATATGTTAGACAAATAATATAAATTTCTTCGACGTATATTTAACTGTACTTTTAATTACAATAATATTTCTAATAGATATGTATTGTTTAATTCTTTCACAACATTTATTGATGACAAATTCCTTTTTTGATTGGATGAAAATGTGTAGAAAGGGACATGATGTTCTTCTATCTTATATTTTGGTGTTCTTATCTTTATTATTTCATCATATCTTATAGTGTTAAGTATTACATGTTGAGCAGAGAACATATAATTACAATGGCATATATATAATTATAGTTTTATGCATAGTTTTCTCTGTAAACTGAGGCTTACGCCTCGACCGCCTCGAGGCTACGCCTCGCCTCAATTCCGAGGAAAAGGCCTCGTTCCGCCTTTAGTTTTTTCAGACCTAGCTTGCACCTACTGTCGTCGGCCAGGACATGCAGAGGATACATGCTACCAGAAGCATGGATATCTTGCTTCTGGTCGCATGGCAAAATAGATTGAGTCGTCAGAGACTCTAGCTTCTCAGTTCGATCCTCGCCTGGATGATAATGTCTCTCGTATTCGAGAAATCGTGACTCATGTTGCAGGCACCACCACCACAATACCGCAACCGCAGCCAAAGCCTCTTCGAGCTCCTCATGTATCTCTTACGCTTTTACTGGTAGTAGTGGTGCAGATATGATAGAGTGGATTATGGACTCTAGTGCTTCCCACCATCTGTATGGAGACAGAGTGCAACTGAGGTCCTCCGGGACCATACCTCGTGGTAGATGGGTTGTCATTGCTAATGAGACAACCTACCCATTACAGGAAAGGGGAGGTACATTCGACGTCGTCCATGCACCATCAGAATTTTTATATGCTCCTGACTTTCAGATGAATTTACTTTCCATTAGTCGGATTACTAAGGATCTGCATTGTCGTGTCATTTTTGACCTTCGTCTCTTGTGTTGTAGGACATACTCATGGGCAGGGTGACTGGATGTGGCCGTGAGCAATGGAGCCTCTACAGACTGGTCCAACCTCTCCATGTTGGTGTTTCTACTATACCTACTGGATCAGTCTCACTATATCTGTGGTACCTTTGTTTTGGCCACCTTCCTCTGCAGATGTTGTCATGTTAGCCCTTAAATTTCCACGAGATCCTCCTTCCAGTGTAAGGCATGCCAGGTTGGGAAGCATCCCAATTCCTCCTTTCCATCCATCAGAGTCGAAGCAGTTCTCAATTATTTAAGCTCCTTCATTTAGATATTTGCGGTCCGAGTTGTGTCCCTGATCTCTAGGGATGCCGTTTTTATTTGTCGTTGTCGATGATTTTTCTAGACTTTCCTGTGTCTTTTTATTGAAGAATAAGTCTGAGGCTGGATATGTTATCATATCTTTTATTAATGAGATAAAGAATATTTCTTCTGCCAATGTCAAATATCTTCGTTTTGGTAATGCCTTAGAGTTCTGCACCTTACAACTTTTTGACTTTCTTAGATCTCTTGGCATTGTTCACCAGACCCCGTATGCTTATACATCCCAGCAGAACAGTATTGCCGGGCGCAAATACCGACACTTACTTGACGTGACCAGAACCTTATTGATATAGAGTCGTGCTCCTCATACTTACTGGGTGATGCAATCCTCATTGCATGCTATCTAGTGAACCACATGCCATTGTCTGTGTTGGGAGAGAAGATTCCTTTCTCGATTGCATTTCCCGAGAAAGATATTTTCTTGCTTACACCCCATGTGTTCGGTTCTATTACATTTGTTCATGATTTCTCTCCAGGTCATGATAAGCTCTCTCCCAGAGCTGTCAAGTATGTTTTTGTCGACTGCTCTCGTATCCAGAAGGGGTACCATTACTTATGGTCCGCTCATGCGGAAATACTTTGCCAGTGTCGATGTTACTTTCTTTGAATATGTCATGTATTTTTCTCCAGCAGGTGACAGACTAGCCCCATCAGACTCTGACAATGAGATCTACATGCCTCCACCTCCTACTGTCATACCACCACCTCCCTCTGCTCCTGCTCTACCACCACCTCCACAACCATCACCACCACCTACACCCACTCATGCTTCTACACCTGCTCCTATGGCTCCACCTCCTATTGTGACTCAATTTTTGCCACGTGTTTACTCGCAGGTCTCACTATGTTCCCCCTGCTTACAGGTCTTGCCCATCATCCAACATGCCTCAGGTATGTAATGAGCACATCATTTCTACTGATGGCACTACCGAGTTGTTTGTTCAGCAGGATTCCATACATGATGAGCAGGTGCCCTCTCAAGAGAGGAACTTATAGGGTTGGGACTTGGCAGATGATCTTGATGTGTCGATTGCTCTGCGAAAGCAGAGACATGCGTGTGCCACTTATCCTCTTGCAGCTCAGGTTTCTGATAACAGATTGCCAGAGGATTTCAGGAGGTTTACCTTGGCACTATCAGCCGTGGAGATACCACAGACATGTCAGGAGGCTCTTCAGGATAGTCAGTGGCGATTAGCCATGGACGAGGAGATGATCGCGCTACAGTCACGTAGTACTAGGAGTCTTGTTTCAACTCTAGTTGGAGCATCCTTTGTGGGGTGCAAGTGGGTATTCACTGTGAAACACAGCGCATATGGTAGTGTGGATCGCTATAAGGCGAGACTTATGGCACTTGGGTTCACCCAGACATATAGGGTGGAAAATCAGGATACTTTTTCTCTTTGCCAGACATTCTACTCCGTGTATTCTTCTTTCTATTGCTATCTACAGGAGGAGGTCTACATGCAGCAACCACATGAGTTTGTTGCTGAGGGGGAGTGTCAGAAGGTTTGCAGGCTACACAAGGCTATCTATGGTCTTAAGCAGAGTCCAATTACATGGTTCCAGAAGCTCTCGGATCTGATAAAGCAACAAAGGTTTGTGTAATCGACTATTGATCACTCTTTGTTTGTGCACAGGACCCGGATCGGTATTGTTCTCATTCTTGTTTACATTGATAACATTATTGTTACAAAGGATGACAAGCAGCGCATTCATGTAGGCCAGCAGTTTGTGACCAAGGATCTTGGTAATTTGCGTTACTTTCTTGGAATGGATTTTACCAGGAACCAGCGAGGTCTTGTGATGACCTAGAGGAAGTATGTTACAGATCTTTTAAAGACTGACATGACAGATTCCAGACCCGCCACTACTCCTATGGACCCGACCACGAAGGTCTATGATGATGACACTGAGGAGGTCGACAGGAGGAGGTACGGGGAGCTTGTTGGCAAGCTCATATATGTGACTATTATCATGCCCGATATATCCTTTGTTGTGAGCAAAGTGATTCAGTTTATGGAGCAGCCCAGACAGGTACATATGGATGCAGTCCATATGACTCGGAGGTATCTGAAGACATCGCCAAGTACAGGACTTCTTTTCAGCAGAGGTACATCTCTTTCAGTTACAGCGTATGCAGATGCAAATTATGTTGGGTATCCAAAGGATAGGAAGTATGCTTCAGGCTTCGCTGCGTTTACATGGAATTCCCTGGTTTCACGGAAGAGCGAGAAGGAGACAGTGGTTGCCAGATCTAGTGCAGAGTCAGAATACAGGGCCATGGCGCAAGCTATCACAGAGATGGTGCGGGTCAGATCTGTTCTTACTGACCTGACTAAAAAGGTGCCTCATCCCATGCACCTATAATGTGACAACCAGGATGCTCTTTTCATTGCAAACAACCCAGCCTTCCATGAGAGGACTAAGCACATAGAAGTGGACTGTCACTACACTCATGACATGATACAGAAGGGTCTTATCGCCACTATGCATGTCAGCGCTGGAGACCAGACAACAGATGTTCTTACTAAGGCCCTAGCAAAAGAGCCTTATCAGAGATTTGTTCCAAGTTGAGCCTGATCGATATCTACGCTCCAGCTTAAGGGGGTGTTGAGATATTAGTTATCTTTCTTATTATTTTCATATTATCCATTTTTTTGTCTTCATCTTGTAATTTGCCCAACAGGTTCCTCTCCTATATAAGAGAACCCTAGGGCCTCTCAATAATGCAATTCATTCTCTTTTCTACAAGTTTGTTGTAATTTTATTTTAGATAAAGAGGTCGCATGTGATCTCAAATCAAATTAGTTAGTCGATTATAGTAAGTAGTTAGTCGGTTAGAGTTATTTAGAGTATATTTAAAGTGAATTAGGATAAGTTAGGATTTGAAAATTTATTCGATTTCTATTTTTGTAATCCATCCCCTCATATATAGAGAGGATGGTAGTCTAGTGTTTAATTAAATTGAAGAGTTAATTAAAATTTGAGATTTTATCTCATCTCTCTCCCGCTCCCTTCTCCATCGATGTGATATATGCGTTTCTTCTTCCCCAAATCCCCCGCATCCGGTGAGTTTTCCCTTACCATCCGATTTCTTCCACCAAATATTCCCATCATCAAAAAATATTTTTCCAACGTTGCAAATTTCGATTTCCATCAGGATAGTTCCAACCATTCGTGGGACTATTCTACGTAACCTAGCCCTAGATATTTACAAAAGGTTGTTTTTCTGTTTTCCCATTCTCACAGAAAAATTTCTAGCATTATTCCCATCGTCTTGCCCAAGGTTGTAAAAGTCGCCCGACTAGCCCGACTAGTAGGTCCGACTAGTCTAGTCAGTGGGGTGGCCGACCGAGTACCGACTAATTCCGACTAGGTACAATAGTCGACCAAGTTTTTGCTTGGAGATACCATATTCTTATAGGTTTTGCTTTTTTTATAAACAAACTTGTTATAATATGCTCAGTGTTTTATTTAAATTCAATAAGTTTTTATTTTATTATGATAGTATAAAAATGTATAAAATCTATGTAAATATATGTATAAAAATGAGTTATATATTTAAAATAATCATAAAATTCAAAGCTGATTAAAGTCCGACTAAATCCGATTAGTCGTCCGACTGCCGATTAATCCTTAGTCAGTGATCCAACCGACCGAGTACCGACTACCGACTTTTGCAACCTTGGTCTTGCCCTACATATCCGCAAAAGGTAGCTTTTCTGCTTGCTCATTCACACAAAGAATTTATAGCATTAAGGCTCCCTTTTCATATATAGAAGCAAAAAAAACACTAAACTAAAAGAAAAATACAAGAGGAAATAAGTAAAATTCTTTTTTTCAAAAAGTCGTAGATAAATAACTGAGGTTAGCAATTCAAACAAGCCATCCTAAAAACAAATCAAACCAATGTTGAGGCAAACATTTTTGTTTTCAAAAGCCTTGATCAGATTACCAAAAATATATGTATGAGTACAAAATGCAGTAAAGCTATATGCCATACCCTTCAGTTTAAGCGAGCATATATATTCGTTATAGGTTCTTATACAAGTATGCATTCCTCTACAGGCACAATTACACTTCCCATCAAACCCCTCATTTGGTGATGAAAGGAAGTGTATCCTTCTATACAAGTTCCTTTTTAAGCTTTATAAGAAGTATTTATTCTAAAAATTCGATAAGGTGTGCATAAATCATCATTACCACCAAACCCCTCTATCCAAAATATGGTTCATGATGCAAAAGATGGCACTAATAAAAGATCGTAAATTCCAAATCAATAGCAATCAATAGTTTGCAGTATTACAGTCAGATATTGAAATAATTACATACTTACCATAGCTTAGATAATATATATGATCGATTTTAGATTGTCAAAGAAAGTTATTTTAAGAGGTGTGTGACATATTCTACGATATTGAAGTTAATTCGAAGAAAACTAAGATAGCTCTTGAAGAAATCCGTCGTTCCAAGAAAAATAAGTTTAGCTAAACAACACGTACAGGACGAAGCATCTCTTCAAGAAGACATAATAATGATATGTAGCATAAAAAGCCTTCCTTCAGGAAAGTGAAACCCGCCTTCATATTGGGCATATACTGCAGTCGTTTTTCTTTCCTGATGTGTAAAAACATCTATAAACCAGCAGAATATTCCAAGAGACGAAATCTAACAAAATGATGTAAACAACATTGAGACTGCATGAACTAGCAATTTTTTTTTGAGACCAACAATAATTTTTGATTTCAAATGAACTAGCAATATTGTAGAATGAATTTATAGGGTTTCAAGGAACACATGTTTTTTAATAAGAATAATGAGAAGTGCAAAGGAAAAGGGTTGTGCAATCGCACCTCCAGAGCTGTCATCAACTCAAGAGGCTTCTCCCAGCTAGATTGCCTTGTCTTCTTGTTGTAATAATATCTGCAACAGGAAAGAAATGACATAAGAAAGTTATTTAGAATAAAACAATTAAAAAGATAAACTTATAAGCAGAAAATATAGGAGTAGTTTAAAATATTCCATGAAAAAAAGATAACCTATAAGAAACCAGCACCAAAGAATTAAACCTGAAAGACGGATAGGTAACAAATCATAAAAACCATATACCTTTTACCATCAGCAGCAGCATGCTCTTGCCAGTCAGAAGATTCTTGAGACTGATGAGGCTGTGAGTTTGTAGTCAGCTATTCAGATAAACAATCAATAACAATCGCCGTAAATGGAAAAAAAACAAGGTAACAAATGATAACATGCCTTGAAAAAGGAAAAAAAGAAGAGGAGAAACACGTGATCTTACGATAGGAATAGAAGTTGTTGACGATTGATGATTGGGTTGTGCTAAAGGTGTGACAAAAGGCAAATTTTGAGGCACCGATGCACCCCAGGGTTGCCCTCCACCAGGAACAGCATGTGCATGCATTTGGATAGACTGATATTGAGAAGGGGGGATGTTGTTGGGCTGCTGAGCATACGAAGTAGAGAACTAAAATGCAAAAAAAGATCAACATGTCAAAAATCAATAATGGTATATGCATCCGTTGACCTAATTCCAAGTAAGATATAAAATTACCGTATATGATGATGAAGGAGGCAGCTGAGAATGATTGCCAATTTGTGGCAGGTTCTGCTGAGGCTGCATGGCTGTTTGTATGTAAGGCACTGGCACTCCTTGTGGAGATGGTGTTCCCTGAAGTTGTTGACCAGGTATTGGAGGGAACTGTTGATACTGAGGTGGTTGCATTTGATTTGGGGGAATGCCTTGCCCAATCGCGGCATACTGTTGCGGTTGTTGGGTGGGAACCATTGGCCTATACTGCAATCAGCAGAGTATTCTCAAAAAGGTTCGAAAAATTGTTGAAAGGTGAACGGCATGAGTATGCTCATGTAGATACATGTCAGGTTAGATAACCATGCTTCCAGGGGAGGTAAACATGAGAGATTTAAAAGCCTGACAAAATAGGCAAAGGATGCATGCATGAAAAATGAGTAACATGCATGTGATAGAGGAAATTGTGCTATAATGAAATTCCCATGCTACCTGTGGATTGCCGGCCATGATGGAGATTCAGACGCAAAATAAGCAAAAACCTGCATTGGAAATGATAAATTACAGGAGTTCGTATATTACAAGAAAGAATAAAAAAATTACCATGTGCAGGGACAACATAGCCTTGCAGTTCGGGGCTAGCTATCTGAAGATTTACCCATGATTCCTTAACAGAAGATCTCCAGTCCACTACGTCCCTCATTTTTTACATCCTCATGATTTTTTATTTGTTCCATCGATCGTTTTTATTGTCAATCTTCCTCTTATAAATTTCCTCTAATTAAAGCATTGTGGGTTGGCAAACAAGACTAAACCAGTTGAGATTTTTTTTATTTCATTTACTAAGGTGCAGATGATGAACCCCAAATAGAGGGGGATCGGCGAATGAAGAAGTTTATCGGAAAGTATTGCAAAGCCACTATTACATATCTTGCTTCTGTGAACAAAAAGAATGGCATCAAATGGATTTACAGAGATACAATAAAATCCATGAAGCAAGCCACATTTGAGGTGGAAAATTTTTTTGGTATTGGATTTGGTATTTATCATCTATTAAGTGCAATAATAAATCACTCCAACAACAATCATCTGATGAATATCGATGGGTATGTTTCTTGGGTCCACATGTAGGTGTATCCAAATAACTAACTTAGAAGGGAGTTGAAGAGCCTTTCTGAAAAAAAAGTTAAGGAAAAATTATTACCCATAGTTTAAAAATAAATAATAAAAAATGTCTTCAGATGTGTTAAAAACAAGTAGGGTTGTCAATAATGGGACAATCAAAGGGACACCCAACCTGACAGTCCTGAGCCAACCCCATTTTCAACAAAAAATCATGAGCCACTAATTTTTAGAAAAGATTGGATTTAGAACCACTATTCATGCTGATTTTGATTTGGATTTAATTTTTCAATTGGCACTCAAACACTGATCCTTCTTGAATCCAATAGGTATATACATAACTATACGATTTATATCTATGCATATGTACGTGCTTTTCCAAAAAAAATGTGTACACACACATGTGATACAAAGTTACATGCAGACACAATATGCATAGGGATGACTTTTTTAGGAGAAAACATTGATAATTGTTTTCTTTTGAAAAACGTGTAGATTATAGCTATTATACATAGGCTGCATGACATTACAATGTATAACATATGTAACTTAATTCTAATATATGTAATACGTTAAAAAAAGACAGTGTATTGATTATTTTGTTGATTTGGGAGGACACTTTATTAGTTATATGGATATACAATTGGTGGGTGGGTATATGTTAGATATGTAGATACATGTTACAACTTACAACTACCCTTTAAGTAAATGAGCTATTCTTTCGAAAAAATAAATGACTTGCGTTTACATACAAGCTTCGAAATACTAATATCCATCAAAACCCGGATAATTGGCATCCCTAGTTATTGTTGGAGCATTTGTTGTATGCGTCTATTGTGTTGTAGCAGGGTAAATGGATCCTGGAGGAGATCCATTTACCCCATACAGTGTTTAGTCCCACATCGTCCAGTGGTGGGACTTGAAGGCTCTGGAGAGGCTATATAAGGAGCCCCAGACCTCCTGTATCCATTGAGAAAGTCAATAGACAAACACGCCCCGTAGAGGGCTTCTCCCGTGGTTTCATCCCGCTCCTCACGGAGTAGGGTTCCACGTAAAATCATGGTGTTCCCATGTTTATCTTTCTTGTTCTTATGCTATATTTTATCATTCCGATTCCGCTTCCGATTTTCTTACATGGTATCAGAGCGGGTTCGATTCTCGAAGATTTTCTTTATGTTCATTATTTTTCCAAGATTCGAGTATCAGATTCATTGTTCGTTGTTCTTGAAGATTTATGTTCGAAGTTATGTTCAAGATCGATCATTCCAGGGTTTCATTCTGAAACCGTATTTTTCTGCGTGCATCTCGTGCGCAGCAAGTTCCATATAGGCAAATCTTGCAGATAAAACCCTAGAAACTATTCGGTGTTCGTCTCAGCCATGCAATCCAGATTCCCAGACGGCAGCACCTACATCTCCAGCCGCAACTTCTCCATAAGGAGACCCTCTTCGCATCTGGAGGTTCCTCTGTAGAATCCCCAAGTCCAAAGCAGGTTGCGGATTGGCTCCTATCGAAACCCTCCACAAGAGACATGATCCAGAGATCTGGCACGCAAGCGGCGTGCAACCCTCACAAGGCGTTGCTCCAGGCGACATCAGATGCAGGCTCGCTCCCCTTCAGGCCGCGCAACAAGAGGCACAGCCTCCTCCGAACTTCTAGCGGCGACATATCCAGGCCGAGCCCCGGCGGGACCTCCAGGTGCCTCGCCTAACGCGTAAGCCTGCACCTCACCTCGCCCAGCGCGCAAGGCGACGACGCGCATCCATCCCCTGGCGAGACCTCCTCCGCCAGACCTCGGCGGCACCTCCATCAACCCCGAGCGGCGCAACCACGAGGGGCGGAGCTCCCAGTTCATGCAACACGAAGCCCAGGCAGCACCGAAGGAGCCCTCCACGCGTCATCGCGCGCAAGCTCCTGGCGGAGCATCCTTCATCGCGCGTAAGCTCCAGGAGGGGCGACGGCGCCTTCTACAAGAGAGGAGCCCCCTTCGGGGGCAGCTGGTTTTTTTTTTGAGCGAGGGGTTTACAAAACCCTAAATAGGGTTACCCAAAAAGGCGCAGCGGCTCTTTAAAAAAATGGGGGGTATTTGCCTGGGCCCGATACTTAAAAAAAGGGTGTGAGGGCCCTGTTGGGCCGAGTTTTTGTTTAAAAAAATATCGAAGGTTAGATTAAAAAAAAGAGTTTTTGAAGAGGCGCGTACACGAAAAAAAAAGTCGTACGCAAGTTGAAAAAAAAAGGATTTGCGAAAGCCGAAAAAGAAAGGAGGTTTGAACGGCTTAAAAAAAATTTGCAAAAAAAAATTGACAGCTTAAAAAAAAAGGCGTAAGAAATTTTTGAGAATGTTTTCTCCCCATCATTTATCTTGTCTTCTCCCAACATCGACGTCCATATTTTCCGACAAGTATGGGAGAAAGGGGGAGTATGGTGTAGAGTCACAGGTCTATTCAGATGCTCTAGATGTCAGATCTTCATATTCCAGGCCAGTGCACATTGTTCAGACTCTACAGATTCAGTTATTCAGACTCGACGTTCAAGAGTTTCTAAGTCTCCAATTTCAAACATGCATATGTTTGCGGTCATTTTCAGATGAGCATATGTTGCCATCATTGTCAGAGGTCCCCATCATTCTTCTAGTTGTCAGGCCGGAGTTTTCATGTGAGCCATAGGGACTTCAGAGCAGAGGACCATTCCCTATGCCATTGAGGGCAAGGGTTTTCATGTGGTATCATAGGTACACCAGAGCAGTGCACCCTTCTCTGAGCCAGATGGGAGAGACCCAGTTCTCCGACGAGGAGACTTCAGGCGCAGTTTCAGACTCGATGGTCAGATTTCGAGTCTTCAGTTGACTCACACTCCAGCCCGTTCGTCCTCCTCACATGCATGTCATGAGAAGCAACGTCCTCGACCTGCAGCAATGTGCGCGTTGGGTTGATATTGTCCGTAGTGTCCTGTAGCGTTGAGTTGAGTTTATTTCTGTTTGTCCAAGCTGAGCATTGCATGCTCTAGCTTGAAAGGGAGTATTGGAGCATTTGTTGTATGCATCTATTGTGTTGTAGCAGGGTAAATGGGTCCTGGAGGAGATCCATTTACCCCATCCAGTGTTTATTCCTACATCGTCCAGTGGTGGGACTCGGAGGCTCTGGAGAGGCTATATAAGGAGCCCCAGACCTCCTGTATCCATTGAGAAAGTCAATAGACAAACACGCCCCGTAGAGGGCTTCTCCCGTGGTTTCATCCCGCTCCCCACGGAGTAGGGTTCCACGTAAAATCATGGTGTTCCCATGTTTATCTTTCTTGTTCTTATGCTATGTTTTATTATTCCGATTCCGCTTCCGATTTTCTTACAGTTATTAGAATAAATATAAGCCTGCAAAAAGAAACAAAAGATGAAGATGCCATGCAGGAGAAATTTTTTGCTATATTATGTTGACGGCTTCTGCGTCCAGGTGTCGTCGGTGGAGAAATGAAAGGGGATATGATGATCTCTATGACAAATATTTTTATGAGGATTCCGACTAGGTAACATATCCAAAGATGTTAACATGATATATGATAGCAAGGTGACGAGCCTGTAAACCATCCGAGGTGAAAGGTGACAGCCTGGTTGAAGTGAGGCAACAGTTATATATTTTTTAATAAAAAAAAGTATACTTTCTTTTTCCCATCGCCTCATGGATGAGAATTGGAACTTTGACCCGACTTCAGAGTTTGATTTCTCTCTTTGAGCTCTTCCAATCAAACTCTCATTTTTTTGACTTCATCAAGATTATCTGATTTCCAATTTTTTGGATTTTTTTATGGGACCATGCATTTAAATATGTGAATTTTTGGACGTTGAGACGGCTAAGAGAGTGCGAGGAAGGCTCAAGAAGTGTTGGAATTTGACTATCCGAATGGAACTTAGTTATTTGGATCTAAGCCTGAGAATGACCCAAGATAGACCTGAATGGAGTCGAGAATCCACGTGACCGACCCTACTTAATGTGGGAAAAGGCTTTGTTATTGTTGTGATGGGATCACACAATTTTGGAGCACTGATTGAACAACCTGATCCTCAAAAGTGCTTGATTGTGCCATCTATTCACCAGTGGTCATCTTTACAGTGAATCCCTGTCTTTCATAGTGAAAAAGAATCTGTTTATCGCTTCAGTGGATCCCTGTGGTGCAGTGAAGTTCAAACGGTTGAGTGTGCCACGGCATGTACAGGTCTTTGGTTTTATTATCTAGGTTCATCTTCATTTCTGGACCAGGTGTTTGATGCCACTTCAATAAATGATGTTGGAACTTGCTGCAGTGTGAAGTGTTCATCTTTTTTTGGAAAGAAAAAAGGGCCTGCACCGTATAGGTGTATGCCCAATGAAGTGTCCATCTTTGCTGGAGATTTTTGATTGATAAGGTATGTTCCCTGTATGTTCCCAGGTTGCTAGGGGAAAAATCGCGTGGCGTGTGTTGTGGCCAAATAGGCCTGTCATGTTTAGGCATGTGGTCCTTGTTTACAGGGTTGTGGTTTGATTGATTGTGGAAGAGGAGTTGGGGGTTAGGTGTACGCATGCCATATGTTTGATATTTTACTCGTAAAGGCACTTCCACAAGGGGTTATGCTTGATAGATTAGGGGAGAGGGGTTGGGGGTTAGGTGTACGCATGCCATATGTTTGATATTTTACCTGTAAAGGCACTTGGAAAAAGTGCACCTAACATGTATGGTGATATGCCCGAGTAAGAAACAGTGGTTGTTCAAGAGGGCAGTTGCGATTCTTGTGACAAATGACCCCAAATTTTCATTATCTCCTATGCATTTTGGAAGAAAGGGGGGGTTGAAGAAGTGTGATGCAGACGATAGAAATGCACCAAAAGAGATGGGGGTTGAAATGCACCAAAAGAGATGGGGTTGAAATGAACAGGAGAATAATTTATGATGCAGCTATCAAGGAGAGTCATGTTGCTCCTGTTTTTAGTGACCCTATACCAGTTCAAGATTAGAAGTTCGAAGAAGTGTCCCTGTGGTGGAATTCACCGGGGGAAATCGAGCTGCTGCAAAGGCCTTTTCTTCTATGCTCGGTAGCTCATAATTAGAAGCCAGGGGCTAGCGTGATGGCTGTGAGAGAAACTATGAGATGAAAAAAGATCCTTGTATTCAAAACTTAGGGTTTCTTATATAGAGCTAAAAACCTAATCACAGAAAACAGGAAAAATACAATAAAGCCCTTAATAGGAATAAAGAACAAAAACAAATATAGAGAAAACAAAATATCTAAATATAGAGAGAACATCAAGAGTCCTTCGTGTTGGAGCATATCTATTGATCATGCCCAACTTAGAAGACAAAAGAGAACGCTTCTTCGGAAGAGCTTTGATGAAGATGTTTGCAAGTTGTAGCTTTGTAGAAATGTGAGGTGTAATAATCTTCCCCTCGCGCACCTCATTCCTGACAAAATAGCAATCAACCTCATGTTTGGTGCATTCATGAAAGACTGCATCGGTGGCTGTTAGAGTTATTTGTCTTCTATTAATTTATTAAGCCATGTAACCCTTCAAGGTCTTTTACATAATTCTTCCTTTTTTATCTCTCTAGGGTTTCACGCTATATAAGAAACACTAGACCCATTGAATAATACACAACAATTCATTCTCTTCTCCACATGGTACCAGAGCACATGGAATTAAAAAACGCGCCTCGAGGCGTTCGAGGCGTACGCCTCGAGGCGAGGCGCTCCATTTTGGTTCTGAGGCGTACGCCTCGGCTTTTTCTGGTGAGGCAATCGCCTCGTTGACGAAAAACGCCCTGAGGCGGTTGCACCTTGAGGCGATGCGAGGTGTTAGCCGAGGCGATTGAAATTTTAAGTGGGTCACATGCATCGCACATGACCCGCTTTATTAGGTTTCTTCTGCCCGAAGGCTCGAGGACCCCTTTCGCCCGACCTGGTTCTCTGTTGGTCTCTGGAAAACCCAAAAAAAAGCCCTAAAAACCCCTTTCGCCCGACCTGGTTCTTGAGGTTGGCGAGTGCTAATTCGACCGGCGATACCTCTGGTGTTGGGTTCTCGAAGCTTGCAAGCTTCCATAGCTGTCTTCGCCTCCTCCTTCGCCATCGCTGCCTCCCTCAATCCCTCCGTGATTCTTGCGCCGCCGCCTCCATTCGCATGTATGATTTTTCAGGGTTTGATCATGTCGATGGGTTTATAAAATGTCAATGACAATTTCTCAATGTTGATCGCATTCGCAATCTCGACGTTGCTATAACTTATAAGTTATAACTGTCTATATCATTAGTTTCGATGCAAAACAAGTGTTTTTTAGTTACTGCTTACAGTCGAATTTTCAGTGTTCCTCAAAAGTTCGTCTGTTTGTAAAAATACTAACACGGTTCAAAAAAATCGATCCTAGCAAGTTCTTGTTTCCATGCCTAAGTGGATTACCAACTATGAATATGCTTGAGTCCAAGTTCTGTGGCAGGATGCCTCGTTCATTCTGATAATGATCACTGCGTTATTTAAATCCTAGCATGGTTGAACTGAACTCGTGGTTATTGCAGTTAATCAATTATCTGACATCTCTCTTGAGATTTATGTACTAGATTATGTTAGATTGGTAAATTCTTGGGGGGAAACTGAGGCTTACGCCTCGACCGCCTCGAGGCTACGCCTCGCCTCAATTCTGGTGGAACCGCCTCGTTCCGCCTTTCGTTTTTTAAAACCTTACCAGAGCAGCGGTCCTAAATCGGTATTCTAACATAAATCCTACTGTCGCCACCAGCCACACCCTAACATGGACCCTCTTCTCTCCCTAGGGTCCTGCGTAGGGCACCTCTAGCCCCCCGTGCACGGCTGCAACGCCTACAGCACCCGCCTCAAAGGCTCATCTGAGCCCTAGCATGTAGACTCTACAGCATGACACTGCCCCCAAAACCCTCCAAGGCCAGTGTCGGGCCTTACAGCGCCTCCAGCACCATCGTGGAAGGTCTAAGCCACCGTTGAGTTGCCGTCTTCGATCCTCCACGCCGTCGAGGAACCCCTCCAGCGTCGTCATTGAGCATCTAAGCTATATCTAACTGGTTTGTTGTGCATCACGATTTCAGAACTCTCGCATGCATGTACGTGAGTTCTAAGGCACTTTCCAGTCCACGTATACGTAATTGAATAACAATACTACTCTCTTGACCTCTCTACCTGACCACAATGGCATCTCTTCCTACTGAGACTAAGCCTTTGTACACTACGTCGTCTGTGATGGTACAAGGCACTTCTATCAAACTCAAGGGCACAGAAAACTATGTGCTATGGTCTTGTTCTTTTAAGGTGTTCATCGGTGGTCAACGAAAAATCTACATTCCGAGGAAAGATCCTCCGGAAGAGGCAGACAAAGACTACGACACATGGCTCGGAGACAACTACCAGATCATCACTTGGATGACCAACAGTGTCGAACAGCACACTATTGCAAAACTATGATATAAGGACACCGCCAAGGAGATGTAGGACGACATGGAACAGACATACTCCCAAAAGACGACCAAGTCTCGTCAACACATATATGCACAGGGCAATTTTACTCTCATCGAGTACTACAGGCATATCACCAACCTGTAAAGAGGAGCTCACGATTTTTCAGCCAACTTGTTGTACCAAACAAGTCCATGAGCGATCTGACTAGCAGGTTTATCGCTTTCTTGCTAGACTACATCCTCGATACCAAACAGTGAAGGGGCAGCTCCTAATGTCTAATATAGTGATACTCTGTCATCAATCAAGACTATATTTGGTCGTCTTCAGAAACTGAAGACACCTTATGGGCGGCCTTCTACTTTACCTCTCGTAGAGAATTCTGCCCACTTTGCATCATCTGGGAGAGGAAAATGACAGAACTTTCAAGGAGGTCGAGGCCGCGATTTTGGCTGTGATCGTGGGCGTGACTCAAGTCATGGATATGACTTGTGTCAAGGCAGTGACATTACTACTCCTCATGACTCACAGTGCATCCACTGCCACCGCAGGAATCGTCCGTTCGAGCGATGTTGGGTAAAGTTTGGATATACTCCTCATGCCAATAGTGTAGGAGAATGCTTATGATACTGCAGAGGCATCTCCTGATCCAGACTCCAGTGGACAGACAGTCCAACTCAATGTTACTAATTATTCCCGTCTGATGTAGCTTCTACAGAAGCCTGGGCCTGGTGCTTCCACTGGTGAGGGTAATACTGGTAGTATGGCTAACACTTCATGTACAGTAGCCAAATTGCTCATTACTTATGCTCCTTATTGACTCTGACGCCTAACACACACTTGACAGGAGAAGGTAGTCTACTAACCTTATCCAAACCCTCTTCATCCGTGAAGTCGGTTCGAGTTGCTAATGGGGTGCATTCTCCTGTTACTACTGTCGGAACTATGAAGTTCTCCTCCAAGCTTCGACTGATTCGAGTTCATTGTGCCCCCGGTTTCCTCTCAGTTTGTTTTATGTTCATAAGCTTTGTATTGAGCTTAACCTCCGTGTGATTTTTGATAAATTCTACTTTATTTTCAGGAGATCTGGATAAGCAAATTTCTAGTAAGGGACATGAGAAGAATGGCTTCTCTTATCTGGATGTGCCATCTGATTCCTCTTTTATTGATGTGGTGTTTATCTCTAACGATATATTCCATTGGCATCTTCACCTTGGGTATCCTTCTATCAAAGCTCTCTCCATGATGTTCCCTAAACTCTCTACTTTGAAGTCCTTTTAGCATGGGACGTTTGAGTTCAGGAAAGATCATCGAGCTTCCTTTCTAGTTCGTGCGGAGTTGCGTCGTACCACTCTTTTTTTGGTTTAGTTCATTGTGATGTTTGGGGCCACCTCTAATCCACAATTTGAGTAATCACAGATATTTTGTAGTTTTTGTGGATGATTATAGTAGATCTTCTCGGATGTATCTAATAAAGGAATGTTCGGAGATTAATAAGATTGTCAAGAATTATGTATATCAAAACATCTTTCTATAATTGTGTTCAGATTATTCGAACTGACAAATGACAATGCTCTTGAGTTCACCCAACAGGACTTGACATCATTCTTTGCTTTCAAGATATTGTACATCACTCGTCATGTATGTATACCTCTCAGCAAATGGGGTAGCGTGAAGGAAACTTAAACATCAATTTAATATTGCTCGGTCTCTACTCACTGAGATGAAGGTTCCAAAGTGCTACTGAGGGAATGACTCCTTACCGTCTCTCTATTGTACCCAAATGAGTCTTCGTTCCCACTACCATTGCGGATTTTTGGGTGCATTGCATTTGTCCATAACTTTCACGATGCTAATAAGTTGTCATCTAGGACTATCAAGTATGTCTTTCTTGGCTACTCTCGCACTCAGAAGGGTTATATGTGATATGATCATGTTGGGCATATGTACTATTTTCTATGGATGTCAGTTTCTTTGAGCAGACTAGCTTCTTTACATGAGCTGCTACTGATATACCTTTGGATCTACCACCTCCATCAATCATTTTTTAGTCAAAAGATGGTAAACGCGCTATGTTGTCCACCTCAATATATTAAAAGACGAAGAAAAGTTACAAGAAGACTTACATAATCTAAGATCAAGAAGAGTCCTAGAGTGGAAAATTACATTCTCGCATTAAAAACGCAATAAAAAAAGAGTGCACCATTTTAGCTCACCAAATGGCTCAAATAGTTGTGACTGGTTGTAGAAGGTCATCTCTAGGTCGATGCTTTGCCTTAATCAACGAGTCCCAAAATAAGTCCATATTATGAAAATTCAACCGGTCTATGCCAATTTCCGTCCAAATTGAGAACATCTTCAACCCAATGGAAGAAAAATGATCCACCATCTCAATTTGTACTTCATAAAGGGGACACCTACTGGAGATATCCATGAAAAGTCTTATACAATGGTCCCTAGTCATAACGAGGTTTATACGCAGCAACCACATAAAGAAACCAATTCTACTTGACAGATTAACTCCCAAATAAAGTTGCAGTTACAAACCAAAGCGTTTGTCCTTAGACGGGGCGGTCTAGTAATAGCTTTGTAGGCAGCTCGTTTAACCGAAAATGGTTACCTTTAACACCCAATGATCTTGTCCATTAGCAGGTCTATCGACCGGGCTTAGGAATTCCAAAAGAAGAAGGAAATCCTTTAAGCTTTGGTCAGAGAAATCTATCAATAAGGACGGCACCCAGTTGCCGTCTAACCAACAATACAACACATGTGCTTCACCGTTAGCAGCCGAAGTAAATAAGCAAGGAAACCTGGAGGAAAAAGGTCCCTCACCCCTCCAGTTGTTGGTCCAAAAGGTGAAAGATTTACCATTGTCAAGCATCGAACGAAAGAGTTCCTAGAAGTGAGGTAATATCGAGTTGATGCCTTTCTAAAAAGCTGAAGGGTGAAAGCTGAGTGCTAGGGCATACTACCTTGGTCCTCGATGTTATAAATGCTACGAATGAGTCTGCAACACAATGCCCCAAATCCTACTAACCCATTTTAAGAGAAGAGCTTTTTCCACAGTTTCCAAGCGAGAGGTCCCAAGGCCATCGGCTACTTTCGACAAAGTAACAGTCTCCCAATCAGCTAGGTACACCACTGACCCATCCTAACATGTTTACCCCAAAGAAATCTCCATATGATCATTTCCAACCAGCACCTTATACTAATGGAGAGAAGACGAGACAACGTGAAGAAAACAATAATAACCGAGAGAACGGGCTTTACAAGCACCAATCGTCCACCATGGGATAAAATAGCCGCCTTCCAACCTGAGAGCCTTTTCTCCATCTTCTCAATGATAGACAACCAATCAGGCATCTCAATTCTATGAGCTGGCAAGGGAAGATTAGCGGATCGAAAGAGAGTTGCACTCCGTCAACTCCTCAAAAAATGCTCGTGCATCTATGTCTGAATGACCAAATGGGATAACCATAGATTTTTCATGATTGTGAACGAGCTCAGACATCTCACCAAGAATCTCCAACGTCACTGGCATTCCTTTGGCCTTCTTTTTACCCCACTTCAATAAAGAAGATGGTATCATCTATATCTTCAATGGGGTATTTTACTGTGAAATCATTATGTAGCACATGATCAACCATGCATACCAACATCGCCAAGACATCAGCTGCAATCAGAAATAGCATAGGGGTAATGGGGCACCCATGCTTAACTCCATGCTGGAAAAAAACTCCCTCGAGTTGACTGTTAACAAATACTGAGTAGAATGTTGTGGTGACGCAGCGCTTCATCCAAGAGATCCAAGTATCAGGGAAACCCTATCTAGACATCATCATCTAGAGAAAATGTCCATCCCTCGTGTCATAAGCTTTAGAAAAATCCACTTCCAAAATACACCATTTGATTGACATCTCTTCTAATCTACAATAATCCCAGTCGCCATAGGCAAACTGTCAACAATTTGCTTTACGGAATAAATGCTGACTGGAGCAGCGAAATGATGTGATCCAATACCATGTTTAACCCTAATTGTCAATGCTTTGTTACTATCAAATAAATAGCATTGGAGAGCGTAATTGATTGGAAATCTTCCGCTCTCTCGGATACATCCTTCTTAGGTAACAGAAAAATAAGAGCCTTGTAAAGTCTCTTAAAACCAGCAATGTCTCTACCAAACTCCTCCACGACGTCCACAACTTCTCTTCTTATTGTTGCCCAAAATTCTAAGAAGAAAAGATAGGGAACCCATCGGGACCAAGTGCACCATCAAAATTCAGATTCCACGTTGCAATTTTCACCTCCTCCGATGTAATGTTTTGCACCAAGTGATTCGCATGTTGTTCAGATAGTTAAGAAGCCCCTTGGCTGGACCATCTCCAAGGTCTATCCACATTTCTTCACGAGATATAAAGGAAACGATCAGCAATTGACCGCCCCATTTCACGGTCATCATCCACCCTCCTTCCATTCACCACCACAGGAAGAATCAAGTTATGACAAATTTCCTCCTGCCGGCAACTCCATGGAAATATGTTGTTTTTGCATCACCTTCCTTGAGCCAAGAATGTCGCGATCTTTGTTTCCATTCTGCAACATGATTCTTGTCTTCAACCAGGATTATTTTTTGTGTTGTCGCTCTATTTATGAGTTCTCAAGCTAAAAGTTCTTGGGTGTCCTAAGCCCATCAATTCTGCACACCTCTGCTTCTGTATGCACACGATGGGCTCTTCTAGACTCTCTAACCTTCTTCCTGAAAGAACAAAGCCGTATACGCAAAGAAATCAACTTCTGAGTTATCGTATGTAACGATGTGGATCCCAAGACCACGATGGATGTCCAGTTCTCTGAAAGTTTTTTCATGTAGTCAAGCGTGCTCAAATATGAAGAAACCACATGGTGGAGAGACAATTCCACAGTCTCAGAGCAGTGTCATATGGTCAGACTTGGTAAGAGGTATGGAAGTGGAAGCCGAAAGAAGGAAGGCATTAACAAGCTCCGTAGAGGCCAGAAAACGATCAATACAAGAGCCGGAGTTTCTCCATGTATATCTTGTGTCTGAAGCATCAATCACCTCAAGCTCCAATTAATCAATCAACTCGACAAAATCAACAGATACTGCATCCCGACCCCCTCTCAAAGGGCGATCGATCTGAAGAAGGCAGAGAAACGTCGAGGTCTCCTCTGACCAACCAGACCTCTCTAGGGAAAATGCTTCTAGCACTTCGGAGATCCACCCCTAAATCCAGTCTGAGTCAGAAAGCAAGGGCCATAGAAACGAGATCCCAATTTGTGTGCCCGACGAAGTGTTCTCCAAAGGGATTGTAAGGACATGTCTCCCCCTCAACTTTGATACAAGGATAAAGATAGAGTCCTTCCAAGCGGTGATCAGACCCCCCGCAGTGCCAATTGTGTCTAAAGTTCTGAACTCCACCAAAAAACCAATGCCCAAAGATCTCCGAAAGAAAGTAGTGCCTGATGAGATTTTTTATTCATGTAACAAGTCCACATCACAACCCCGATTATTCAACAGAGTTCCAATCAAACTTCGTTTTTTTTGGGTCATCCAGACCCCTCATATTCCAAGTTAAAAACTTCATTAAGAGAACTGGGAAGATCCCGGAGTTCGAATCGTGCCCGTTGTCAATGCAACTTGGGCCTTATGGATCAAGATAATCGTACTCCCACTGTTGACCACCTTCGATCAATTTATGTCTGTGTATCGTTTCAATCTTCCCATGTTTCCCCTCCCCATGACAGAAAAGCTAGAGGAGGATGTGGGCAAAGAAGCACCACAAGCAGCTGAGGACAGAGGAAGGATTTGAGATGAGGCATGGACACAACAGCCGCCAAATCAGTGATCGTACAACCAAGAGAAGAAGTCCGGTGAGGAAGAGAAGCCGTAGCTTTTTCGAGCGGAGAAGGGGGTTCCGTGAGACTAACAATAGCTTCAGCAGGTTCCGAATGTGTCTCCACAAGTTCAAACGATGAAGTTGCTTCGTTAATGGAGGAAGGATCAAGAGGCACGATCGTGGGCAACTCCATGGAAGGTACAACATCACCGCTTCTTTAAAGGGGCTTCCAGCATAACAGTCCAACATTTCAGTCTCTCTTCCAATAATCAGATCAGGTGCCTCCGAAAGGCTAAGCAGATCCTCGTTAATTAACGGGTCCTCATTTTCTAAACAATCACCACTCAGATCCTCCACAGCGGGTAGCTTTAATAGCAACTTCAATCGGGTCGGCTGTAAAACCGACAGATTAAAAAAAGGGACCATTACTAACTACAACAGAAAAGACATCCAGCAAAAACTGGAGCCCTAAAAGGAAGCTCGGCGGTGCTAGCATCCGGTGGGCTAAAGAGAGTTGCATCGTAGGTGCATGAGTTTCCAGGTTTGGCCCTGAATTTAGTTTCGGAGATTTGAACTCCGTAAATTTCTCCTCCTTTTGGAAAACTTCCAAAGCTAGAGACGTAAAAAGCGACAACGGATCCTCCGAGATTTCCGTTAACAACTGAAACTTCGTTGAAGAAGCTTAAGAGGTGCTTGCGACGGCTTCTATTGCCAGAGATGGCGACGATGGTGGGGGTAAAACCTACACCAATAACCGGAATGAAGAACGACCCACCTTTAACAAGCAAGTTGACTCAGTAATAATAGAATATGAACCCTCCATGACCACCAAGGTCGCCAACGGATCTGAGCCAAGAGGTCGACCATCAGCAAGAACCCTCAAGTCTCAACACCATTCCAAGCCCCCTTAATGATGGCCTCATTGCTTCGACCAAACGGGAAAGGAAGGGAACACCATAGATACGAGCCACCCTCATCCTATCGCTTGACGATTTGCCATCTGACTCCAAACTTCTTGTTACTCTGTAACAGGAGATCGATCTCTACCTTTGATAGCCCCTTTGCACAGCATACTTTGGAGTCAAGTAAAGCTACATCGCATGTAAACGAGCTTCTCAATAAATCTTGCAAGCATCCCAGAATCGAGAAGATGTCTAACTCCTCATTTGTTGAAGAACCAATGAGAAAACCATCTTTCGTTGGGACGGCTTTGGGCTTTCCTTCACAGACCATTGTCACGTAGGTGCGCGTAGTATACCGTAATTTAAACCTCACGGAACGCCTTGGTTCCACGGCATTGCAAACCAAATTGGTTTGTGGAAGATTCACCGCCTAAGAACATGCAGGTTTCCAACGACCCTCCTCACCGCAACCAAACAGCGTGGTGGAAGTGCGCACAATGATGCCTGGTGACCAAAAATCCCACACCTAAAGCACTGATGCCCACGTTTGTGATTTGAAACAAACGAGTGATCCTCTTCTTCCACTCCTTCACCCCGCCTTACACCACCCACTACAGACGCTCTCTCCATTGTCGAGAGCTCTCCATCCTCCAAACCAACTTGTTGCGAGAAGTTATGTTTAGTCAAAAAGGCATCGTTGTTGTTGCATCTTTATACCTCAATCTGCCTTCGTTTATATCTCTATCGATCAATTACAAATGCAAGCACACCATTATACATGCTTTCTATGTCTTTGCATGTTCCTTTTTTTGCTGGACGATGTGCCTTCTTCAAGTGCTCCCACCATTGTTACCCCGAATATGCCTCAAGAACTTCCTATAGACTCTCTAAAAATCAAAGACGCAATGTACTTTTCACATGCCACATTTTACTTCTATTGATGGCTTATCTAGCAGTGATAAGATGATGCGGATTGGTTTTGGCGTAGACGAAAAATAATAAATTTTCTTATGGTGGATTTTTGGGTAGAAGAAATAGAAGGGTTGAGAAGAGAAATTGAGGGGTTGAGAGGAAGAAAACTCGTCGGAACGAGGGGTTTGGAGAAGATAACTCGCCGGGGATGCGAGAGGTTGAAGGAGGAGAACCGCGGAGATCGCGTGGAGGGAGAAGGGAGAAAGAGAGATAGAGAGAATAATTCTCAATTTTAATTCATACTTGACTGCATAACATACTGGACCCTCATCCCTTTATATAGGAGGGATGACATTACAAAAATAGTAAACCAACAAAATTGACAACCAACTTATCCTAATTGGACTCTAACAAATTCAAATTGACCTCTAATTACTCTAATTAGACTCTAACTAATTAATTGACAATTAAAATCTACGAAATAAACGTTGAGATCACAGGCGATCTCAATTATTTAATTAGGCATTTAATTCAACTTAAAAACGTAAATAAAATTGACTACTAATTAATTAAATAAGTGTGGCCCTATAATTTGGGGTCACGCTGCATCAACTCTCCGCCGCTTTAAAAAATTCGTCTCCCGACGAATTGCTGGAACTGCAGGGTTGGAGGATGAATCGGCGGCTTCAATTGTCTTCTAGAAGGACATGTGGGGCGCGAACGGCGGGATCCATATGCGTGCGGGAATGGTGCGGCTGTCGTGGTTGAAGAATATGTGTGGGGCGCACAGCGGCGTCGTCTTGATCGTTGTCTTCTCCCCGTGATGCTCGAAAAATAGATGTGGCATGGAGAATATGATTCTTGGAGAATCCATAATGAAGCAATGGCACAAGGAAAGGAGAAGAGGGGATGTGGCTAAGGAATGAAGCCATGGGGTCCCTAAATAGGGAAAACCCAAGGTCCTAGTCCTATTTGGATAAGGAAGATCCCATGATTTCCTAATTATAGCCTTCTTTTTTAAATATTTCTGCCGCCAGGGGTATGTGCGTAAATTTCGCACCTCTTTATTTTTCTCTCTTTTCAGAAGGCTCTGGACCTTTCTGTAAATAGAGAACTTAGTGGATATATTTCTGCAAATTTTCCCAATCAAGCTCCAGCCCCACACGTCGTGGGATCGATATCCCCTGATTTTCGGGCCTCCCGTTAGGGTTGGCTCCCCAATCTCGCTCATATAGCGTGGCCAGAGGCGACGGCTGTTGTCGGGGCTTCGGCGGCGCAGGAGAAGGGTTGGGGCGGCAGGGAGGTGCTGTCGGTGCGGGGTGGAAGATGGCGCTGGGTGGCGGAGACCTGGAGTGCGCGTGGGGGAGGCGGCGCTGGGAACGGTGGCGCGGAGGGAAGGGAGGCCTAGGGCGCGGGTGATCGGCGAGAACGAGGGAGGGAGAGGATGCTGAATCGGGAGGGAAGGAGAGGAAGGCGGCGTTATTCCGAGGCGGAGGAGAGATGGCCGGGGCACGGTGGGTAGAGGGCGGCGGCGGCTCGCCATGGGAGGGGAAGAGGTAACAGGCGGCGGGGTTGGGTTTACGGGAGGGAAGGGCGCGGGGAGAGAGAGGGTTTCGAGAGGGAGAAGGGGAGAAAGAGGAAAGGCGGCGGGGCCTGGGAGAGATGGTGGCTGGAGGGGGGAGTGGTGGGCGGAATCGGGAGGGTCCTGAACCGCGAGACTTGCGGGGATGAGGGACAGCGCCGGCGAGGCTGAGTGCTGGAATGGGGTCGTCGGGATTGCGGGAGGGACCGTCGGTGGGGCGGCGAGGGTCCGGGCGGCCTGGGGAGCCGCTGGAGGGGCGGGGACTGCCATGGGGGCCGTCGTTGATGACGGAGACTGATCTGAAATATTCTGAACAGCAAGCGTGTCGCCCCTTTCTTCGATTTTTTTTTCTAAAACGACCCGGACAGCGGTCGTTTCGTCGTCTTCAGCGATGATTTCTTCGTCGGTTAGCGCGTTCAGCCATGCTTGGACCTTCAGGGATGCCGCAAGACGCTTTTTGTACTTCCGTTGACGCGAACGCGCATGTGGCCCATGAGATATGCGGTTGAGATCAAGCTTGAGACGCCAATATGCCACGGGATCGTTGAATCGTAGGAACGACTCAATATCCATGCTCTGATACCAAATGATGCGGATTGGTTTTGGCGTAGACGAAAAATAATAAATTTTCTTATGGTGGATTTTTGGGTAGAAGAAATAGAAGGGTTGAGAAGAGAAATTGAGGGGTTGAGAGGAAGAAAACTCGTCGGAACGAGGGGTTTGGAGAAGATAACTCGCCGGGAATGCGAGAGGTTGAAGGAGGAGAACCGCGGAGATCGCGTGGAGGGAGAAGGGAGAAAGAGAGATAGAGAGAATAATTCTCAATTTTAATTCATACTTGACTGCATAACATACTGGACCCTCATCCCTTTATATAGGAGGGATGACATTACAAAAATAGTAAACCAACAAAATTGACAACCAACTTATCCTAATTGGACTCTAACAAATTCAAATTGACCTCTAATTACTCTAATTAGACTCTAACTAATTAATTGACAATTAAAATCTACGAAATAAACGTTGAGATCACAGGCGATCTCAATTATTTAATTAGGCATTTAATTCAACTTAAAAACGTAAATAAAATTGACTACTAATTAACTAAATAAGTGTGGCCCTATAATTTGGGGTCACGCTGCATCAACTAGTTGATGCAGCGTGACCCCAAATTATAGGGCCACACTTATTTAATTAGGCATTTAATTCAACTTAAAAACGTAAATAAAATTGACTACTAATTAATTAAATAAGTGTGGCCCTATAATTTGGGGTCACGCTGCATCATAAGAGATCTGCAAATGCTTTAATGCCAACTTCTATTGCACGAGCTCATCATAGTGCACTTCATACCATGGCTGGCGACAAGCCATGAATGAGGAGATGGACGTCCTTACCTATCGGGGTATGTGGGATCTTGTGTCATGTCCTCCGAGAGTTCAACTTGTGGCATGCCAATGGGTCTTCATGACCAATCACGCAAAAAGTCCAACTTGTGGCATCCAATAGGTCCATTGATAAATTGAAAGCCATATTGGTTGCAAAAAGATTCACGCAGACATATGAGGTGGATTATTTCGAGACCGTCTCTCCAATTGCTGAAATGGGATCAATACGCATCATTCTTTCAGTTGTTGCTAATAAGGATTGGCATATCTTTCAACTTGATGTCAAGAACGTCTTTCTCTATGGTGACCTCGAAGAGGAGGTTTGTATGGTACAACCGCCAGGTTACGTAGTCGAGGGGGAGGTTCTTGCAACCTAGTCTTTCTCCCTGGGGAGAACATGTCCTATTCGTGAAAAAGAAAGACGGTAAACTGAGGAGTGTGTATACCGCCTATGTAAAGTCATTTATGGCCTGAAGCAAAGCCCTCGGGCATGGTTTGATAGACATACTACCATTGTCGTAAAAGTCGGCCGACTAACCGAGTCGAGGGGTAGCCGGCTCGATCAGGCCTAGTCAACCATTAATCAGTCAACCCGACTACTCGGCCGACTTTTACATTGAGCTTTTTCATATTTTTTTAATTGTTATGCTTTTTTTAAAAGCAAAGTTATTTTAATATGTTTAATGTTATATTTAAAGTCAAATACTTCTTTGTTTCATTATGATAGTATCGAAAATGTACAAATCTATGCAAATATATAAGAATATATGTATAGAAAACGATTTATATATTTAAACTAATTAAAAAATCAAAATTGACCGATGGTCGACTAAATCCGATTAGTTGCCCGACTGCCGATTAATCTTTAGCCAGTGACCCGCCGACCGAGTATCGACTATGATTTCTGCAACCCTGCTTACTACTGAGATCAGTAATCTTTGTTTTCAGAGGACGACATCAGACTACTCTATCTTTGTCAGACAATGGTCTATTGACACTGTTATACTTACAGTCTATGTTGACGATATGGTTGACATTGGGGATGATGAAGCAGGCATTTCAGAGACCACAACTTTCCTTCATAAGATCTTTGTCATGAAGGATCTTGAACAACTCCATTACTTCCTTGGCATTGAGATGATATGCACTACAAAAGGACTCCATCTCTCACAGGCTCACAACGAAAGTATTGTCAAGATATTCTTACTGAGGCTGGAATACTTGGATGCAAGCCATCTGACATCCCTGCAGAACTAAGGAAGCACACAGCATCTACTAACCCTAAGAGCTTGTTTGGTTGCCACTTGCCAGGGTACCCAGGGTATCCTGAGATACCCCCAGCTCCATCCCTGGATTTCTGGGTTGGGATTACTTGTAGTGACCCTACATTCTCTTTTGTATAATTTTTTTAGCCATATTTAAATAAAAAAGTAACTCAGCCATGGTCGGTCCCAAGCCCAGGTAAATGAGGAGGGTTGCGCGTTAGGTAGCCGACAGCCAGAGCAGGAGAGATAAATTCGTAAATAGTGTTCTTAAAGTTCTTCTAAGAATACTATTTATGAATTTATCTCGAAACCGTTCGGATCTTTTAAACATGGATTTAAGCAAACATACAGATTTCATTGGGGCGTTCCCTACTTGCGACGCGTTGCATCGCCCGAATACAATGAAAAATTGGCAAGGGCTGCTACATCGCAGTCTGGATGTAGTTCAAAATTTGCAAGGGTTCTCGCATGAGGAACGCATGCGGGTAAATAAGCTAGTTCCGTTGCATCACCGCCCGGATGCAGTCCAAAATTTGCAAGGGTTCTCGCATAATGGACGCATGCGAGTAAAGAAGTTAGTCCAAAAGAGATTGCAAAGGAAGTTACGGATTGGTAGTTGGAATATCGGTACTTTAACTGGAAAATTGATGGAGGTAGTGGATACAATGGAAAGAAGGAAGATTCATATATTATGTCTTCAAGAGACTAAAAAAGTTGGAGAGAAAGCAAAGGAGATCGAGAAGACAGGCTTTAAACTTTGGTATTCAGGTAAAGATAAGGGTAGAAACGGTGTTGGAGTGGTTGTTCATAAAGATTTGAAGGACTGTGTGGTTGAGGTGCAAAGATTTGGGGATCGGATTATTTTGCTAAAGTTGGTGCTCGAAGAAGAAATTCTGAATATCATCTCAGTTTATGCACCACAAATTGGTTTAGATGAAAGGACTAAACAAGCTTTTTGGGAGAATTTGGATAAGATTTTACAACGAATCACACAAAGAGAGATGGTTTGCATAGGTGGAGATCTTAATGGACATGTGGGAAAAGATGTTTCAGGGTATGCAAGTGTGCATGGAGGACTTGGTTTTGGGGATAGAAACGAAGATGGAAAAGTCATTCTGGATTTTGTAACTGCATATGATCTTTTCATAGCAAACACTCTTTTCAAGAAGAGGGAGGAGCATTTAATTACTTATAAGAGTGGCTCAACTAGAATACAGATAGATTACTTTGCGTTGAGGAGAAGAGATCGATCGTGTTCCAAAGATTGCAAAGTACTCCCTGGAGAGAGTTTGACAACCCAACATCGCTTGTTAGTCTTGGATTTACAAATAAAAGGGCTGGTAAAGAAAAGGAAGGTTCCTAAGATCACTAGAACTAGGTGGTAGAATCTCCTGCCGAAGCAATCAAGCTTCAGGGAGAAGGTTTTAGAAGACTTATCTTGGGATTGTAGCGGTAGTGCAAACGAGATGTGGGAGGCAGTAGCATCTTGTATCCGAAAGGTAGCCAAAGAGATGCTAGGCGAGTCAAAAGGAGGAGCTTCGGGTCAAAAGGAGGCTTGGTGGTGGAGCGAAGGGGTGCAAGAGAAGCTAAAATTAAAAGAGCTTGCTTTAAAGCTATGTCTAAGGATAGAACAGAGGAAACTGTCACAGACTATAAAATAGCGAAGAAGGAAGCAAAGAAGGTTGTAAGCGAAGCTAAGTCAAAAGCTTATGAGGTTTTGTATAAAAATCTCAACTCTAAGGAGGGCCAGAAGGATATATTCAGGTTGGCCAAAGCAAGAGAAAGAAAGACCAAAGACCTTTCTCAAGTGAGATGCATTAAGGACGAGGAAGGTCACGTGCTTGTTACTCAGAAGGATATAGAGACTAGATGGGAGCAGTACTTCCATAAACTTTTCATTGGAGAAGGAAATAGAGAGATCACTTTGGGTGATCTAGCTAGTAGTGAAAGTTACTTGAATCGTGCATGCTATAGACGAATACAAAGAAAAGAAGTAGAGGAGGCTTTGAAGGTTATGAGACCTGGGAAAGGTGTTGGACCGGATGACATCCCTGTAGAAGTATGGAAAGTTTTAGGTGAGCGTGGTTTGACTTGGCTTACGAATCTATTCAATGTTATTTGGCGAAGCAAGAAAATGCCTGAAGATTGGAGAAGTATCGTGGTGCCTCTTTATAAGAATAAAGGAGACATTCAAAATTGTTCAAATTACAGAGGTATCAAGCTGATGAGTCACACGTGAAAATTTGGGAGCGTGTGATCGAAAGAAGGTTGAGGCAAGTTTCCCAAGTAAAAGAAAACCAATTCGGATTCATGTCAGGTCGCTCAACTATTGAAGCCATTCATTTGCTGAGGAGAACAATGGAGATTTATAGAGCTAAAAGGAAGAATCTCCATATGATCTTTATTGATTTGGAGAAGGCTTATGATTCCGTCCCACGAGAGATACTGTGGAGAGTTTTGGAGAAGAGACAAGTACATGTCCTATACATTAATCTCATAAAGGATATGTATGATAGGGCTTTATCTTGTGTAAGGACCCCGACGGGGAAGACTGACTATTTTGATATCAACATTGGTTTACATCAAGGTTCAGCTTTGAGTCCATTTCTTTTTACTTTGATTATGGACGAGTTGACAAGTCACATTCAGGATGAGTTACCTTGGTGTATGTTATTTGCTGATGATATTGTGTTGATTGACGAGACTAGAGATGGAGTAAATGAGAAGCTTGAGGTTTGGAGACATGCATTGGAGACTAAAGGTTTTCATATAAGTAGGGCTAAGACGGAATATATGGAATGCACCTTTGATGGAAGCAATGGTAAAGGAATCGAGGTGAAGATTGGTGACGATAACATTCAGAAGAGAGATTCTTTTAGATATCTGGGATCTATTTTGCAACGTAACGGGGAAATTGATGGAGATGTTACTAATAGAATAAATGCAGGTTGGCTAAAGTGGAGAGGAGCCTCTGCTGTTCTCTGTGATAAGAAAATTCCTTTAAAAATTAAAGGAAAATTTTACAAAGCAGCCGTGAGACCTGCTATGCTTTATGGTTCTGAATGTTGGCCTGTGAACCATAGACATGTGCAGAGAATGGTTGTAGCAGAAATGAAAATGCTAAGATGGATGTGTGGACATACATGTAAAGATCGGATTCGGAATGATGCAATCAAAAAGAAAGTTGGTGTAGCTCCGATCGAGGATAAGATGCGAAAAAAACGCTTAAGATGGTTTGGTCATTTGCAAAGAAGGTCAACTGATGCACCAGTTAGGAGATGCGAGTGTTGGGATGTTGAGCCGGCTAAGAGAGGGCGAGGACGGCCCAAGAAGTGTTGGAAAGAGACTATACGAAGGGATCTTAGTTTTTTGGATATAAGTCTAAGACTGACCCAAGATAGATCTGAATGGAGGCGAAGAATCCATGTAGCCGACCCTACTTAATTGTGGGAAAAGGCTTTGTTGTTGTTGTTGTTGTTGTATTTAAATAAAAAAGTTAACATGAAAACCACGTTATAGTCATTAAAATACATAATCAATGTCACATTACATCATATTTATCATTCCAACCCTCTCAACCATCCAAACAGCTACTATTCACAGGAGGATACCCCAACCCAACCTAGCCAGTTACCAAACAGACCCTGAGTTCGAGGATATTGCATGATATAGAAGTCTAGTGGGCAAACTAATCTACCTCATTGTTACTAGGCCAGATATATCATATGTCGTGAGCAGAGCCAGCCAGCATATAGAAAGACCTCTTTACTTCTTCTGATCCTTCAATATATGAAGGAATCTCCAGGGTGTGGACTCTTCTATGGGGTCAACGGTCACACTGATGTCTCCGCCTATGCGGATGCAGATAATGCCAGTTCAACTAAGGATCGTCGATCCACTACAGCTACGCTATGTTTATTGGTGGCAACCTTGTTACTTAGCAGAACAAGAAGTAGACAAAGGCCTTTAGATCGAGTGTAGAGGCAGAATACAATGTAATTGCCTAAGCCATCAGTGAGATTACATGTCTTGTCTCCTTCCAGAGGAACTTGGACTTCCTGCTAGTATTCATGTACCTCTATACTATGGAAACAAGTCTGTTATATTGCTACGAATCATGTATTTCATGAGCAAAATAAGCACATTGAGGTTGACTATCAATTCATTCTTGGTGTTGTACGAGGAGGTAAGATCACTACTCCACATACCTCCATTGATCTATAGCTTGCAAATATATTACGAAGGTGTTATCGAAGAAACGTCTCTCATGGATGATTTCCAAGTTGGGCATGATCGATAGATATGCTCCAACTTAAGGGGGAGTACTAAAGTTATTTTGTCTTCTATTCATTTATTGAGTCAGTAACCGTTCAGGGTCTTTTATGTAATTCTTGCATTTAGTTCTCTTTCACACTATATAAGAAAACTTAGACCTATGGAAAAATACATAACAATTCATTCTCTTCTCCATGGTGGCAATATAAGTGGTTGACTTGTTATCACAGTAGAGTGACGCTGGAGTTTTGATGGATAACCCAAGTTCCTATAAAAAGGTAGCCGCCAAGTGATCAGGCTTCCACCAACATGACAACATTAACAAGAATCATAGTGAAGCGTCTGTCATCAGGAGAACCGACGTATTACATCTGCATATGATGTAATATCCACGTGACCATTAGCAGCATAAAACAATCTCATGCCTGGTGCATTATTCATGTACATAAGGATGAGAAGAAGTTCATGTCAATGATGTACTTTGGCCTTTATATATGTTGGCTGACTATGTTTGCAGCATGCGAGATATATGGCCTAGCAATTGTAAGATATAGAAGCTTGCCCATTAGGCTCCTATATCGTGTAGTATCATCAAATAATATATCCATCGAAATGGTGTGGCTATGAGACTCAATGGAAGTAGAGAACAGTTTACAGCCAGGGAAACCTTTATCTCTGAGAATGTTGAATCAGTACTTCCTCTAGGATAGATGTAATCATCCATAGGTACAAGTGAACTCAATCCCAAGAAAACGTAGTACGTGACCAAGATTTTAGTGAGAAGCACCTTCAGTAAAAAAGGCCTTAGTCTCAACAATGCATGCATTATCATCTCCAGTAATAACAATATCATCAACATACATATCAAGGATAATGGTACATGGAGCATGTTTCCAAATAAACACCAAGTAATTGAACGTAGTTCTATAAAACCCAACAAAGTTAATCTTTGAGGTGAGTCTGCCAAACTAGGCATGTGGGCTCTGCTTTGGGTGATATATAACATGCTCAAACAACAGTACAACACACATACTTCCCTTCAACAATGTAATCTGATGGTTGTGCTATATATACCTCCTCAATATCACCATTGAAGAAGGCATTCTTGACATATAACTGAAAAATTGGCCAGCAGTTGTTGGTAAAAACAAATATAATTATGTAGATAAATCATATCCTGACCTCTGGAGAAAAGTCTCAAAGTAGTCCACACCATAAATCTGAGTGAAGCCCTTTGCCAATAGTGGGACCTTCAATTTTGCCTATTGAACCATCTGGAGCATGTTTGGTCGTGAAAACCTATCTGCAAGCTACAGTAGTGACACATGTGGGACATCGGACAAGACCCCAAGTACCTCTTGAGACAAAAGCCTCCATCTCCTCATCCATATCATGCTTCCAACCTAGATCCTGGAGAGCCATATTACGATCTCGTGGAAAAGCATGGTCATAAGAACATCCATAAATTTCTTTCATAGCTAAATAATCCATCAGTAGAAGTAAAATTTGACATGGGTGGAAAGTATGTCACCTTTTAGCTTCCTCAAAGCAATGAGAAGTTTTGTAGAGGGGGGACTATTCGAGGCTGCATTGGGGGGACCATTCTAAGGAGACTCATTATCCTGCAAGGCAGGAACATGTAAAGGAACATGCTTCATGCCTCATGTGGTATACATGGATCGGAGGCGGTAACTCCAAAGGAATTTATTAACAAACTCAAAGAAAATGTTAATCTGTTCCAAGAAAGTGACATCAATGAAATGTAATAGCAATGCCCACTTGAGTCATATCACATGTACCCTTTTGGGTTCTCAAATACCTTAGAAACACACATTTGATTGCACGTGTAGATAACTAGTCCCCAACATGAAAATTATGGACAAAAGCAGTGCAACTAAACCGGTAAGGATAACGGAAAAAAATTCCTTACTATCAAAGAGTAAGGAAAATGAGATCACCCAACAAAAAACAAATGAATGCGTCTATTAATGAGGTAAGTAGCAGGGAGGATGGCATTTCCCCCAAAGGTTTTGGGGACCTTCATCTGAGTAAGGAGGGTACGAGCAACATCAAGGAGATGACAAAGTTTCCTTTCCTCCACCTTGTTCTACTAAGAGGTGTACGGGCAAGATGACCAATGTAGGGTACCCTGAGTATCAAAGAAACTAGCTAAGTCCTACTGAATAAAATCAAGAGTATTGTTAATCTAAAAAATTTAATGCTTATAAATCAGAAGTCTTCATAAACTCAAAGAAAGACTTGTCAATCTAAAACAGATAAAGGTCTAATTAATGAGGTAAGTGGCATTATGAATGGCATCGCTCCCAAAGGTTTTGGGGACATTCATCTGAGTAAGGAGGGTGTGAGCAGCATCAAGGAGATGGCAAAGTTCCCCTCATCCACCTTGTTCTACTAAGAGGTATACGAGAAAGATGTCTAATGTAGGGTACTTTGAGTATCAAAGAAACAAGCTAGGTCTTATTGAATAAACTCAAGAGCATTGTCAATTTATAAATTTTAATGCTTATAAAAACAGAAGTCTTTATAAATTCGAAGAAAGACTTGATAATTTTAACACTTCATGAGTATTCCTCTAATAAATAAACGCAAGAAGATCTTTTATAATCATCGACAAAAAAGCAAAACACATCCGACCATCCATACTATGGACTAAACAAGTTCCCATATATCACAATGTACTAAAGCAAAGTGAGAAGAGCAACGATGCTCGAACCTGTAAAGAATGACGCTATGTGATGTTTCCTAAACTGACAGACCTCGCACTTAAAAGGCTTGCGAGGTTATTTCAGGGAACATCTAAGAGAACTTTGGGAGATAAGTGGCCAAGACGTCGGTGCCATAAAAACGAGTCAAAAGCAATAGAAGCAGCTCCAACAGAACAAGTGTCGATAAGAACATCAAGATAGTATAAACATTACTTGGTTTGGCCCCCATCAAAGATCTGCATCATTCGAAAATTCTGAAAATAGTGGAAATGCTAATCAAAAATAACTTTACAATTTAGCTCAGAGCATATTCTATGCACATATAATAAGCTTAGAGGAAAGTTGGGAGTGCAAAAACTACAAAAAGCTTGAGTCTAAAGGAGGAGAACTCTATACTACCAACCAAATCAATGGAGAAAGGGCATTGTTTGCCAATAAAACAGACTTCCCATATGTAGAAGGTAAGGCGGAAGTCAGAGAACTACCTTCCCCCATCGAATGAGTCGAAACTCTAGGATCAATAATCCAAGCTGAGATAGAAGCTAAAGTAGAATTGTCCACAATACCTGAGCTAGTAGCCAGACTGACAATAGGTGCACGATCAGTAGTAGTGGCGGGGTTACTGTACAGCAGTTGCATGAGTCGAGAATAATCCGCAGAGGAGAGTTCACAATTTGTCCCCAGTTAATAGTCGTCTTGCTAGGGAAATCATCAAGATTCTTCAAAAGCTTCATTAGTCATTGAGGGCTTTCTAAACTTTGCCCAACACATGTCAAACGGATGACCCATCCAATGGTAGTGCATACATGGAGGATAGTTATGTCCTCGACAACATCTAGAATCACGACCTCAGCCACCAAGAAAAGTAGAGTGACCAATTGTTTGGGTGACCTAATGAATGGTGTGCTCTCTGCTGTCTAAACTTGGCCAGAGTGTCCACGAGTGAAATCGAGCTACTAGAGTCATCAGAATATCGGTCGAAGTGATGGAACCATGTCGGAAATAAGGAACCGGGCATTCACAATTTGGTAACGAGGAATCAATCTTGCAAGAAACATGTAAGCATGCCCATCTGCTCTCTCGACTACTTACTTAAGGCAGCACGTTGATTGAAACACAACAAGTTCCTCGTACAAATATGTAATCTACTGATTTGCTTGTAGATGTCAGTAAGATAATATTTGGCGCTCCATCAAGAATATATTTGAGAAAACTCCTTCCACATCTCTTTGGACGTCTCCTTGTATAGGAGATTGGCAACAATAGCCTGAGCAACATTGTTAGTCATCCGATTCATGACCTCATAGTTGTCATGTAACCATGACTCGTAGTCCTTGTCCTTAGCCTTGAGATGATCTTTTGTAAAAACATATATCTTCCTCTGTCCACCCAAAAATACCTTAAAAGATTGAGACTAGATTACATCATTCCATGCACCCTTAAGTTTGATAGAAGTCCCCTATACTGCATAGATGAGGTGGCTACCAAAGGTTTGTCTCGATAAATGCCATCACGATCAGATGGAAGATTAGAAAACCAAATGTAATTGATAGAGAATTTACTTTAGCATTAAAAACAGATCAAATCAGCCCAATTCAGATCAGATCAGAACTATCAAGCCCAGAGAATTTGGAGTCAGACCTAACGAGCCCTAATCAGACCAAAAAATCTCGCAGGATACAGTTGTTAGCGCATAATAGGGCTCAGATCGTGTTGGAGAAGCCTCTGAAGAAGTTGGGAGATACCACAAACGAGATGTCGATGGGCAATACACATTGCAGAATTGTTATTGATTCTTAGGAAAACATGGCAATGGGTTCTAAAGTAGCAGACCTTGTGTGCATGGATTCTTAGGAAAACATAACAACGGGTTCTAATGCAGTGATGTAGAAAACCTCCTGTGAGAGACCTTAGGCGACGGGCTCTCCAAACCTTGGGCTATTTGATGTTCTCTAGTCCATGAAACTCCGAAGGGCGACGAGGTAGAAGACCTTGGGTAATGTCAAAAGACCTTGGAATGATAGGGTTTCTCAACGAAGTGTTCTCTCGAATTAGCAGATCTTGGGCCCAAAGATAGTGATGGGACTTCTTGAATTAGCAGACTTTAGGCAAGGGGTTCTCTAGTTTGATCAGATTAGATTTCTCCAACCTAGACCTTTGGCCGAAAGATAGTGACAGGGCTTCTCGAAGTAGCAAACTTTGGGCGATGGGTTCTTTGGTCCGATCAGATTAGGTTTCTCCAACCCACATTGGATGATAGGTAGCAGACCAATCTGTTCACATTGGGCGATGGTAGCATATCACAAATGTAGACGCTTCTAAGGATTCTCCACATGCAGAGCATGCAAAACTCAAACACTCGAGATGAAATAATGGTGATAGAAGGGTAATGTTAAGGCAAGAGGCCTAGAACTTTGATCTAAAACTGTTGCTCTGATACCATGTGAGAGAAACTCTAATATGGAATGAGATAATTATATTCATGGTATAGGGTTTCTTATATAAAGTGAAACCCTAATCACAAAAACAGGAAAAATATAATAAAGTCCTTAATAGGACTACAAGTAAAAAAAGAGCAAAATGGAAAACAAAAGGGAAAATGGGGCTACCCCCGCCCCTATTTTTCTGTATTTTTTATATTTTTTTTCAAAAATACCACAATATGCATCCATCTATATATCCCTCCAATATGCCATTCGAATTTCGTCAGAAACAAAGACTCCTATGCCCTCCATCTAGAACATGTATTTTAACGGTATAAACATTGTTGTAATCGACCTGTTCTAGATGGAGGGCATAGGAGTCTCTGTTTCTGACGAAATTCAAATGACATATAGGTGGGATATATAGATGAATATATATGGTGATGTTTTTGGAGGAAAAAATGTCGAAAATAGGGCGGGGGCAGCCCCATTGAACCCAAAACAAAATATCTAAATATAGAGAGAACATCAATAATGGCATTAAAGAATTTCGTGAAGGCGATGATGAAACACAATAAAGATTCCTTTTGAGAGCTCTTGACCACATGTATATTCTGATAGGATGTGTAGAGCGGGTTTTTTTAGCCAAAAGAGGGGGGAACTCCAGAGGTGCATGTCCCATAATATATTAATAATAAATAGGTACAACTATAAAAGCCACGTCACCAGAAGAGATCTGCAAGATGAACCACATTATCTACATAAAATATGTCTCAACGGAAGATGATGCCATTACATAAAAGCCATAGCGCCCTGATCGTAGCAACTAGGCGCAGAAGCTCTACCATGGGTCTGAACTGATTAACAATCAGAGAGGTCCAAAATCCAGCGTAAGAGGTGAGATCCATACACTGAACACCTACCTCATGTTAGACGTGTCGGATGTGGGTGCAGGAATAGAAAAGATGGTCCAAATCCTCCACCGTTGTTTCGTACATGGTGCAAATCGTGTCATCCCCCGAACAGGACATCAATCTTCTAGCCTTTGTAAGTAATCGGTTGAGCCTGTGAAGCCAAAGAAAGATCTTGATCTTCATGGGAGTTCTCAGAGTCCAAATCATGTTGCATTGCCTCTCTGCAAGACCGATCCACTCCCAGTCGTGAGAGCCCTGTACGCCTTCTTGACAAAGAAGAAGCCACCATGCCACGCCCAGTGGTCCCACCCCTCACTCGGCCCCGAGGGGCCCATAATATCCTCCGTCAATTGTAGTAACTCTCTGAAGCGATGATCGGACAATGGGGAGGAGAAACATGGCATCTACTGCCCATACACCCATGCATCCCTGACCAGCAACACTTAGTCCTCTACAATCGTAAAAAGGCGAGGGAAACACGCATGTAGCTGCCCATTTCAGGTCCAATTATTCTTCCAGAAACGGAAAAACTCCTCGTTGCCCACCATCGGGCGTAAATGTCCCCGCAAACTCTGCATCACTGAACAAATCACATTCCAGAATGCAGAGGAGCGACGCTGAGAGGACAAATCCACCACCGATTGTGCTCGGATATCATAAATGCCCCGGAGGAGTCTACAAGTGAGGTCCCCCCCCTTACCCTATTGCCTTACCGCCCACTTCATCAGAAGTGCCTTATTCATCTCCTCCCGTCTGAGGACCCCCAAGTCCCCCTTGCTCCTTGGTGATATCATAAATGTCGAAAAGGATTTAGTAGGAGCATATGTGGAGAGAGCTTTCAAGAATGAATGGATTACCACCATAGCCCAAAATGCTGATTTCGCCAACATGGATTACCACCATAGCCCAAAATGTTGATTTCGCCAACATGTTAACAAACCGGCGAAACGACATATTGGCAATACGTTGACGAAATATCGTCGATATGTTGCCCAAGTCGCCCCCAAATTAACACAATGAGTTGGTGAAAGAAAGAGACTTTAGACGAATTTCGCCATATAAGTGCCATCTCACCACCCTCGTGAAATCAATATTTCCATCAAAATTCAACGAAGTTTCTGGCCATGGTTACCACAATCAGATGGCCTACTTTAGACGTTACTTGAAGGCAACACATTCCTTGTATGGCTTGGCCTATAAGGTAATGCAATTGATAAATTATGACACCATAAAATCGATTTTTGACTAAATGAAAAAAGATGTACCTTATACAATCGTAGCCATAGAATACAACATAATCAAAATGCATATATTTGTCTCATGCAATATGGGGATACAACAACAACAAAGCCTTTTCCCACAATTAAGTAGGGTCGGCTACATGGATTCTTCGCCTCCATTCAGATCTACCTTGGGTCAATCTCGGGCTTATATCCAGAAAACTAAGATCCCTTCGCATAGTCTCTTTCCAACACTTCATGCACTATGTAGATGCTGAGAAGAAAAATATTTTGCATTCCACAAGGGATATGATTGGAGATACCATTGTTTTGGAGAAGAAAAACCAGAGATGCACAAAGGGATAAGGGAGATGGAGAGAGATAATCTCAATTTTCATAAACTCTGAACTAACTATTATAATGACTACCATCCCCTTTATATATGAGGGGTAGAATTACAAAATAGAAAGAGAATAAAAGTTCAAATCAAATAAAACCATAATTGATTCCTAAATTGACCCAACCAACTAAACTGACTCCAAGAATTAATTATTGAAGATCACATGCGATTTCATTATTTAAAAAAAAATAGACTCAATTGGACATAAATAAAATTGACTTAAACCTAATAAAACTATTGATTCTAATTAAATGGATAAAAATCCTAATTGAATAAAATTAAACGGAAAGAAATCCTAATTTTATCCTAATTCTTCGTTCCATGCTGCATTAGCTCTCTGTCGCTTCGAAAAACCCGTCTCCTAGTGGGTGGCTTGATCTTGAGGTGTTGTGTATGGACGTTTGATCAGGAGGCCTCTAAGCTCATGATGAAGGAACATATATGGTGTGTGTAGCGGGATACAAGTTGTGGCAGTCTTTGTCGAGTTGGCATCCTATCAAAGATGATTGTAGTTGAAAAAGTGATGTGGCGCACATAGCGGAATCCATGTTGTGGCAGCGGAGCATCTCATGAGGCCGCCATCTTTAGGAACAAAATTATGCTGAAAAAATGATGGGGTGTCTTAATTAGAAAAATTATGGAGTTTGCAGATGCCATGAATAATGGAAACCACATGATTATGGCAAGGGGATGTGTGACTAAGATGTTTGGCCCACATGTTTTTATATAGGAAGGTCCAATAGTCATAATTGTAATGGCAATAGGTTAATGCTCCCTCCTTTAAGCAATTCTATAAATCCCTACCCTTCACTAGAAGAAAACCTCCTACACTTTGGTTTATTCTTCACTCTAACTTTTTTTATAAAAAAAGATTTTAAGACAAGGGCCGCTTTTAAATTTCTCCATGACATCCATGTACCCCTTTTTAAGGGATTCAGTTCTCGTTCGAGAGAGAGAAACCTAACCCTTGTTAGGGTTTTTCTTCCTTCCTACAAACAATTGTGATTTCGAGGATCTTGGCCCCGACAATGCAACGATCGATGGCACGTGGCAATGGTGGCCTCCGATCCTCCTGCGATGGAGCTTCATGTCTTGGCGGTGGTATCTCCGCTTGCGTCTATAACGATGGAGGTTGCTTTCAACCTTTCACGGTAGCCACAGTGTTGGTGATGCTCGTGGTGATGAGTGCAGGCGATCCAAGGTACAGGATTACGGGTGGCACAAGTTTTGGGTTGGAGAGGGGAGCGATGGGGCTAGCACAATGTCTGACGATATCGATGGGGGTTGCCACAGAGCTAGAGGAGTTGGCGAAGGTGATGGGCAGCAAAAGGCGAGGTGGCATGGTTGTAAGGTTGGCGGAGGGTGGTAGGGGTGTGGTTGGGGGTGGTGTTGCAGACAACGACGGTGATGGTGGAGGAGGTTTAGGCATTGGTTGGGCTGCAAAAAAGGTAGTAGAGCGGGTGGCGTGATCGGGTTTTGGTGGGGAAGGGATCAAGGTTATTGTGGTGGTGGCTTCGGAGCCCGAAGAGGATTGGGTGGAGAGCACTTGGGGTTGTTGGGCAGTGGGAAGGGGAGGTGGTGGTGGTGGTGACAGATGTGAATCAAGAACCTCCACAAAAGCGGTTTTCGAGATAGGACGTGATGACTGAATGACTTTTTGGACAGCATGGGGTTGTTCTTCCACAAAAATATATCCATATCGAACCATAAACCCGACCACTATTGGACTTTGATGCTTGAGCGTAGACGGTGTTTGAACATCTCCTAGTGGGATCACAAACCATGGTGATGACTCAACTTGAACGTCATCCACTAAAATCTCGTAAGGTCGTTGGCTTGGAAGAAAAGTTTGCTTTCCATGGACGGATCATCAGATCGTGGAGACGATCTATGTGCCATTCTCTGATACCACGTAATGCAAATGAAAATTTATGAAAGTGGAAATTTTGGGTGGAGAAGAAATTGGAAGGCGGAGAAAGAGAATTTGTGCTAGTTGCGCAAGATTTCTGAGAAGAAAGCGTGGACGTTGTGGAGTTGCGTGAAGGGAGAAGGGAGATGGAGAGAGAAAAATCTCAATTTTTCATAAACTCTGACAAACTATTACAATGCCAAACATCCCCTTTATACATGAGGGGTGGAATTAAAAATAAAAAAGAACAAAATTCAAATCAAATAAAATCCTAATTGACTCCTAAATTGACTCAACCAACTAACAAACTTCATTAATCATACGATGTTGTTTAAATAAAATTTCAAATTGTAACGGATTTAACTAGACAAAAAATTTGACCTAACCCTGATTAAATTATAGACTAATTAAATGGACAGTAATTGGACAATATTGAATAGACAGAAGTCCTAATATTGCCATAATTCTTCGTTCCACCTACTTTACACCTAACATGAAGAAAACCCATGTCCTGGTTTGGCTTGTCCTGTAAAGCTTTGATATTTAAGAGCTTTCAAAATTATAAAAGAATGGGTTAAAATGATCATGTGTCTACTTTAGAGTTTAAACTTGATGGCAATCCAAATCCCAGTTTATCTTGGCCTCAAAAGTTTTGGTATTCAATCGTGTCACCATGTTACCTTTCATTCTATAGCACATGCTTAGGGAAAGTTCATGTGTGCATATAAGGATGTATTAGAGTTTACAAAAGGGATTTCTACGCGTATAACCTTTATGCTTTCATAATTACATGAGAACCCTCCATAATTCTGAATTGCACGTAGAACTCTGAACGGTGAATTCCATTTACACGTAGGTAATCCCGTTATTTTCCTCCCTTAACTCAATCATTCTATTGAGTTGATCTAGCCCACTTGAATCCAATGGTTGAGATTTACACCCCAAAACCCCATCATCTTCCCTCATACCCTATCCCGTCATTATAGGGCCTAGCCTATTTATTTCATTCCGCGAGAGGGGAGACAAGATCAAAGAAAGTAGTTACAGAAAGCAAGAGAAATATAGGAACTCTCGATGCAATCGAGAAAATCAAGAGGGTGATAAAGGAGAGAAGAAGATCGTGATGCGCTTTGCATGATGAGGGAGGGTTGAGGTTGAGAGGAGAAACCCTGGAATTTGGGGGTAAGGGGTAGCAGTGGAGGCACTCTCCAAACCAAAACTCAAATTTTAATTCATAAAATAATCTACCTTGCAATAGACTAATGACCCATTCATTAGGAGTCCAATTACAAAATTAGTAACGGGATAAAATAACAATCAGATAAAATCTAATTGACTCTTAATTGACTCACTAACTAATTTAATCTACCATTAATATTGAGATCATAATCAATCTCAAATTATTTAACATAAATAAATTAGACCGCTAATTTAAAACAATTAACTAGAGACGAGAATCTCTAACCTCAAAGAATCCCCAAATCTTCAATTGCTTCAATTCGATTTGAGCTGTCAATTTGGGAAACATTGTATCAATTATCCACAACTTGAAAAATCTGTCTCCTGACGAATTGCTTGATGTTCAGTTCGTTGATGGAGAATGTCACTTGAAATCATTGATTCCATCTTCCCAATTTTGTTTCTTTTCAATGTTACGTTTATAATTTCTTTCCACTGAGGAGTATGGCTGCAAATTTTCTACCCCTTCAATTACATTAATCTCCACCTATGAGTTTCCAACAATTTTAACATTTAGATAAAATGTCTTTTAGGGATGTATCTTTATGTGGATCTCCCAAATCAATGCCCTTTTATTATGGGATAAGGATCTCAGGGGAATGGAAATAAAATCCCTTGATAATGTTTCTCTCCTCCCATACCAACTACAACAACCGACGTCAGAGAGACGACTCCAACTGCTACGGCAGATTCTATGGAGTAGGCAGCATCGTATCTCGAAGACCAGGTGGTCACGACTTCGCCCAGGGTTTTCTTCTACTCGGTGACGAGGGCTATAGCTCCAGCAGTGGCCATGAATGGTTGATTAGCAACCATGTCAGTCGCGAGAGGGAGTTCGACTAGCATTGGTTTGACAATGACGATTGGATGTTCTTGAGCAGCAGTGCTTCGTGGACCGGTTGTGGGTCTCGTGAAATCGAGGATGTCGTTTGAATTCTTCTTTTTTGTTCCCTTGAATCTTCATACTCTTTATCCACAAGACCTTCGTCGAAGATGGGTCATGTTTCTTCATCTTCTTGTAAAAAAATGTTTCCAACATGGGACAAATTGTTGTTGACGAAAATGAACTCACGCTTGCTAGAAGGCGATTCTTGAGCCGTTGTTGTCGTGGATGCGAACCATGACCGGGACAGCTCAAACCAATTTGCATCCATTCATAAATATGCAATCGGATCGTCAAATCATAAAAACGATTCGGTTTCCATGATCTGATACCGTTTGATGCAAACTTCAAACTCTAGACCACTGACTAAAAGTATGAATATGCCAAAATGTGCACTACTGTTATGTGATCAGATTAATTTATGATTACACAAGCAGAGTGACAGGTCATGCCGAGGGCAACCTTCACAATGGTCAAACGGAGTCAGCTAATCAGTTCTTGATGGGAAACAGAGTAGCATTTCGCAGGAGAACAAATAAAATAATTACGATTTGATTTAATTGAATGTCAAATAACATGTAGTAATGATGGCAAACAAAAGGCAGCAGAACATGTTGAATAGCATAAATGGCTGATTTGACAATAAACTGTTTCCAACGTCCAGGAAAATAAATAACCGGCAGAAATTGAGGCAATAAGAAAGGATCATTCGATCATAAGGACTGTGGCCGTTTTCGACCCAAATGGTAACAGACGTGGACTCGTCCAGGATTGGGACCCAAAAACACAAGAATAAAGACAAACCCTGAATTGCGAGCCCACGAGGACTGTGGAGGAAAGCTGTGCGTTACCCGTTGCGGCTGCGGCGCAGGAAGAGCAGCGGGCCGCGAAGGCGGCCTGCAGGGGCTGCGGAAGGTAAAACCGGTGTGGGTAATAGGCTGCGGCAGATTAACTGGTGACCGGGGTTGATGGTAGAGGAGATGGTAGCGGCGGGAGTTGGTGGTGGCGATAACCGGTGGGGTAGTGATGGCGTGGCTGGTGGCGGTAGCGAGGAGAGAAGGGGGAAAGAGGATTAAGGTTACGGCCTGAATAGAGGTGGTTCTCTTGTTAGATCATAATTAAGGCATGAACGACTATTACCATGGAAATCGGATTTCCTCGTGTGTGTGTGTGTATATATATATAGGAATTGTCATTCCTAGATACCTTTAGGATTACAAATGCTAATAGTGTATTCTTCTTCAATATTTTTTATTATTATATTTTTCTTATAAATATATGGTTAGCGACATGGATATACGTTTTTATTTTTTAATATTGGTTTGGATAGCGACATGAATATGACTCTTCGGACATGGATATATGGACACTGACATGATATAAATATATATATGCAAAAAATCAGATAAGTTATAAATATAAGCATATATGGATACTAACAAGGATATGGGATTTTATTGTGGATACAGATATAGTTACGATTCAATTCTTTTAGATATGGATACAAATATGGTTACACGACATTCCAGCAGATACAGATACATATATATATATATAATATCTATTATATGGATAAAATATATTAGATATGATTTATTTTGCGGATACGGATAGTAACATAGATGTACTTTTTATTCCAGATATGGATATGGGTAGGGATATATAATTTTTTCTAATATGGATATGGATGCAATTTTAATTTTTTCTAAGACATGCATATTGATTATATTCTAGCGGATACATATATGGACATGGATATGTGTTATAATTTTTTTGCAGATACAAATATGGGGATGAGGATTTTTTGGCGGAAACGAATATGGACATGAAAATGGATTTTTGTTTTTTTTGTAGCTATAGATATGGATGCGGATACAGATACCATTTCTATTTTTTAGGATATGGATACGGGTTACATTTTAGTGGATATGTATACGGACATGGATATGTGTTTTTATTTTTTTACGAATACATATACCTGTAATATTTTCATTTTTAGGATACGGATACAGATACAGATACGGTAATAAAATATTCTAGCAGATACAGATATGGATATATCAAATATATTAATTACATGGTAATTTCTATTTTAATTTGTCTATTGTTTCCTTATATGAAATATATCAATTATATGAAAAAATAAATTAGAGGATACCGATTATTTTTTCTATTTAACGAAATATATCATAGAAAGGTTATTTTCTTTATATTCTTTTCCCTTTCCAAACATAAGAAAGGAACGCGTCTCATAATAAATGTTTCAATTCCTAATATGCACCAAACAATGGAATGGGAAAACGCATTCCTTTCCATTCCATTGTCAATTCTATTCTTGTCTTGATTCCATTCCATTGTAATTCCTTTCCAACCAACCAAACATGCCGTTAGTGGAAGGGGAAGAAGAGAATAGAGGAAAGGGGATATCGAGGGAAGAGGGATGCCGAGAGGATTGCAATTTACTCCTAAACCTCTTTTACCCGGGAGCACCACCTATAGAGTTCTACACAAATGCTTTTGAAATCGAATCGGATATTCAATCAGAAATCTTTTCAAAATAGTTGGATCGGTTTGAACTTTATAATCAAATCAGTTCAATTAGATTATGACATCATCATTATTTAAAATTAGATTAAATCAGGTCGGTAAGAAAAAAAGTCGTTGAACCGGATAATAAAACCGAAATAAAATAATATATATAATATACACTTAAATATACTTGAAATATAAATAAAATACATAGACAATGCATACATTTCACACTATACATAAAATATTTTTCGTATGCACCATCAAATATCATGCATATTATATATATATATATATTGGACTAGTAGTTTTATAGTATAATAGCAGTTTGATTATATTTAAAATCCATTACAAGTAAAAAGTCATGTTAAAGTAATTGGTTAGAAGTTTAAAATTGGTAACCAAAGGTCATTGGTTCAACTTCCACTACTAGCATTATTTTTAAATAAATTAAAAATTAAATGCGATTCAACTTTGGTTGGACTTGATTAAATTGGGTAAAAATTAGTAGGTTGAAGCGAGCGGGTTCTTTAAATTTTGAATTTGGAATCGAATCGGTAAAAATCAGTTAACCGGACTGGTCCAAGTCTGGTTCACCAGTCGAACCGACCGATCCGGTTTCAAAAACATTGCCCTAGACTAAGGATTAAAAAAAGAAAATTACATGATAAATAAAGGGCATGCAAGAGGAACCTATGAATCTTTATTTTCATAGCAAAATTTTGTTCGACTCCTCAAATTGAATTTGAGTTGCATCGCTTCTCCCCATTATTCATAGAGAATCTTGATCCAATGAGATTGCCTTGTAATAGTCCTGCAAAAGATTAGAACAAAGCTTCTCCAACTTATGTTCTTCAATCCATGAACTATCCTTCAAGCGGCACTCCATCCATCGTACTAGAAAATGTTGAGTAATTCCGTGGTGTGCTGCCAAGTCACAAACATCCAGGATATCATCAACAACATATGGAGATGAGGGGCGGTTGCAATGGTTGTCAATGAAGAATTCATTGGCAGAATCCATGAACTAGCTACATGGATACAAATCAAATATGTTAAATATACGTGAAATACTGAATTCTGATGGCATATCCAAGACATAAGCATTCGGATCAATCTTTCCGGTGATGTTGAAAGGACCAAATTTCTTTGGGCTTAGTTTATGGTGCGTTCTCTTAGGAAAACACTTTATCTGAAAATGGGCCATAACCAGATCCAGTTGAACTCAACTTCCCTCCTGTGAGTATTGACTTGGGTTTAATATTTGATGGAGGTATATTGGAGTTTGGTATGGATTTCTTGGTGGAGATAGTGGATATGATCAGCCAACTCATCAGCAGTGGTACTTGCCTGCCCGGGTTAAGCTAGAGGAACTCTATCGAAGATGCAAGGAATGAGAAAATTGTAGACACGTTCAAAAGGAGATTTTCTGGTAGACCGACAAGACAAACTGTTGCACGCAAACTTGGCATGAGGAAGGACAGAGTCCCACTAAGTGGGATGTTCTCCTGTGAGACAGCGAAGCAAGTTTCCCAAAGATATTTTTACTACTTTTGTTTGGCCATTGGTTTGTGGGTGATATGCAATTCTATATTGTAGATGAGTGCCCAACTTAGACCATAAGGTCCTCCAAAAATGACATTAGGTCCCAGTGTCCTTGTCAGATGTAAATGAATGCAGTATGCAATGCATACGAGTAACTTCTTTAAAGAAGAGATCAACAATATAAGATGCATCAGACGATTCATATGTGGGATAAAACGCGCCATCTTAGAATCGATCAATTACAACAACGCAAAATCCACCTTCCTATGAGTATGAGAAAGCTAGATAACAAAATTTACAGTGATGTCTTCCCATGGGAATGTGGGAATTGATAGAGGGGTGTACAAGCCGGTATTTTGTTTTTGACCATTGAAACACTGGCAAGTTTAGCAACGTTGAATTGCTTGGGCCACATTCTTATTCATACGTGGAAAATAGAATCTCTCGTGAAGGAGGGTTAAGATTTTGTCAATCCCAGAATGTCCACCGAGACCTCCTCCATGTAATTATAGAATTAGGCTTTCCCATAAGGATGTGGTTGGAATGCACAGTTGTGACCCACGAAAGAGATAACCAACTCGGAGGGGATACGAATTTATGAGTTTTGACCTACTCAATGACGTATAGCCCTATAGTCTAGTTGAATCGCTGTCAAATGAGTCAAGCAATCACGCATTGGTTTATTGAAGTCTTGATTAGCCTGAGATAACTCCTTGATATGCTCAACTCAAACCCTATGGTATCCACTATGACTAATACAAGCAAGTGGGCTCGACGACTCACAGCTTCGACAACTCGATTCTTAATTTCGACCTTGTGTTTCAAATGGAATGTGTATTATTGCAAGAAACTCGCCCACTTTGTATGCATTTTGTTGAGAGTTTTCTAGGAATGCATATAGCATAGGGACTCATTGTACGACATCTGAGTACCGAGTTTCACTCATTCTAAATTTTTGACCAAATCTAGTGTACCTGACCATCCATCTTGTAGTACTCACCGAGACCTTTCAAATGAGTCCAAGAACATTAAAATTAGAATTCGTATGAGGAAGTTACGGGCAAAATACGATCGGGTTACGAATTTCAGACCCAGATTCGATTAGAATCCAACCCTATATAAGAAGGGCGTCCAAGTGCTCTGGCTTACCAGACCACTTGCCTGCAAGAACTACGCCACCAATGATATTTTCGATGGCCGACCGGAAATCCGAAGATACCATCATGAAGGCCTTGATGTGGGGAGTTACATGGTGGGCGTGAAATCATGCTAAACTTCATGGAACGCCCGTTCTGAGCGAGCGAGTGTCAGGGGAACACCCCCCAAGGTATGTTTTTTACCCTTTTGCTAATATGTTCGCAAGGTTTTCTCGTCATTGGGTTTCAAGGGTGTTTTCTACCATAGGTAGGTATTGTTTATCATCATCCATCATGGTTTTGAGAAAAAGGGGACATTTATCGCATCATGTTTTCAGGTTTCCCACATGATACGTGGCTTGCATGTGAATATTATATATGTTTTCATGATGTGGGCGTCACTAGGAACACAATATTATAGTTGGATAGTCGATCAGAGCAAGTCTGTGGGACGTCATTAGAGTTGTACGACTAGTATTCCGTGTCTGATCGATCAGTTGGTTTGTAATGATTGATCATGCAAGTTATGTCAATCGATCAAAGGTATTTTATAGTACTTGTAGAGACCTTTCTAACGAGCTCAAGAATATCGAAATCAGAGTCCGTATGAAGAAGTTACTAGCAAAATACGATCGGGATATGACTTTTGGACCCAAATCCGATTAGGGTTTGACACTGTGGGGAGAGGGTCAGGTGGTCTTGTTAACCATACCACTTGCCTCGCCGGAGCTCCGCTTCTCTTCGTTGGACCTAGGGAGTCGCGTGGCGGGCGTGAAATCATGATAAACACAAATTATCGAGGGTCTAAATGCGTCGCTGTGGCGACCCACAATAAAATGCGATTAATCAACAGTGAACCCACAATCAAATATCAATCAATGAAAAATAAGTGTGGAGTCAAATTTATTTTTAACTCTACATAAAAGATGTATAGGTGCAAGTATGTAGAGAGTTCGAACACAGGGAACAAGCAGGGTAGTTCAAGCAAAAATGCTAAAGTGTGTGTGTGATGTGTGGAGTGTCTACACTAAGCAAACAAGCAAATGAATTTTTGTGGGTTTTTAATTTTTAATTTTTTTTATTATTTAATTTTTAATTTTGTATTTTGATTTTTGATTTTTTTGATTTTTACATTTTATATTTTATATTTTTTTATTTCTTTTTCAATATTGGAGAATAAAGACAATATAATAAAAGGCAAGCTAAAATATTTATAAAATGGTGCAAAAATATCCAAAAATTCAGAAATAAAATGTTTTTGGTATTTTTAAGAATTTTTATTGTTTTTGTGATTTTTAGGGATTTTTCAAGGTGTTTTTGGTATTTTTAATTACTGAAATAAAGCTAAACAGTGGAAAAGAAGCTGACTGTGAGTAAAAGGAGATTTAAAAATACCAACCAGTAGCTAAAAATTTTCACACTATTTTTAAAATAAAAAGAACAAAATAAGGAACAAACAGAAGCTGAGTTTGTGATTTTTGGATTTTTCTACTCTTTTATATATTTTTTGAAGTTTTTGAGTGTTTTTAAATTTTTAGTGTTTTTCTTTTGAGATTTTTAATGATTTTTGGACTGACACTAAAATAGGATAAAATAGACACTAGGTGATTTTTTTGGAATTTTTGGAGGTGTTTTAATATTTTTTTGGTGTTTTCTAAGCTAGACAGTGCACAAATAGCAAGTTTTTGATTTTTAATAAATATAAAAATAAAGTAAAATCAAAAACTAAATAGATGGCGTCAAAGTACACGTATCCAGATACTTAAGTCTATTTTTGTGAAATTTTTGGAGTTAAAATGCTAGGTCAAATAATTAGAGCAAACATCCAAACATTAAACAGTCCTGGCAGGGGTATATGTGCAAAATATCAAACGTCCAGGGGCAAACATGCAATTTTCCACAAAAATATACACTGAATATTCAATTTATAGCACTAAATAGCAATTACAAAAACCGCCTGGGCTTCTTAGAAATTTTCCCACCAGGGCGCGTGACTTGCACGCGCCTGGCTAGGACTAAAATGCAATATATCAAAAACCTAGGGGTCAACTTGCAAAATAACCAAAAAGTTTACACTTCACGCCACAGTTCTGGACTAAAACGAAATACACAAACGTACGGGGGTTCCTCTGCAAAATGCCCACACCTCACGTGTACAGGTCACGTGAGGTGACGTGGCTGAGGACCTAAATGCAAATACTGAAAGTACGGGGGTGTTTATGCAAATATTACAAAACTTTTACACTACAGACAAAAGTTTAAATACTAAATATTAAATACAGAAAATGCGAGGGTTGGGATGCAAAATACCCTCGCTCGGGCGCTCCGCAGGTGACGCGTGGCGCGCATCCAACGGCTGGCGGCGATGGGCGATCCAGCGGCGGGGAGCGGGCCACTTATCCACGTGGCAGCACGAGAACGGCCGATGACGGTTGGCGTCGACGTCTGAGATTAGATCTCAGAAAGAGATCTGACGGTGGATGGGCTTGGAGGATCGGACGGTCGTCACGCGAACTGGAGCTGCGGCTCAATCGGACGGTGGAGAAGCGAGGAGGAAGAACAGGGAAGAAGGCCGGCGGAGGCGGACTTCCCCGACTCCGATCTCGCTCCCCAGGCGATGGATGGGCTCCAAAAATGGAGCTGCAGGCTCCTGGAAGGTCCTTCTATGGACTGGATGGCTCGGATTCGTCGGAGGAGCGTCGAGGTGCTGGCGCGAAGGCGGCGGAGCTTTGCGCTCCAGATATCTCCGGCGAGGAATCAAAATGGCCCTCCAGGTGCGTTCAAGGGTCTTTGACCTGCAAAAAGTGGTGAAAAGGCACAGGGCAAATTGCCTGGGCCTCGCGGAGAACCTAATCGATACGCGAGGGAAGGTGATCGTCGGTGGCCGGAGGTGCGCTCCGGCGATGATGCTTGGAGTGGCGAAATACGTGATGGAACTTAGAATTTTTTTGGGGTTTTTGAAGCTTAAGCTAACAGGAACTAAATGCAAGAAAGAAATAAGCAGGGGGATGCCCTCGATGGCCGGAGCCAGAGGAGAAAGGGTACCTCGACGCCGGCTGTTGGCGGAGGTGGTGGAGCTTCCCTCGACTTCGCACGCCTGGGCTGAAGGGCTGGCGATGGAGCTGTCACCTCCACGGAGCTCAGGAGCACGATGATGGCGCTGAAGGGTGGACCAAGGGGACTCAAATTCAAAAGGAAAGAAGGGGGTCGGTTATATGTGGTTTGACCCGAGGTGACAGGGGTCCAAAGACCAAGAGGTCTGGAGCAGCTCCTTGATCCATAACCCAATGTAATCACTTGGCGGGCAAGAGGGATGAACGAGGAAGAGGATCTCAGAAGAAATCGAGTCGAAAGGATGAAAGCTCGTGCCTCGAAAAAATGGTGAAGATGGGGTCAACAGCGGTTTTGACAAAGGCTACAGGGTGTAGGTCAGACTGTTGACCTAGGTCAACAGTCCTGGCCTCCTGGTTGGTCCACGTGGACCAACCAGGAAAAACCCTGGAAAAATATTTTAATAATTCTATTTAAAATACTAAATGGCCGAATTAGTTAAAAGTTATAAAATAAAAAATGTTTAGAATTTTATGTAGTATTTTATTTTGATTTTTAATTATTTTTATGACTTATATTTTTACAAGTTACCTTTTTAACCCTATATGGGTATAATACCTATGTATTTTAGTATTTTATTTTTATTTGGTGTATTTTAATTTCTTTAATTTTGTTTATAGTTTTATAAAATTATAAAATACTTTTATAAATATATTTTTATTTTATTTTTCTGATGTATTTTGTATATTAAATAAAATATAAAGGTAGTTTCTATAGGTATATATACAGGTAATGTACCTATGTATTGATTATATATATACAAGTATTTTTATTTGTATTTTAATTATGTTTTTTTTTCATTCTGATTTACATGCACATAATTATTACAAGTATTATTTACAACATTATAAAAATATAAAATAAAAATAATAAATAAATAATAAATTGAATATTTTAGTATGTACAAGTATACAATGAGGGTCCAAAACTCAACTTTCAAACCGTAGCTCCGCCAAATGTGAAACCACCGCCATTGGATAGATTATTTTATTCTATATACAATTAAAGGTGAGTACACTGCATTTGGAGTTGTCAGATGTGAGATATGGGTCTGGGAAGTTGGGATTTTGGATTCTTATTCAGACCATAACTTTTCATCTGTACATTCTTTTTCTGTGAAAACAATTTTGTATTTTTCTTTATTAAATTATCTACAACTTTCATGTACAAAGTTTCCTTATTTGATGTATAAAAAGTGGAACCAAAAATAGGTCCCAAAATGAATAAAGAATGAATTGAATGTATAGGTATTTTATTGGTATTTCTGACCTTATCTCCCCCTACTTTATTCCTTGTCGACCTATTCATCAAGATGCCTAGGTCTCGGGGGTTTTGGGTCATAAAATATTTACAATATTTTATTCTTTTTCTTTTCTTTATTTATTCTATAATTTTGGCCTTAATTACAGTAATTTATACACTGTCTGGATGCACATGCATGAATGCTAAGATGCTTGATTTAAGGCTATTTACAGGTATTTGCTAGGGTTTTTGGTGCCAAAATGATAGAATAAAGATGATGAAATGTGGATTCATCATCCCCCTATATTTTACCTTTGCTAGTCCCTAGCAAACACTTATGCAATAAGTGCAAAAAGAAAAGAAAGAAAAGAAAAAGAAGAACTTGGATTTTATTTGATTGTCAAACTTGTCTTCACAAAATCAAAGTTTGGAGCTTAAGTAGGACCTTTGGAATTTTAGTGCGGGCGGAACCTTAGTGAGAACCGTGTTTGAAATCCAACAGTCCTTGAGAATCCCAAAACTCTGTCCAAGTCTCCTCAATAGCCAGGTCAGAAATATCTCAATTCATATGCAAACTCTTACGACTATGAATCTGACTTGTACAGTGTAAGTGATGGTGGCTCTCCCCAACTAGAATGACAAAGAAACTGACTTCTCCAGTACGACGACCCAATGATTCCCCAATCCAGCAACTCCATCCTCGAGGAGCGGGGTATTCCCTTCTAAGTTCAAGTGGCAACCAGCTCAAGAGGAGGGGTGAAGAGAAGAATGGACGGTAGCCAGTGTAGCTACCTATCCTTGGATGCAAGACCAGTGTAGTCAAGTCATCCTGCTGCATGCTCACATGATATGACTTTGGAACTCAAGCTTGCTTATTGACTTTGTACTTGCAGGCTTTTTATTTTTGTACATGCCTGAACACTTTTTTTTTGAATACTATATACAGCAGCATTTACATAAGGAGTTTTTCCTCTTGAGCCAGTAGACTATCCCTCTTTTGAAGCTTTATCGCAACCCACAGCCTCCTGTCTTTAGACTTCCTAATCACTGGACGGGTTGGGGTGCACTTCCCTCCCTAGAGGAGGACAAATGTTTCCACTTGTGTGCGTCTCATACCGGCAAATCCAATCCCCTCACCACTCCAACTGAGTTGAGCCATGTGAAAGGTGCAGGTGTCCAAGTTAGGTCATTATCAACAAGAGTCGTACGTGTGCTCCGAAATACTCTACTTAGGCAGTCAAGAATCCATTGAACCAAGTCCCGTGATCCTCAAAGAATTAAGTCAACTAGACCTGAAGTACCTCAAACTCAGTTCCTATAAGGTTCCTGTTATTAGGTAGATTATAAGGTCCAATCAAGCTCCAATCTCCGGATTTTACTTAGACTCGTTCAACTATCAAACTCAATCCGAAAAATGCTCATGCTATGCAATGCGATGCAGAAAATATTTTTGTGATGCAATTTTCAAGGATTTTGAACTTTTTATGGGTTTTTGAAAATATGATGCATGCATATGCAGATGCATTTTTTGTATTTTTCAAAAAGATTTTTCAAATGTTTTTGGATTTAATTTTTGCAAATGTTTTTGGGAATTTTTGAAAACAAAAAGATTTTGGCTAAAAAATAGGTGAAAATATGTACACGGGAGTGCTTCTTTATATATACAAGAAGTGGATTTTAAGAATCTACAGGGTAAGTGGTCAATTTTATACATATGGATATATATAATGGATTTTGGTATGATGTGTATATTCCTCAAACTCATTTGAAAACAATTTTACACAATTTTTGAAAACTATAGTCCAAAATAATTTTTACAAACATTTTACACACATTTAAAAATCATTTTGCAAAGGCTTTCAAAACAGTATATATAGGTTTTTCAAAACATTTTTGCAACCATTTTTCAAACCATTTGCAAATCATTTTTCAAACATTTTTATTTCACACAAAGAAAATAAATTTTACAAACCACACATTTTTACAAAGGTTGAAAACATATAACAAAATATTTTCAAAATAGTTTTCAATAGATGTTCACAAAGATTTTCAAACTATTTTTCAAACATTTTGCAAAAAACATTTCCACCTGATTTATTAATCAGTAAATACAAAAAGAATTTGAGGAATAACCACATCTTTTTATTAAGAATTTATAATGAATTTTAAAGAATTTTTAGCCATATTATTAAGAAAATACGAAAGTACGAGTTATGGCTAAAGTATATACGTAGTATATACGACCCCCCTATACTTAGCTTGAGCTATGTCCTCATAGATCGGAGAGAAAAGAGAAGACATAACTCGTACTAAGTATAGACAAGCCTAAAGAATAAAGAAATAAATGAATGAATCAATGACTGAGAAGTTGACCGTCCCCCCTATACTTAGGATCAAATAATCCTAAGTATAGCAGACTGTACACAACGCAGGGAGGGTCAAGGGTGGGAATGAACAGATCGTACTCAGGTTGTCTCCCCCTATACTTAGGGTAAGATATCCCTAAGTATAGACAAGAAGAGGAGACAACGGAGAGGATCGAAAAGAATAGAAAAACCCGGGGTGCCAACCCCCCTATACTTAGGACAAAGTACGTCCTAAGTATGGAAAACTGTCTATAAGGGCGACACCTTTTTGATAGATCAAGAAGATAGAAAAGGAAAAGAAAAAAAGAAGAAAATAAGAAAATAAATCAACCGACGACAGAGTGATGTGAACAGATGGATCTGTACAGCGGGAGATAGATTTGATCACCATGTATGAGATGAGAGTCAAAAGACACATCTCATACCAGAAGAATGGGGGCAACGTCAATGGTCGGCGGATCATGGTCAAGATATAGTTTCAAGTGTTGACCATTGACGCGGAAGGTAGCGGAAGATGACGGTTCTGATATGTCGATGCTGCCATTGTCATGTACCTTCCTGACCACATATGGTCCTTTCCACTTGCTCTGCAATTTCCCTGGGAATAATTTCAGCCTGGAATCAAACAACCATACTCTCTGATCTGGTTCAGACTGTTTATGGCTGATATGCGAATCGTGCCATGTCTTTACTTTCTCTTTGTACTGTAAGCTGTTCGAAAAGGCTGTATCTCTAAGTTCCTCCAGGGCTGCCAATTCTGCTCTTCTCTGGTCTCCTATACTCTTTGGATCTAGAAGCAACTCAGCAACTGCCCAAAAAGAGTTGTACTTGATTTCCAATTCATGGCATTTAATTAAAGAGCAGTAGACACTTAAAATATCTTAAATTTATCATACTACAAAAGCGTCAAATCAGTTATTAACAGTAGCCATGAGGGAGAGCATAAAATTAGCAATAAAAAATTGGAATCATTTAAACTGGAGATCAATTGCTCGAGATATTAATAAAAAGGTTCGAGGGCCTAACTATAAGAAAAGCATAGAAATAAAGTGATAGAATACGTATTTTGGTCCTGATAGAGGCATTCATGTAACTTTAAGAAGTCGTTGGGACCTTTTGTAATTTTCTCAGGCGTGACACATGACACACGTGCACCTAGGAAGGACATATCTACAATTCTTGGAACTGTGTTGGGAATACATGCAAATTACCCAGCATGCATGTGCTAGACACATGCACGGGCTTGGGTCCTGCATGTTCGGGACACGTGGCATATCTCGATGCTTCAAAAGGCAGCTCGATCCCACCAAGCCAACTGGATCGGGGCGAAGGCTGCAGAGCGATCTGGACCGTCCAATCAAATAGATTGGACGACATCTGTACTGTGCGAGATTTCCATCATCTGCCCTCGCATGATGATGATGGTGGTGCTCCGGCGAGCCCAAAATATCTCCTCATGGCTCCACCACGTCTTCTGCAGCACAGGGATGCTCCACAATAGAATGACAAAGCTTTTGGAAGGATGACGAATCCCATGTGACATTCAGATCATGGAGAACATGATGGCTCGCCAGGGCCTTACTCCAAAACAAAACGACCTTCAAAACTCCTGCCAATGAAGGGAAAAATACATGCAAGCTGTTAGGATAGCCAAAGCGATGCATGTATGAGGGCTGTGAGCGGAGTGGGGGTCCAAATTGGATGGAGGAGCGGAGGACCCAGGCTTTTTCTCCGGTGAGCATGGGAAGAAAGGAGACGGAGGTGAACGGGGTTTTGGAGAAGGGAGGAGATGATCGAAGATGCCCACTGAGGTCAGAGATGTGTGGTGAAGCTCTAGTGGGGTTCAATTGAAGGTGAAAATAGAGATGTGTGCGTGATTAAAAAGAGATAAACTAAGCAAAAAAGAGAGGGGAGGAGGTAATTGACCGAATAAGGAATCACGAAGGAGGGAAAGGCTTGTGCTGAGCTCGCGGAGGAGCTCGGGTCTTCGCTCGTCATGCTCGACCGGAGCATGGAGCTCGAATGGCAATAGAGCCATCGTGACATGGTTGGCGGACCATGGGTTGACACCGTGGCTTGGAGAGGGGTCTTTAGCCCTCGATCCTTTGCTCCTCTATCACAAGAGGGATGAGAGGGTCTCGCCCTTGACTAGTGAATTGTGGACAAGGTGGTAGGGACAGTGGAGGTGACGTATTTATGGGCGAAAGCCGGCCACTACACATGAAGTTGTGACGAGATGTAACAGTTGTGAGTTGACCGTAGGGATAGGATCAAGGAGGAGTGATGGATGCGCGAAGAGCGGAGAAGATGCGGCAACGTGGGGGTGGCCTTGATGAGTGGAAATGGTAGAGGTAGTGGTCGAGATAAATGAGAGAAGATTAGAGGGCGACGAGGCATTAGTGGGAAGAGTGGGAGTGTTAAAGGAGGAAGACGGGTCATGAGTCATTGGATATTGCGATCCAATGGCCCAGGTGGAGGCACGATGCAAGGGTTTAGATCAGATCAAGAAGTTTGATCCAGTGGCTCAGAGCGAGGCATGGAGGTATGGCCTAGATTCGATCATGGGATCTGATCCAACGACGGAGAAGAGCGGCGGGTGGCAGATGGGGAACGGACCATCGGTGAACGGGCCACGTGGCGGCTCCGGAGAGCGCCAAGTGGCCCAGTAAAATTATTTAAAAATGGAAATAAGAGGAGAATTTAAAAAAATAAAGGAATCTAAATTAACAAAAAAGTCAAAACATGGAAGTTATAGATCTCAATGAGATATGCAAGCTTCATGCTGAACAAAAAGTCAAAAGAAATCAAATAAATAAAGTAAAATTTTTGAAAGCATTTTTAATGAATAAAAACATTATTTTTACTTCTTTTCATTTTTTTATTTTAAATTTCGTTTAATGTCAAAATAAATTTATACAATAATTAATCTATTTTTTGTAATTTTAATAATAATAAAATAAGAAAAATAAAAAGGTGTTATTTTATATAATAATTAGGGTTTATTATAAAAATATGAGTTAGTCGTTAATTAATGAGAATTAGTTGTGCATTTTATTGATTTGTTCAAGCTTAGAGGATAATAAAGGGATACAGTGATGATGAACCAGAGATTCATCACCTCCTATACTTAAACCATGCTCGTCCTCGAGCATGAATAATGAAAAAGTAGGATTAATCCCTGATAGTGCATGTTAATTTTGAAGGTTCAATGCATCAAGGACCCGTGACCTGAGTGATCATAAAAAGCTGGGCTCAACCAAGCTCTTATCAAGAGGAATCCAACTTCTCTAATTATTAAACTTTCTATTTGTACATATAGTATAAGAATATGACATTTAGTGTACTGCAATCATGCGAGTCAAGTTGAGATGTCACCCAAAGTCCCAGTCCAAGAGACTATCCTCTAGACCTGATCCTCAACACTATAGAATAAGCCAGCTCTTGCGTTCAATCCACAATCTCTGTAGTTTATCGGACTCGAAAGTGTAGATGGAAGGCCAGTTGACGGAGGGCATATGTTCGTGTATTTTCTTCTCTCCCTACCATTGGAACAAGGGTCCTCTCGAGTGCCTCAATATTCAACACATATTTTTTGTTTGTTGATCAATGAGTCCGTCAAAAGAGTTCAGGGTCATATGTACTTGTTTTCCTGGGAGTACACCGAGGTGTGTCTCTTTTGAATATTTAAGATACCTTCGACATCATGACTTGTATCACTATACCATGCAGGACCCTTTTTGGGTGATACCCAACTCCTTGGTCCTAATAGATTTGGTCCAAATGGATACTTTGAAATGGTTAGGAGCGCTCGCCTTTGATTGAAGCTCTTTGTAATTGACTTTGTATTTGAGCGCTTCTTTTAGTTCAATATTTATTTCTTTTTCTTATAGGCTAGCTCAACTACTTTTACCAAGTCGGCGCACACTAATCAGCGGTTTATTTAGTTTCATCACACCCTGACACTTAGGTCAATATCAAAAGATAACACGAGAACCTATTCACATACTTGTTACGGTTTGCTGGCTAGGGTAGTGTGTCGTGCTGCATATGTGTCCAAACTGTTGTAATAGATATATGGCTCTTCATTCGGATTCCCGTGAAAACTGGGAAGAAGGGAAAGGAGTTGCAGCTTTAGTTCAAAGTATTTGTGGATCGGAGGAATCTGGATCCACTTGGTGATTTGGCCAGCCTCAAGGTTGTATGTTTGCTTCAGTGTAGGCTTGGGTCGACCTCTCCTTCCCCCTCCCTCACCTTTGCGAGGTCCATATACATAGTGGTTGTCTTCATCATCTCCATGGATATCATCATCTCCTCCTCGTTATGCATCTCCCATTTTGACCTCCTCCTCAGTTCGTTCAACATGACTTGAAAGGCGACCTGGGCCAATGCTTGGTCAGTCAAATTTTGATGGATTGCATGTATGGAGGCCAAAAGCTAATTGTCCACCTCATTCCGGTTTGTGTCCTGCTCTGTGTTTGCTTGATGCTCGGAAGTTGTAATCCCTTTCCCCTACTTGTAGGGGCCATCTCAGAATAAGACTATGATTGCTATGAATCCAGATCGGGGCATTGATCCGCAATAGGAAAAATACCCCGATCAATTTTCATGCAAGCACCAGATGTAGATAACAATTCAGAAATAGGGTCAATTCTGAATTTTATTAATGGTAGAGAAGTGTAAGGAATGAAATCAATCTCCATCCAGAAAGGACATAACTCAGGAAGAGAGTTTTCCTGGTCTATGGAAGGTAGAAGAACCAAGGAGCTGATAACTGGGAATTGTCATCGACCGTGCATTCCACACAAGGCGGGAACGCAATCGCTACGATGGCCGACAAAAATCCATGTTAATCAACAATTAACCCACAATAATAAATCAAGAAATTAAATCTCAAAGATGTGGAGTTAAAATTTATTATAACTCTACATGCAAATGTGTATAGGTGTAAGCACAAGTAGAGGTCGAACACCGGGAGCAAACGGTTGGGAGCAAAAATGAATGCACAAAATTATTCAATTCCTTTCTTGTCCATGTTATTGTTTTTATGGATTTTTAATTTGTATTATATTTTTATTTTTAAATTTTATATTTTTTATTTGATTTTAAATTCTGATTTTTTATTATTATCTTTTAATATTTTTCTTTTTCTTATATAAAAGTAATTTAGCCATATAAGGCTTTATTTATGCAATACATAAATATATATATATAAAGGTTATTAAATATAAATAAAATTTATAAAGTAAATTGTTTTGGGGTTTTAAAAATTTTTCTAATGTTTTTCTATTTTCTCAATTTTTTGCTATTTTTTATGTATTTTTAAAGTAAAAAATATCTCGAATATGGGATTAATACATAATCCGAAATTAATTTGGGTTTTAAAAAATAAATAACTCCCAAAATTACCTAAATTAATTTTAATTTGTAAATAATTAAATATAGATAATTTTTAAATAGAAAAACATATTTTTGTTATTTTTGTTGAATTTTTATATTTTTTATTGGATTTTGGAACTTTTCGATTTTTTAAAATTTTCTTTTGTTATTTTTTGGGTTTTTGATTTCTGGACTCGATAAATATAAAAATATATCGTATATAATTTTTTTTGAATTTTTTTAAATTTTTTAATATTTTTTGGTATTTTATAAAGTAGTCAGGGTTTATTTAAGCTCCTTTTTAATTTTAATAATTAGATTAGATGCACAAAAATGCAAAAAGATACGTGTAGGATAAGTAAACTACACGGGGCATCTAACCCTATTTTTGAGGAATTTTGGAGCTATGTAGCTATCTTTAATAAATACATAAAGCACACAAAAAGTAATGTCCTGGCAGGGGCATAAATGCAATAAAATCAGTCAGGGAGCTCTGTGCCAAAATGCCAACGTAATAAAATATTTATTTAATTTTTAAAGGTTATTTTACAATACACAAAAACTACCAGGGGCTCAATGCAAATTGTACATGCCTCACGTGGGACTGCACGTGAGGCAAGAAGGACCATAATGTAATTACAATAAAGTGCAGGGTACTTTTAGCAAAATTCTCATTTATATACAATCAGACATTTTATTTACAATATTAAATATAAATACAAAAAATGCATGGGCGAGATTTGTAATTTACCCCCACTTAGGCGCTATCGGACGGCGATGAAGCCTTCACTGATCCACGCGGAGCCTTCTGGTGTGACGATACCGCTTCGCCGATGGACACATGTGATTAGATCATCCGAGATGATCAGACGATCGGTGCTGAGCTCCATCCAATGCTTATGCTTCGAACTGGGACGACTCCTTCATCCAACGGTAGGGAAATAGGCTGGAAGAACTGGGAAGAACACTCGCATGGGCGAGGTTCTTCTGACAAGATCTTGCTTCCTGGCGGACCTTTGCTGCTCCAAGGGGTCCTTTTAGCTTCCTTGCAGGTGGCTCTATCTCCATGCGGCTTTAGAATAACACGAGGTTGACCGGAGCTCCTGGGGCTCACTAGCACGTCTAACCTGCAGAAGAATGGCACGCGGCTCGAGATGGTTCTCCTTGACCAAAAACTGAAGCTGTTAGCGTGAAATGGAGGGTGGACAGCGATGCTCCGATGATGGGTGAAAGTTGAGCATCGATTCGAAGAACCCAAGGGGTCCCGGTTGGTCTGAGATGGTCAGGAGATGGAGAAAGCGAGAGGGAATGAAATGTGGGCGAAATGGTGGTCGGAAATAGGGCAATGCACGGTGGTTGGGTTCGCCGGAGCGGAGCTCCGGAGAACTACGAACAATCTATTTTACACTAGAACTAAGGTCTACTCACTAATCTAATGCATGAATAAAAAGTTGAAATTAAAAGCTACCTAAAAATAGTAAAATACGCAGCTCTTATACTTGAGCGAGCTCAGGGAGCAGAGGTCGTCGGAGACAGCGGCCTTGGGCAAACCTCCTCCTCCGCGAGCTCCCATCCATCTCAGGGGACCTCCATCTGTCACCTGGATGCACACTAGACCGAAATGGTGGAACTTTAGGGCTTGAAGATGGCCAAAAAAGCATGGCGGAGGAAGGTGGAGTTATTTATGAACATAATGGGGAGCCCTTATTAACCGGTCGTAATCAATGAGTCTATCGTATTTACAAGGGATACAAGGCATGGGCGTGTATCACGGACTATTGGGGAACATTTCTTATGAAGGAAGCGAGCGCGATAGATGTATGGAACGCCCCGGAAAAATGGGAGAAAATAGGGTCTTTGACAGATTTGATGGGCTGCAGAGTGAGTTTTTTATAAACAAGTGAGTATCCTCATTTGACCGACCGTTAGGAAAGAAACCAAGTTATGTATAAAGGATACAAGGGTTGGGCGTGTATGAGGGTTGTTTTGGGAGTAATTCCGTGAAGGGATCGATGTTATTGGAGCGATGGATCGGCTGGGAAGAATGGGAGAAAATGCATGCTTTGACAGATTTGACGGGCTGCAGAGGCTGTAGGGTGAGTTGACCAGAGGTCAGCAGAGGAAGCCCTGCCATTGGTCCATGTAGGTTCACTACAGGACAAAACATCAGGGTTATTAAAGAATAATTTTTTAAAAAATAATAGATGATTTTATTTATTTTTTGGTATAAAATAAAAATGTTTTTTGTTTTATTTTGTATTTTATTTCGATTTTTAGTTATTTTTGGTGTATTTTATTACATGTTTATTTTTAGTGGCTTATTTATAGGTACAATTACCTATTTTTTGTACTTTTTTATTTTTTGTTTTGTATATTTTACTTTATTATGTTATTTATTTATTTTATTTATTTATAACTTATTTTTTCGAGTATAAATATATTTTTATTTTATTTTTATGATGTTATTTGTACACTTAAATAAATAGGTAAGCATGTTATGTAGGTATACTTGTAGGTAATTTACCTATGTTTTATAGGTAATTTACCTATGTTTTATGTACATTTTATTTACTTAGTGAGTTTTATTTTAGTTTTGTATTTTTAATATAATGTGAATAATATTTACAACTTTATAAAAATATTAAAGAATAAAGAATTGAAGAATGGATCAACTTTTATTTATTTACAGGTATTAACATATGTATTTTGTCTATATAATTTATAGACTTATTTTATTTTACTTTTTCTTTTTAATTTTATTCTAATTCTAATACATGTATTAAGTATCATATTTACAAAATTCTAAATATATAAATTTGTATATATAATGAATATTGAATATAATGAATATTTTAATCGGGTAAACTATACAATGAGGGCCAAAAATTTAACTTCCACAGATTGACTCCAAAAATTATGAAACTACCTTCACTAAATAGCTCTTGAAAAGTTATATACAATTAAAGGTGATATTGATATGTTTTAAGTTTTTATTTGCAAGATATGGGTCTGTGAAATTGAGATTTTGACTTTTTAATTTGTGTGTAAAATGTACACTGTATATTATTCTTGTGCAAACTCAATTTTGTAGTTTTATTTACATTATTAAATACAACTTTTATGCACAAAATTTCTTTATTTGATGAATAAATAATTAGATACAAAATAGGTATCAAAAATCCATAAATCAAGAATGAATAAATGAGATATTTATTGTATTCTTGGCCCTTATCTCCCCCTACTTTAGTCCTTGTCGACCAAGCCAATTCTTGACTTGGTCTCGGGGTTCATGTCATAAAATATTTTCAATATTTTATTCCTTTTTCTTTTCTTCTCTTTATTCTATAATTTTGGCATTAAAAATCTTATTTTATGTATGGTAAATACAATGTACAATGAATGCTATTATGTACAAATTAACGCTATTTACATGTATTTGTTGGGGGTTTTAAGGCCAAAATGATAAAATAAATGTGATGAAATGGATATTCATCACCCCCTATACTTGCCTTTGATAGTCCCTAGCAAACACTTATGCAATAAGTACAGAAAAAGAATAAAGAATAAGAAGAAAAGAAAAGGCAAAAATAAAAAATAAATGAAATTGAGCTAAATAATTAAACTTATCTGTACAAAATCAAAGTTTGGATCTCAGGTTAGACCTAATGTGAGAATGTGTGTGGAACCTGGTTGGGGACCAAATTTAAAATACAACAGCCCTTGAGAGTCACAGAACTCGGTTCAAATCACCTCAATAGATAGGTCAGAACTAGCCTACATCATACCCAAACCCTTATGACTATGAAGTTAACTTGTACAGTGTAAGTGATAGTGGCTTTTCCCAACTGAAATGACAAAGAGACTAACTTCTCCATAATGACAACCCAATGATTCCCCAATCCAGCACTCTGCCCTCAAGGAGCGGGGTATTCCCTTCTAAGTTCAAGTGGCATCCAACTCAAGAGGAGGAGGTGGAGAAAAGAATGGATGGTAGTCAGTGTAGCTACCTATCATGGGATGCAAGACCAATGTAGTCAAGTCATCCAACTGCAGGCTTACATGGTATAACTTTGATGCTCAAGCTTGCCTATTTTCTATACAACATATATACATACTCCGACAGGCATTTTATTTTTATTTTTCAAGCCTGCCCACTTGTTTGGAGTTTTTTTTTTCAAATATACTATTCACAGCAGCATTTACATAAGGAGTTTTTCCTCTTGAGCCAGAAGATTATCCCTCATTTGAAGCTTTATTGCAACCCACACTCTCCTGTCTTTAGACTTCATCAAAACTGGACCAGGTTGGGATGCACTTCCCTCCCTAGACAAGGACGAATGTTTCCACTCGTGTGCGTCTCATACTGGCAAATCCAACCCCTCACCACTCCAACCGAGTTGAGCCAAGTGAAAGGTGCAAGTGTCCTAGTTGGGTCACGACCGACAAGGGTCATGCGTGCGTCTCGAAAAGTTCTATTTAGTCAGTTGAGCTGATTGAACCCATCCCTGAGTCTCAAAGAATCAAGTCCTATTTGACCTGAAGTACCTTAAACCTAGTTCCCATAAGGTTCCAGTGCAGTTAGTTGCAGTAAGGTCCAACTAAGCTCCAATCTTCGACTTTATTGGACTAGTTCAATCATCGAGCTCAATCAAAGAATAATATGCAAATGCTATGCACAATGCAGAAAGATGATGCGATTTTTCAAAGAATAAAAAAGAATTTAAAAATCAAAGAATCTTTTTACAAAAAGAATTTTGCAAAAGAATTTAAGCATACAAAGTATAAAACATTTACAGCTATTTACACAGGCGTACTTCTTTATTTACAATAGTTAAGAATTTTAAAGGATTTGCATGTTTTAACATTGATTATTTAGGTACATATATACAATTGATAAAGAATTTTATTTTTATTTATATACACATTTATTCCTATTTTAGTGATACATTCATTCCTCAAATTTATTTGTAAACATTTTTCAAAACTATAGTACAAAAAAACTTTTGCAAATACTTACAAAGATATGAAAGCCATTTTGCAAAGATTTTTTAAATAATGTTTAAACATTTTTCAAATTATTTTTACAAAATATTTTCCAAAATCATATGCAAATAGGTTTTCAAATCTTTTATTTCACACAAAGAAAAGAATTTTTCAAATAAAAATATTTTTACAAAGGTTGAAAACATTTCACAAAAAGTTTTCCAAACGGTGCACACCATTTTTCAAATCATTTTGCAAAAATATTTTGAACCTGATTTATTAATCAATAAATACAAAAACAATTTGAGGAATGAATGTTGTTATTAAATAATTTGTAATGAATTATGTGTATATATAGTATATTTAGCCATATTTTCTATTAGTTTATACGAAAGTACGAATTATGGCTAAAGTATATGCAGAGTATATACGACTCCCCTATACTTAGCATGAGCTATGTCCTCATAGATCGAAAAAGAAAGAAAAGACATAACTCGTGCATAGTATAGAAAAGCTTATACTACAACGACTGAATAAAGAATGAAAGAATGAAGATATAAATGAATAAGAAGGTGACCGACCCACCTATACTTAGGATCAAATAATCGTAAGTATATCAGACTGTACACAACGTAGGGAGGGTCACGGGTGGGATTAGATTTTAAAACAAATATATCACAACTTGGGTTGTCTTCCCCTATACATAGGGTAAGATATCCCTAAGTATAGCAGAGTAGATCAATAAGAGAGGAGACAGTGAAGGGGATCAAAGAATGAACGCATCAGGGTGCACACTCCCCCCATACTTAGGGCGAAGTACGTCCTAAGTACAGAAAACCGACACCAAGGAGCGACACCCTTTTTATAGAAAATGAAAAATGAGAAGGAAAAGAAGAAAAGAAGATAATAAGAAAACACAGATATATATAGATACACGAGAAGATCGTTAAGAATGTACGCATTAATCCCCCTATACTTGGGTGAAAGACCCCTATGTATAGGCGACAATAGGAGTGACAAAACGAAACATAAAAAGAACAATGCGGTGTGTACCCCTATACTTAGGTTAAGGTACGTCCTATGTGTAGACACAAAGATATGGCGATAGATCTGGGGCACACATAACATTCAGGAGAAAGAAGGAATAGACGATAAAACATATATACAACGAGTAAAGACTGATGAGGTGCAGGACGGTCTCTGATAAGCGAGTACCGTGCTTTTGTCACCGTCTCCCTGTGAGAACGAGAATGCATTCAGATAGTGAACATACACCCTGGTATGCAATCAAGTGGGTGTCAGCTATCGGGGGAAGAGATCGAGAACTTCACATAAGGACCGGTAGCGAAAGCAGAACATCGGCTCATAAGGAAGGAAGTGAGTGAGCGGAGCCGGTACCGTAAGACTTGGAGGGAGAAAGAACAATACATACCCCTCCAAGTCAATCATTGTCTCAAAAGATATGAACGGGAAGACATGAGACTTTTCTAATGCGGCGGTGTGATATTCGGTGGGCATAAAATCAGAAGGTCATAAGAACACACCGAACAACACAATGCATGGCTCAACCCTACGAGGGTCCTCAAGGTGAGCAGGATTAGAGAATAATCAGAAGACTTGGCTCCGTGCTCAAACAGAAAAGGAGACACAACCAGGGAGGAGACCGAATACCAAAATCAGCATACTCGACTTCGTGCTCCAACAGAAAAGAGGCACCAGAAATCAAGCCGAGCACCTAAAATATGATGTACTCTTCCGCATATAACCCTCGGGGAGTAGTACATGCTAGTCAACGAATAATCAGAATAGAGGCTCACCCTGGCGAGGGTCGTCAAGGTGAGTGGGCTCATAGGAGCTTGATCCATCAGACAGATCATAGAAGCAGTCTCGGTAGACAACAGATTGGCTACCAGCAGAAGAGACTGAAAAGTCAAGAAAGTGTGGCAGCGTCCCACAGATAACCCTTGGGGAGCGTACTACCATTAAGCATCAGATAATCAGAGGAAAATGGCCCGCCCTTGCGAGGACCGTCAAGGAGAGCAGACTCGAAGGAGTCAAGTCAAATAGGTCCCAAGGTCTAACAGACCGGGTAATCATCGAAGTAGCGGGGATCGGAAATATGTCAGACGACTCGGCTCCATGCTCCCATCAATAGGAGACACAGTCAGATAGGGGAACCGAGCGTAGAGAAAATGTTGCATTTTCCTGCAGATAGTTCTCGGGGAACAATGTAAGCTAAGTAATAAGTATGGAATAGTCAGATCAGATCTCATCCTTGCGAGGGCCGTCAAGGAGAGAAGACTCAAAGGAGTCAATCAAAATGGTCCCGGTAGACAACATATCGTCCACCAGCATAAGAGACCGCAAGTGCCATATCCTTACGATGACCCTCGAAGAGCACTATGGACTAGGCACGGAATAATAATTAAATTGAAACTCATCCTTGCGAGGACCGTTAAGGAGAGCAGACTCAGATAAGTCTCTGAAGTTGGCCTCGTGTACCGACAGTCCGATAACATAATCAGAAGGAGAGGCCAAATAGTCATATCAGATGATATGGTTTCGTACCCCAACAGAGTGGCAGTACAGACAATGAGTGAAAGCGACCGTAAAGAACGTGTCACATGCTCCCGCAGATAGTCCTCGGGGAATCATGTAAGCTAAGTCAATCAAATATTCGGATTGCTGGCAGCTCATCTCAGGTCCTCGAAAGCAATCAACCAACCGATCCTTAGGAGGGCATAAGATTATGTGAGGGAGAAAATAATTAGGTCAACCGCCGAGCATACCTCAGTCAATCCAGTCAGCTGAGATGGCACGAACGATAATCACAAATCCTCAAAGTGCCATAGGTGGATGATAGAGTCAGGAGATCAAGGATGGATCAATCAAAAGGATGAGAGACATCACGTGGGTTTCGCACACCTATGCCGGAAAGTCCAAATAAGAAGGTGGAACCTCAAAATAGATAGATCAATCGAAGCAGATGATATCTTCATCAAATCATCACAAAGAATTACATCCTCAATTCGGTGTGCGTGATAAAAAATCCTCAATAAGTAATCACACCTATAATCATGCATCATAAAAAATCCTCAATAAGATCGTATGCATAAATTGAAAGTCAGGTCCACCAAGTCAGTTTCAACATCCTCAACACATGCCTGCCTTACTCAAATAATCAATGGAAATAAAAAATCCTCGATGCAGGCGATCTCTAAAAGCACAACAATCTCGGGTAATAGAAAAGATGATACGGGGGAATACGAGGAGGGTGGGCAAAAAGTGAGACGAAAGGATCTGGTGAAGATGATTGAGCTCAAGCGCCAATATCACAACTCAATGCAAATAAGGAGATATATGTACAAGAGAGGTAGAGAGACTCAAAGATGAAAAATGCATGACTCACACAGATGGGACCGATAACTCAAAGAGATAAAAAATGCAAATGGACACTATGTCACAGTCAATACACAAAGCAACCCCCGATTCACCTACTTAACACAGTGATGACCGAGATGTGGTCTTTTTATCTTGTCGATTTTAGAGTTAGGTGATCATAGAAAGTTGTACACACCAGAATTAGGCTTTAGGATTGGGGTACTAATCTTTAGCGTGTACGTAGAAATAAAATGCTCAATCAATGAGGGGGTTGCTCTCCCCAAGACAAAGGATCCATTACATTTTATTTTAAAGATCCAGTATGTTAACAGTCCCGATTTTATTTTGGTTATCACTTTTTTTGTTTATTTTTCAATGCACATGCCTAACAATGTTCCAATTTCCATTTACATCCTAGGTGAGCAAAAACAGAGGGAGAAGATCGGAAAAGCCATGCAAGTCGGAAATCGAATGATGCATGCCAAGTAAGAAGACTTACAGTGCCTCCCAGCTCTCTCCATGTAGGATGCAGAACAGAATTGAAACCTATGCTATATGAGATGCAATCCAAAGAAATCACCCTAGATACATGATGCTATTAGCGCGAAGAACATTATTTCAAAATTGTGTAAGTCCAAGGTCGCATCTATAGATACCTGCATATATATTAGGGCTTGGGCCTTAGTCTACGTCAGACATTCCTAAGCTAGGGCTCATTCACATAAAATAATAAAATAAAATAAAAACAAAAAGCATCAAAGTCGTCGAGGCCCCCAAGGAAACAATCCCTCGGGCACTGGACCTCGGGAAGTCGGAGTGGAAGAGTCCTGTATTATTACAATCCAAGGGCCACTCTCTCACATAAATTACAAATATTTTTTTACATAATAAAAAGGGAACTCTGAATCTGTCTCAAAAAATTCTCCAGATCTGACTTGACTGCTATCTCTTGACGACCTGGACAGAAAGCAGACTCCGCTTTGCTCGGGTGCATAGGGCCTCCTGGGAGATCCTTCGTTGTGCGGCGGTCCCTCGCAACAAATTCAAACATGGAAGAGCGTCAGACAGTTCACAATGATAATAAAATGAAAATAACGCAAATAAATAAATAAATATGGACAAGAGGTGAAGAATCAAATAAATAATGAATACCCCAAACGACATTGCTCACCAGCAACATCGCCATTTGATAACTGGGAATTGTCATTAGTCGTGCATTCCACACAAGGCGGGAACACAATCGCTGCGATGGCCGACAAAAATCCCGATTAATCAACAATTAACCCACAATAATAAATCAAGCAATTAAATCTAAAAAATGTGGAGCTAAAATTTATTATAACTCTACATGCAAATGTGTTTAAGTGTAAGCATAAGTAGAGGTCGAACACTGGGAGCAAACGGTTGGGAGCAAAAATGAATGCACAAAATTATTCAATTCCTTTCTTGTCCATGCTATTATTTTTATGGGTTTTAATTGTTATTTTATTTTTTATTTTTAATTTTATAGTTTTTTTAGATTTTTAATTTCTGATTTTTTATTTTTATCTTTATATATTTTCTTTTTCTTTTATAAAAGCAATTTAGCCATATAAGGCTTTATTTATGCAATACATAAAGATATATCTATAAAGGCTATTACATGTAAATAAAAATTATAAAGTAATTTTTTTGGGTTTGAAATATTTTTCTAATGTTTTTGTATTTTTCTCTGAATTTTTGCTAATTTTTATGTATTTTTAAAGTCAAAAATATCCCGAATATGGGATTAATACATAATCTGAATCTAATTTGGGTTTTAAAAATAATAAATAAGTCCCAAAATTATCTAAATTAATTTTAATATGTAAATAATTATATATAGATAATTTTTAAACAGAAAAACATATTTTTGGTATTTTTATTGAATTTTTATATTGTTAATGGATTTTGGAGCTTTCTGATTTTTTTAATTTTCTTTTGCTATTTTTGGGTTTTTGATTTCTGGACTCAATAAATATAAAAATATATCATATATAATTTTTTGGAAAAAATGAGGGTTGCGTCAGATAGCCGACAATCAGCGTAAAACAGTCAGAGACAACTTCCTAAATACTACTTTTTTTCTAAAAAAAATATTATTTAAGAAGTTGCCTCATGACAGTCGGATCTTTTCAACATGGATTTAAGCAAACATACATATTTCGTTGGGGCGTTCCCTACTTGCGACGCGTTGCATCGCTAGAATGCAATGAAAAATGAGCAAGGGCCGCTACATCGCAGCCTGGATGTAGTTCAAAATTTGCAAGGGTTCCCGCATGAGGAACGCATGCGGGTAATTAAGCTAGTTCTGCTGCATCATCGCCCGGATGCAATCCAGAATTTACAAGGGTTCTCGCATAATGGACGCATGCGAGTAAAGAAGCTAGTCCAAAAGAGATTGCAACGGAAGTTGCGGATTGGTAGTTGGAATATTGGCACTTTAACTGGAAAGTTGATGGAGATAGTGGATACGATGGAAAGAAGCAAGATTCATATATTGTGTCTTCAAGAGACTAAATGGGTTGGAGAGAAAGCAAGGGAGATTGAGAAGACATGCTTTAAACTTTGGTATTCAGGTAAGGATAAGGGTAGAAACGGTGTTGGAGTGGTTGTGCATAAGGATTTGAAGGATTGTGTGGTTGAGGTGAAAAGATTCGGGGATCGAATTATTTTGCTAAAATTGGTGCTTGAAGAAGAAATTCGGAATATCATCTCAGTTTATGCACCGCAAATTGGTTTAGATGAAAGGACTAAACAAGCTTTTTGGGAGGATTTGGATAAGAGTCTACAAAGAATCCCACAAAGAGAGATGATTTGCATTGGTGGAGATTTTAATGGACATATGGGAAAAGATGCTTCAGGGTAGCTAGTGTTCATGGAGGACATGGTTTTGCGGATAGAAATGAAGAGGGAAAAGCCATCCTGGATTTTGCAACAGCATATGATCTTTTCATAGCAAACACTCTCTTCAAGAAGAGGGAGGAACATTTAATTACTTATAAGAGTGGGCCAACTAGAACACAGATAGATTACTTTGCATTGAGGAGAAGAGATCAGTTGTGTTGTAAAGACTGCAAAGTAATCCCAGGAGAGAGTTTGACAACCAAACATCGTTTGTTAGTCTTGGATGTACAAATGAAAGGGCTGGTAAAGAAAAGGAGGGTTTCTAAGATAACTAGAACTAGATGGTGGAATCTTCCACTGAAGCAAACGAGCTTCAGGGAGAAGGTTTTAGAAAACTTATCTTGGGATTGTAGCAGTAGTGCAAACGAGATGTGGGAGGCAGTTGCATCTTGTATCCGAAAGGTAGTTAAAGAGATGCTAGGAGAGTCAAAGGGAGGAGCTCCAGGTCAAAAGGAGGCTTGGTGGTGGAGTGTAGGGATGCAAGAGAAGCTAAAAATAAAAAGAGCTTGCTTTAAAGCTATGTCTAAGGATAAAACAGAGGAAACTGTCACAAACCACAAAATAACGAAGAAGGAAGCAAAGAAGGCCGTAAGCGAAGCTAAGTCAAAAGCTTATGAAGTTTTGTATAAAAATCTCGACTCTAAGGAGGGACAGAAGGATATATTCAGGTTGGCCAAAGCAAGAGAAAGAAAGACCAAAGACCTTTCTCAAGTAAGATGCATTAAGGACGAGGAAGGTCATGTGCTTGTTACTCAGAAGGATATAAAGACTAGGTGGGAGCAGTACTTCCACAAACTTTTCATTGGGGAAGGAAAAATAGTGATCACTTTGGGTGATCTAGATTGTAGTGAAAGTTACTTGAACCGTGCAAGCTGTAGATGGATACAAAGAAAGGAAGTAGAGGAGGCTTTGAAGGTTATGAGACCCGGGAAAGGTGTAGGACCGGATGACATCCCCGTAGAAGTATGGAGAGTTTTAGGTGAGCGTGGTTTGACTTGGCTTACAAATCTATTCAATGTTATTTGGCAAAGCAAGAAAATTCCTGAAGATTGGAGGATGAGATCGTGGTGCCTCTTTATAAGAATAAAGGAGACATTCAAAATTGTTCAAATTATAGAGGTATCAAAATGATGAGTCACACTATGAAAATCTGGGAACGTGTGATTGAAAGAAGGTTGAGGCAAGTTTCCAACGTAAAAGAAAACCACTTCGGATTCTTACCAAGTCGCTCAACGATTGAAGCGATCCATTTGCCGAGGAGAATAATGGAGATTTATAGAGCTAAAAGGAAGAACCTCCACATGATATTTATTGATTTGGAGAAGGCTTATGATTCTGTCCCAGGAGAGATATTGTGGAAAGTGTTGGAGAAGAGACAAGTACCTGTCCTATACATTAACCTCATAAAGGACATGTATGATAGGACTTTATCTTGTGTAAGGACCCCGTCTGGGAAGACTGGATATTTTGACATCAACATTGGTTTACATCAAGGTTCTGCTTTGAGTCCATTTCTTTTTGCTTTGATTATGGACGAGTTGACACGTCACATTCAGGATGAGTTACCATGGTGTATGTTATTTGCTGATGATATTGTGTTAATTGACGAGACTAGAGATGGAGTAAATGAGAAGCTTGAGGTCTGGAGAAGTGAGTTGGAGACTAAAGGATTTCTTATAAGTAGGGCCAAGACGGAATATATGGAGTGCACCTTTGATGGAAGCAATGGTGAAGGAATCGAGGTGAAGATTGGTGACGATAACATTCAGAAGAGAGATTCCTTTAGATATCTGGGATCTATTCTGCAACATGATGGGGAAATTGATGGAGATGTTACTAATAGAATAAATGCCGGTTGGCTAAAGTGGAAAGGAGCCTATGCTGTTCTTTGTGATAATAATATTCCTTTAAAAATTAAAGGAAAGTTTTACAAAGCAGCCATGAGACCTGTTATGCTTTATGGATCCGAATGTTGGCCTGTGAACCATAAATATGTGCAAAGAATGAATGTAGCAGAAATGAAAATGTTAAGGTTGATGTGTGGACACACAAGTAAAGATCGAATTCGGAATGATGCAATCAGAAAGAAAGTTGGTGTAGCTCCGATTGAGGATAAGATGCGAGAAAATCGCTTAAGATGGTTTGGAAATTTGCAAAGAAGATCAGCTGATGCACCGGTTAGGAGATGCAAGTGTTGGGATGTTGAGCCGGGTAAGAGAGGGCGAGGACGACCCAAGAAGTGTTGGAAAGAGACCATACGAAGGGATCTTAGTTTTGTGGATATAAGCCCAGGATTGACTCAGGATAGATCTGAATGGAGGCGAATAATCCATGTAGCCGACCCTACTTAATTGTGGGAAAAGGCTTTGTTGTTGTTGTTATATATTCTTTTGATTTTTTTCAATTTTTTTTATATTTTTTGGTATTTTATAAATTAGAAAGGGTTTATTTAAGCTCCTTTTTAATTTTAATAGTTAGGTTAAATGCGAAAAAAATGCAAAATGACATGTGGCGTGTAAGTAAACTTCATGGGGCTTCTAACCCTATTTTCGTGGAATTCTTGGAGCTATGTAGCTATTTTTAATAAATACATAAAGCACACAAAAATTAATGTCCTGGTAGGGGCATAAATGCAATAAAAATAAAAGACATGGAGCTCGGTGCAAAAATGCCAACTTAATAAAACATTTATTTAATTTTGAAAGGCTATTTTACAATATACAAAAACTGTCAAGGGCTCAATGCAATTTGTACACGCCTCACGTGGGACTACACGTGAGGCGGGAAGGATCAGAATGTAATTACAATAAAATACAAGGTTCTTTTAGCAAAATTCCCATTTATTTACAACTAGACATTTTATTTACAATATTAGATAATAAATACAAAAAATGCAGGGCGATATTTGCAACTTACCCCTGCTTAGGCACTATCGGACGGCGGTGAAGCCTTCACTAATCTACGTGGCATCTTTTGGTGCGACGATACCGCTTCACCGATGGACGTAAGTGATTAGATCATCCGAGATGATCAGACGGTCGGTGCTGAGCTCCATCAAACGGGTGTGCTTCGAACTGGGACGACTCCTTCATCCAAGGACAGGGAAATAGGCTGGAAGAACGGGGAAGAACACTCGCTTGGGCGAGGTTCTTCCGACGAGATCTTGCTTCCCGGCCGGCCTTTACTGCTCCAAGGGGTCCTTTTAGCTTCCTTGCAGGTGGATCTATCTCCAGGCGGCTTCAGAATAACACGAGGTTGACCGGAGCTCCTGGCGCTCACTAGCACGTCCAACCTACAGAAGAATGGCATGCGACTCGAGGTGGTTCTCATCGACCAAAAACTGAAGCTGTTAGAGTGAAATGGAGGGTAGATGGCGATGCTCCGACGATGGGTGAAAGTTGAGCATCGATTCGCAGAACCCAAGGGGTCCTGGTTGGTCTGAGATGGTCATGAGATGGAGAACGCGAGAGGGAATGAAATGAGAGCGAAATGGTGGTCGGAAACAAGGCAAAGCATGGTGGTTGGGTTCGCCCGAGCGGAGCTCCAACGAACTACGAACAATCGATTTTACACTAGAACTAATGTCTACTCACTAATCTAATGGCATGAATAAAAAGTTGAAATTAAAAGCTACCTAAAAATAGTAAAATACACAGCTCTTATACCAGAGCGAGCTCAGGGAGCAGAGGTCGCTGGCGACGGCGGCCTTGGGCGCACCTCCTCCTCAGCGAGCTCCCATCCATCTCAGGGGACCTCCATCTGTCACCTGGATGCACACTAGGCCAAGATGGTGGAACTCTAGGGCTTGAAGATGACCAAAAAAGCATGGAGGAGGAAGGTATAGTTATTTATGAACATAATGGGGAGCCCATATTGACAGGTCGTAATCAATGAATCTATCGTATTTACAAGGGATACAAGGCATGGGCATGTATCATGGACTATTTGGGAACATTTCTTGTGAAGGAAGCGAGAGCGATAGATGGATGGAATGCCCGGGAAAAATGGGAGAAAACAAGGTCTTTGACAGATTTGACGGGCTGCAAAGTGAGTTGTTTATAAAACAAGTGAGTACCCTTATTTGACCGACCGTTAGGAAAGAAATCAAGTTATGTATAAAGGATACAAGGGTTGGGCGTGCATGAGGGTTGTTTTGGGAGTAATTTCCGTGAAGGGATCGGTGTTATTGGAGCGATGGATCGGCCGAGAAAAATGGGAGAAAATGCATGCTTTGACAGATTTGACGGGCTACAGAGGCTGGAGGGTGAGTTGACCAGAGGTCAACAGAGGAAGCCCTGCCATTGGTCAATGTAGGTTCACTACAGGACAAAACAACATTGTTATTAAAGATTAATTGTTTAAAAATAATAGATGATTTTATTAATTTTTTGATATAAAATAAAAAATGTTTATTATTTTATTTAGTATTTTATTATGATTTTTATTTATTTTTTGGTTTATTTTATTACAAGTTTATTTTTAGTGGCTTATTTAGAGGTATAATTACCTATATTTAGTACATTTTTATTTTTGTTTTGTATATTTTACTTTATTATGTTAGTTATTTATTTTATTTATTTATAACTTATTTTTGTGAGTATAAATATATTTTTATTTTATTTTTATGATGTTATTTGTACACTTAAGTAAATAGGTAAGTATATTATGTAGGTATACTTATATGTATTTTACCTATGTTTTATGTACATTTTATCTACTTAGTGAGTTTTATTTTAGTTTTGTATTTTAATATAATGTGAATAGTATTTACAACTTTATAAAAATATTAAAGAATAAAGAATTGAAGAATGGATCCACTTTTATTTATTTACAGGTATTAGCATAGGTATTTCGTCTATATAATTTATAGACTTATTTTATTTTACATTTTCTTTTTGGTTTTATTCTAATTCTAATATATACATGTATTAAGTATAATATTTACAAAATTCTAAAAATATAAAATTATATATGTATATATATACAATGAATATTGAATATAATGAATATTTTAATCGGGTAAACTATACAATGAGGGCCAAAAAACTAACTTCCACAGATTGACTCCAAAAATTATGTAACTACCTTCATTAAATAGCTCTTGAAAAGCTATATACAATTAAAGGTAATTTTGATATGTTTTGAGTTTTTATTTGCAAGATATGAGTCTATGAAGATGAGATTTTGACTTTTTATTTTGTGTGTAAAATGTACACTGTATATTATTTTTGTGCAAACTCAATGTTGTAGTTTTATTTACATTATTAACTACAACTTTTATGTACACAATTTCTTTATTTGATGAATAAATAATTAAATACGAAATAGGTGTCAAAAATGCATAAATCAGGAATGAATAAATGAGATATTTATTGTATTCTTGGCCCTTATCTCCCCATACTTTATTCTTTGTCGACCAAGCCAATTCTTGACTTGGTCTCAGGGTCTGGGTCATAAAATATTTTCAATATTTTATTCCTTTTTCTTTTCTTCTCCTTATTCTATAATTTTGGCATTAAAAATCTTATTTTATGTATGGTAAATACAATAGACAATGGATACTATTATGTACAAACTAATGCTATTTACATGTATTTGTTGGGGTTTTTAAGGCCAAAATGATAGAATAAAGGTGATGAAATGGAGATTAATCAGGAGCCCTGAGGTTAGTTCGCAAATTCTAAAGCATGCATATGTGGATCGTCCCGGATTATCGAAGATGATGAACCCATGGAATCAATGTGGGTATCGTCAAAGTCATGATCAAACAATCCAAGAGTCAACATCTTGAAGGAAAAAGGAAGGTTGAGTAAGGATGAAGGATACGGTGATGAACAAGAAAAAAAGGAGTGTAAAACAATAGAATGCTTACAATGAGCAAGGATCAAAGAGAAATGCAAAAAGAAGGAATGACAAAATGGTGCAAGTGCGTGGGAATGGTTTTTGAATCCTAACTAG